>CAJNDS010000022.1:0-195000 GCA_905221605.1 Symbiodinium natans
CCCACCTCGAGGGTGGGGAACAAGTAAAGAATAATAATACGAATACACGTCAAAAAACACCGCAACGAAAACGCAACCGAACCCATCCATTTTTCAAGAAATAAAAATCTTGTCCCGAAAATCGCTAATTCCACCAACGTGCAGAGGTTGATTTCCCGCCCCGAACAATTGAATGTTCTGAAATTTTGGTAATCCTTCATCAATCATGGGTCCAAGTCCCAGCTTGAGGATGAAGTGTATCGCTTTGTTCAAGCAGCGGTTGAAGTTGGCAACTCTACAACAAGGACAAACATTAAAAAACTTTCTAAGCACATGCCTCCAGCAGTGCTATAACAAAACGATAGCCACCTACTTCGAGCCGATCGGTGCAATTGGAGCTCTCACAAGCCTGTCTCCTGCCACAGCAAGGTAAGCTTCTGTGCTCACGATGCAACTGTAGGGCCCTTGCAACAGTGCAAGTGACAAAATGTGAGCAATAGAAATCCAATTCTGCCATTTGTTCTTGTTGCCCTCTGCCTCTGGAAAACCCAGCGCCAAGTTCAGATTCTGCACACACGCTCCGCTGGCACCCTGAGCACATTCCACATGATTTGTTATGCATGTATGGATGTATGTTTGCTTACTTTTTGCCACTGGAGATGTATACATGCAACATAGCACTACATGTAGATATCTATGTGTGTACCCGTTTTGCTGCATGATGTTTCTTTCTTTCTACATTGCATTACATTGCTTGACTCTATATGTTTGTGCATGAATATACCGAATATATATATATATATATTTTTTTTTACTATACTGCAGAGGTTATTGCATCACGAATCATGCCCCGAGAGAGGAACCCATGTCATGCCTTGCCCAGGTTGTCCAACCGCGCTGCAAGCCAGAGTGTCTTTTTGTCCTGCCGGCATTTAACACTTCGAAGTGCGAATGCTTGCAGCACCGGAAAAGCCCAGCGCTCCTCGTTGGCGAAGCAGAACAGTTCCAGCCTGTGCGTCGTCACAGCATCATGTCTTTCCCCTTTGCTTAGGTTAATCTGCCGTTGCAAACTTTTCCCGAATTTCGTAGAAGAAACGATGACGGACACACGCGCACATGCTACCATACGCTACATATTCGACTTATTCCAGAAGTCTGTGCTGCTCTCGAACTCTGGGATTTCTAGGCCACAAGCTTGTTGGTGTCGTTCACAGCATCAGGCCGCAAGAATGCGCCGCGTTCCAGGGCTGGCAGACGGGCAGCAGGCAACAAGCGCAGGCAACAACTTGTGCATGCAGGCATGCACGATGGGACCAAATAGACCCGGCGGACTCTTCATGCACGTTTCTCAGCCACACTCGTGCACACGTCGATCGAATTCTTCTTCACCCATTGACTCAACCACCTGCGCGGATACTCGAGCTACATGCGAGTATGTCAGCAACTGTGGGACCACGTGCAGTCCTCCCTGGCCTGCTCATTTCTTTCGAGGGTCTCAAATGCCTGAAACGAACCAGCCGCAAATAGCACTTACAAAGCAACATGTTTCATGTTCCACGATGCACTCTGTCTTGACGCTCGCTCTGTTTAACCATAGGGGTTCCCTCCATGCCTTCTGATTGTCGACAGCCTGACAGGTCCATTGCAGTACTGAAGCTTGTGGAGTTCGGGAGGTGTACCTGTATTGTACAGGTGCTACCCCGAAATGCAGTCTCCAGAGTAGATCGTTACCGAGCTTGACATACATAAGTGCGCCTCCAGATCTGCAGCACGGAGAAGATGAAGAACTATTCGGGGTGCGCGGCCCAATATGCTGCGGCAGGCATCCTGCGATGCTTAAAACTTGACAGAGCTGTCAGAGTATCATTACAGCGTTGTTTGCTCATCAGTAGCGAAGATCAGTACCTCCTCCTGGAGGGCTTCCCGGCCCAGTAACTGCAGCACCTCTTACAGCATACGGCATATGCAGACTCGTGCGAGTCTGCCAGGAATTACGCACGACACCCTGCAGAAGATGCTGCGGTGCGCGCGGGAGGCAGAAAGCTGCCCAAGGCCCAACATGATTTTCTGAGACTATACAAATTGCCACCAAGGCACACTTTCCTCTGGAACACAATCAACGTGATCTTCGGAGTCCGCAAAAGGCTGCATGCCAAACTCGCCATCCTCTGCATTACCTGCACGAGCAGGCTTGCTGTCACATGCAGGTCAAGGTGTGCTTTGCGTTGCCTTGGTCCACTTTGCCATAGAACCTCAGGCAAAGACTTCATGGAACAGATGAAGGAGCCAAAAAGCGAGCTAACGCCACCATATTGTGATCACATGTGACTGAATAGCCTGGACACTGGACCCTCAAGATGCTGTCGCCCTCCTCACCCTGAGCCATGCTCAAGATGGTCCCACAAAGCTGCTCACCTGCTCCGTGCAAGCTGCAGAAACATTTGTAACTGGCTCTGTGCTTCCTCACACATCAACCAACGAACATGCAAGCCGCGCACGCGCTTGGGCCCTGGCCATCCTCTCTGCGGATGACGATCTCGTCACCCTCTTGTAAACCATAGCTGTCAGATGCCTTGAAAAAGTCTGGCTGCACATCATCCGCCATGACTTGGAATAAGCATGGACGAAGCAACCATTGACAAGGTGCCCGAGAGTGAGGATGAAAGCAAACCACTTTGCAACCAAACTCCTTCACTAGGGCCTCACCATTCCTCGGAAATACAGGTACGCTGTGGCACGCTTTTGCCACAGTATGAAATGGAAATAGAAATTTGAAAGAACGAGTATATTGACCGGACTGACCAGAGCTCTCTTCCTTTGTTGCCGCTGCCGAGCATCCCGAGCTCGGTCTCTCGAAAGGCGTTGAACTCTGCGAAGTCTTCCCAAGGCTTCACGCCAGGACACACCAGAAGTGTAGTCACCGTAGTCGCTGTGGTGCCCGGAGCTCCTGTTGCAGCTCCTAGTAACACGACTGCTGCTTCAGATCTCTCCGTACCCTTCAGACGCTGAAGGTCGGGCATCACTCAGGGGTCATAACGTGTCATAACATATCATAACATAAGACAATCGGTATCCAAGATAGCCGGCCTTGCAGCCTTGCCGCTTCAGCTTTGAGATCTTCCAGGGCATCCGCAGGCGACTTCGCCATGCTCGTTACGATGCGAATTCCACCTGCCTGCACAGCCCAAAGGGACGGTATGGGGCTTCCATGTCTTTCGAAAGTGTTTTAGCTGCCCTATACCAGAGAACCATGCAGAAATCATGTCCATGTACGGATGCCTCGCTGGCAGGTTTGGCCCACGGGCAGAAGCTCAGGCCAATGATCATGGAATCAAGCCACTTTTGAACCGCCTCTGAATGAACATCGCCCTCGACCTAGGTGTTCCGAGAGAAAACAAAGCAAGGCTCCAAGCCTCCAGGAGGCAAATGGAGACGAGCCTTTGCCATACACATGGGCCAAGGAAATCTGCAGGTATAGTCAGTAGCTGTATCGTCGTCCTGCGATGCCGGAGCCCACTGAGCTTGCAGCCACCGCTCTGCGCCGTGCCAGGTGCCGGCGAACGAGTACTGCCGCCGAGCTCGCAAGCACCTAAAAGACAGATACGCTGAAAACGACAAAGGCCTTAACCACACCTTGTGACATCCAGGCGCCATCGGACCAATCTTTGTGGGTTTGCATGATGGTGCCGTCCATCTTGCAGCTGGCTGGGCAGCGCTTGCCGTTGCCGGCTGCGCAGCCCTAGCCAGTGTCCATGGGAAACAAAGCATCAAGTGGGAAGCTATCTAAAACTTGGATAGTAGGTGGTTTAGCTCTGAGTGCACGGTACAAGCATCGTGTGGGCTTCATGTCAGAAGCACCCGACTGCGATGCGGATGGCTGCGCCTACAATTTCTTTTGCTGCGCCGCTACTCTATGTGTACGGCTGCCAAGTCTGACTATGACTTCCGGTGTTGCCACCATTTCGCAGCCCTGGGTCTTCGAGCCCAAGGAGAGCAAGAATTGAACGAACGCGCGTGTAGGACAGTGTTGGACTTGACGAATGTGCAACAGCATTCCAGCAGCCGTGCAGCTCCTTGCCTTTGCGTTTTGAACAGGAGTGTGACCAAAGGTATCACAGCACGGAAAGTATCACTGCACCGCAACCTACTGTACCTTCACTCGGGCCGTTCAGTCTTGTACGCAGAGTTCTCAATGATAGGAGTGCCAACTACTAGAATGATCAACAGACTTCGCGAAGACTGGAAACTGTCGCAAATGAGAAGCACGGTGTGAATCTCTTGTTGCATCTTGATACATCTTCACGGCTTGCTTATCACGACGGCGGAATTTACATTGTTGCTTCCAGGGGATCAGCATGTCATAACAGGGGGAGGCATCCGCACACTGCTAACCCATGCCGAAAAGACCTTCCTTGTCGTTCAGGGGCTTGACAGACCTGGCGGCCGACGCCAGAGCATAAGGCGACTTATGCTAAAACTGGGATGCGCACACAAACCGCTGCCCTTCGTAGTGGGCTGCCATGGCTGCATGCACGTCTGATGCGGTCGTGCCTTCCAGGACAGGGCAACTCTGCTGAGCTCCAGATAGCTCCAGTGAACGTATCCATGCCTGACCGGAGCTGCGAGAACCTCAAAGGAACAGACCTCAGGCGACATTTTTGGATGGAAGAGCCTGCTTGGTGCAACACGTGGAAGGGGAGGCATGGCTGGTGATTCGGACACGGTGGCTGATTGTATAGCTCGGGACAGTGCACTACCATACCTTGCTTGAAGTCTCCCACAGCAGGGCAGAAGATCGGCTCCTCAAGTCAAGCCATGCAAAGCTTAGGAACATGGCATGTTCATATCAGTAAAACCCAAGTACAAGTGCCCCACACTTGTGCTAAAACACTTCCATGGCCAATTTCAGAACTCCCACGGATTGCGCTGGCCTCTTGCAAACCGGTCCATCTTGCCATCTCGGGCAGGTGCTTGTGATTCAAAGCAAAGCCGTACCTTCAGAATCACTTCGGGTCCAGCCATGCAATATTGGAACGGTTAGAAGATGCTAATGTAAGCAAGTGCATGGCAGCACACATGCCTCGTTATCCTGCCTCACGGCTGAGTGCATGGTGTGTGCTGTGGGCACGCTCCCCATGGCTCGTGGTCCTCCTCCTCGTAGGTCTTGATCAGCCCCTGACGAGTCGTCTGCGTAAACGTGCAAAGTATCATTCGATACCTGGATCATCCCGTGCAGCACGTACGATTCATGACTTCGGCACGGCTTGCTCAGCAAGCATCTGCACGGTACCCTGGCAGTTCAGGCACCTTGCCGCCACCAGAGTATCCACTGACAGCATGTACCTGCACGCAAGCCGCGTTCACCCTCCATCTGCTTGGATGCTGGAGCAAACATGTACACGTCATTACGAGTCGCACCACCAAACTGGACTCCGGTGGCAAAAGTCCGGCGTCTACAAGCGGCCTGAGCATACTGTAGGTTGCAAAAGGTTGCAAAGTGCAAGCCGTCACAATGCTGCAGCACTAAAGGACAGGGAGCCGCTTATTGTTCTGGCCGTTTTGCAGCATGCTTGGGCACCTAGCCGGACCAGACCAATGAAGCCTTCGGGCAGCTGGATTGCACAGTGAGAGACTGAGGTGTTCTGCTTGTTTTGTACCCTGCATTCACTCTAATCTAAGTGCCTCTAGTGCTGCACACTGAGGAGGCATGTCGGTCTTGCTCTTTTGGCTTTGGCTGAGCTGCAAATCCTCGCTGCTGTACAAGGCAAGTCCGCCCGAAGGTGCACGCAGCGCGCACGAACTGGGGACGGGCCGTAGAGGGAGCGAAGTCAAGATCTGCAGGTGCCCTGCGTACGCGGCGCACGCGTCTCCCTGACTTCGTGTGAGCGGCACGCTTGAGAAGCATGGCACGCGATCTTGCTTAGGGGCATGCGCAGCTCCAGGATGCATAAGAGAACATAAAAAGCTGTTGCCAGGATTGAGCCCAAGACTGAGGGTCTTCATCTCAATCCAAGCAGGACGCTCCAGATCCCATCGGGAGTGCAGCTGCCGGCATCTGCCGGCACAGCAACTTAGGAGCCGGATCTTAAACACTCCAAGAAAATTCTTTGCAACTTCACCCATGTGTCACTGAGGAACAGCCGGATATCCTCAAGCAGCGGCAGCATCTGCGTTGGTCGTTGTCAGCCTCCTCAGCTTGCGGCACTTTCCAACTTCGTCAAACTGACAACGAGGATGTAGCATCAAAGGCAGTCTGAACACCTCGGCCTATACTCTCATCTCAATCTTGTGCACGAGCCACCTCGTTTCCGCAATGATGGATGCCATTTCCATCAGGAAGTCTTGCATCTTCGGCAGCTGTCGGAAGCCAACATCCACAGTTGCTGCTCTGAAGACCTCTCAGAAAAAGAACTTGGACGCTTTTTCTGTCAAGTGTCCCTGCGGTGTTGGGAATGCTCACGTGCATAGCACTTAGTACTGCATGCGTGCCTCATCAGCAGCGGCGGTGGCTTCATCCAGCGCCGTGCGCAACGTACCATTCTTGGCAAGCACAGATCAAAGCACTCAAGTGCCATGTAGCAAGCTGAATGCAGCACCGGATTGTTACTTGTTTCAGCAAGTATCATCCACAAGGTCAGCGATGAAGTTCAGCCGGAATCGAACACCATCCATGAAGGGTTTCCAATGGATAGTCGCGCCACAGCTTAGCCTTATGGCATCATGTTATTATGGGCTGAGCTCAACACACAGCTGACTCTTGGCCAGTCTTGGGCAGTTTGTGAAAACGGGATCAGGCTGATAAATGCTGATGTGCAGCCCTGGGGCTGGAAGCACTCAGAAACATGTGCCATGCCTGTACCGATGGACCAGGCCCCTCCTCGAGTTGAGCCTTGTGGGCCTTGTGCCTCCAGCTGCAAAACGTTGCAAAGCATTGCAGAACACCATCCGCAAGGGCATTCATAGAGCATTGAAAAAAAACACGGCCATGGCCACCTCCTTCTCTTGCCAGGACCCGGTGAAGAGGCCCTCCGCTAGGAGCCGCAACCTGCCTGCGTATCGATCCCGGCCGGGGCCTGCAACAATCACGGTGGGAGTCGGCGGCAGAAGCAACTGCTTCCAACAAAGAGAAAAGATGGCCTTGAGCGACAATGGCTGTGACAGCTTGGTCGATGCCCACAACTGCAACGTCCTCGGCATCCTCCCGCAACATCAGGTTGGCGGTGTTGCCTAAATCACTGAGCCGCGCATCTCTCTTGCAGGATGGCATGCTGGATCCCTGACGGCCATTTCGCCAATCACCAGGGTTCCCGGCCTTCGTTGTCCCAAAGAAGTGGAACACGATCAACATTGTTGATTAACGCATCGAAGGCAACGATCTCACCAACCTGTTGCCAGCACAAAGGTGCAAAGGCGAAGTGCTTGACCCTGATACATTGTGGGGGGGGTCCAAGAAGAACAACAAGGCTTGCACACATGAGGGAAGAGACAGATCCACACTGCAGTTGCAGCTTGCTAAAAGTACTTGGCGGTTCTCGGTGAGTGCGTGGAGATGAACAACACGTCGTTACTGGTGGACGCATCCCAGACCATTGCCTGATACCAGAAGGCATCTAATCTGTGAGGCTGCATAGCCTCGGCAGGACAGAAGCAGATGGCAGTGACTCTTTGAAGTCATGTGAATGCATGCGGTTTGCCCGGCCCCGATTGACCATGGGACAAGCGCCCCTTACAGGGTATCCTTATTGAACAGGCAACATGTGTGACAGGGAGGTGCCCATCAGTGTAGGTCGAGGTTCTTGCAGCCGCTCGTGCAGCTCTTGACCCTGGACACCGATTCCAGGGATATACTCCTCGGTAACTCTGTGCTGGAAGGCCGCTGAATCAAAGCTTCAAAGCGGCGAACATGAAACCAACCGAGCAGCCAGAATGCCGAAGAACTCACAATTGCGGTGATGCCTTGATACAGCCACAAGTCAAACGGCATCGGCTCAGGAGTAAATAACTAATGACATGAGCATCCGCTTGCGTGCCAGGGTGCAGTCTGAGCTTCAGCATGTTCAATCCCTGCTCTTCGTTGGGATCGACACTCCTGTGTTGACCGCGTACTTTCGTGAGAGTGGAGAGGGTTGCTTTCCGCGAGCAGGAGTCCACACTGAAATCTTCAAAGGGGCTGCTTAACGTTAACAGAAAACCTTTCGTAGGTATCCGAAACTCTAAAAGCCATGCTGCCAACGGAAAGAAGCATATCCAAGGCTCCGAAGGGTGTCATGAATCGAAGCATACTCCTGATCCACCCACCGCACCACTCCTGCAGCGACTTACTACGCAGCATTATGGGTTCGAGGTGCTGCTGTCCGAGAATGCAAGAAGCATAGCAAACATAATGACATAGCTCTTCGGGCCAAAGATCGGATATCCGCCACAGGAACTGCAACAGCTTTCGCTACCTGGGCATCCATTTGTACAGTATGAACACAAACAGTATGAACACAAACTGGCAGTAAAACCTGGGCAGCATGCAACTTAGGCACCTGAATAGCCAGGAACTCTGCGGCGGCTGTCATTTTCCTTGCCGTGAGCATCTCAATACTAGCTTGGCAAGTCCGCTACAGCGGCGAGGACCAGCAGGAAACTCACAAACTACTCTAAAGCACTAAGCCGGGGCTCTGTGGCTTCACTGCAACCACGCCCTGGGGCAGTTTGAAGAGGGCCACGCCACCGGATCCGCCTTCGCACGGCTTCATACCTGCCCCGCACACTCAGGGAACTCTACAGTTCAATGGGCGCTACATGTTTCAGCAATGCTGCTTTCGAGATTCAGCAACGAGTTTTGTAGTGACTTGCGCGGGCTGGGCCTTCGGGTTGAGACCAGTCCAAAGGTACACTGATCGGAGCTGAGGGAAGCTTCTGCCACGCGAGCTGCTCCTCCACCTTTCGTCGTTCCTTGGCGCATCTGCATGGGACTTGCACAGTGCTGCACAAGCAGCTTGCGACATGGTTGCTGTATGAAGTGCGAGGCAGAGTTCCGGCTCAGCAGGGAGTTCGGGTGGAAAGCACACCAAGCATTTCCCGACCTGGCCGCCCAACGAATACTTGCACGCTTCGCTTCACTATACTCTTCAACTTCCAGCATGGGTGCTGTCAATCGTTCTTATAACGAGGAGTGCTTCTCCTAGGGTGCATTCAAGGCACAGCTGCCGTGTAGCTGCTCCCACAGACGTCACCTCGAACGTACAAGAACCGTATACTGCCCTATACACAGATGCAGGGCAGGCGGTACCCAAACCCCCGCTTGCCCGGCACCCTGTTTGCACGTGTTTCAAACAACAACTTTCCAGAAGATCTGCTGATGCTGCTGCCACATGCTGCGACAAGCCGCAGGTAACTGAACAAAGCCCCGTCGCAGGTCTTGTGTACCGACATCTTGGCCCTCAACTGCGCCTTGCGTTCTGCAGGCAAGTGCGGTACTCTGCCAGTCAGTGACCAGTCAGCGACCAATGACTTCGTGCTGTTTGGGACCAGCCTGCCAGTCGGGTCTTGGCAGCTGCTGGTCCAGGAGCTTCGTCACAGCCATGTCCAAACTAAACCGCTGCCGTGCATAGAGGTGGAGCAGATGCTTGCACTCGGAGACCTGGCAATAGATTCAATAGAATCAATTGAGCAGAGCATGACAAATTGCAATGACAGAGCTCAGCACTCGCGGGCCTCCTTCCACTTTGCATCCAGGTAGTCAATGGCGGCGTCTAATAGCTTCGAGCCCAGGACTGACGCCGCACCCGCCACCTAGCAAAATCCAACGCTCCAACCCTTTGGCCATCTTTGGCCCACTCCGCTCACTCTGCAAGAGAGCTCCCCTTCAAAAATGACTGTGCTTCGCACGCTCAAGGTCTCGTCCCGGTCACTTCCCCGCGCGGCCAGAATCGAGCGGCAGCGTTCCAAGGCCTGACAAAAAATCGAAATTCCAACCACCCAGTCTCCACAAAAGACAGAGAGACACAGAGAGAGAGAGAGAGAGAGAGAGAAAAAAAAAAAAACTCACACACACTGTGACACACACACACACACCACATGTCACATGCCGAATATGCTGCTGTCAACCCATATAAAGCTTCTCTGTTCATGTCTGTTCGGTCCATCAGTGCACATTCATTAGTCTGCGCTGCATACCGCCTGTCTCGCCGTGGACGTGGCAACCAGGCGGTCCCAACTCGGAACTGTGGCTGTGGGTGTTGGCGACAAAGCCAAGGCTGAAGGGTATAGACCCAGCCTCTGGCACTTCAAGTCACACTGGGGCACGTTGCCCGCACGTCACTCGCATGTCCCCGGGAATGAATGCGATTGGGCCGCACTCCCGCGAGCTCATCTGAAAGCTGCCAGGAGCCATCGTCGCACTGCAGCTTGGCGATCGCAACCAGGGCCTCGTGTCCGGCTTAACGTGTGCCCTGGAATATGGGCAGCATGGAAGTACCATCGAAGCACTCTGAAAGTCGAAAAGCAGTGTGAAAGCTGCCGTGAATTTGCTCTGCGGGTTGGGCCTCCTCAGCTGCGGGCTTTGGCAGGGGAGGCATCTTTCTTTCTCCAACATTTTTGCCCTGAAGCGGGCGCGTTCCAGAACTGGTACACCCGATTGATGGGCAAAAACATGGGCATACGAGCCTCTGGTAGCTGAGCGTTGTAGCCCTGCTCCGCCCTGGGCTTGGCTTTAGCTTTGGGAGGCGGCGGCGGTCGAGACTTCCCTTTTCCTTTGCCGCCCTCACCGCTGAGGGCTGCTTGCACCGCGCCATCCATGACAGATGCAGCCATGGCTTGCTAAGCTATACTGTGCTGGGATGTGCAAGTATCTTTCTACCGATTGCACGTGGTTTGATACCGATCTCACGAGGTATTTCCACAGGCCTGATGGGGAAGATTGAAGCCTGTGTTTTGTGTTTCCTGGATTGTCCTGCCTGTGGACACAAAGCCAAGCAGGGTTTCGGCAGGAGGTAGGCAAGGCAGACATGCATAACTGCGCATGAGTTTGGCGAGCGGACCTGTCGGATAGCAGCCAGGGTTCGCGATCCGCGTCGACGCGGAGATTGCCTTGGCCTGTAGCTTCCAATCGCCCGTGCCACCGGAAAGATCCCAAGCATCATTTTGAAATATCATGATACAATAACATCCTAATCAAAATTCTACTAAAATGTGATTACATTAGTGTAGAAAACACTACTCTAATTCCCTGCAGGTCCACTACCAGCTGCGCCTGGTCCGCGCTCATCTCGGGAAAACCATACAGCCAACCTTGTGAGAGCCGCGGAGCGTGGTTTGGGGCTTGCGCCCTGAAAAAGCCCATCCGACCCCGCAAACTCCTGACATGCATTCGCCACTTTGCGTTCACCGATTTGGCGTTTTCTGAATCCACGAAAGACTCAACTTCTGCTACGGGCTTCGCTCATGGGATGACTTCCTTGCAGAGGGGTGCGCGACATCTCCGGGCTTTCAAGGCGTCTGCCGTCAGATACCCGGTGCGCAGTGCTGGCATCGACAATGACCGTGCTGGAGCCTCAGCACCATGGCTGCCAGACAGCCTCACACTCCTAACGTTCTTAACGGTCCGAACCTCTCACCCACAACATCTGCGGGCCCCGGCCCTCTGCCAATGCCACAGCTGCTATGGCCGCATCGTCAGGCAGGCACAGTACCTGACCAACAGAGCCCATCTAACCAGCAGTGGACAGATTTCCGCGCGCCAAGTGAGATGCGACCTGATGCGATGCTTGAATCACCCTGGTTGGCCCTCGGGGCGTGCCGCTGCATCTGCTGTTTGCAGAGCTTCGCGGCGAGCATCCTCGTCCTTCGCATGCTTTTCGGCAGATGCCGAAATGCCATGAGTTATTCAGAGGACATCTTTCTTTTTCAAGCGTTTCTCCATTAAGGTGATGTGCAAGGCTGGCTTTGGCCTTGGAGCCCCTGGTCTCCCGTGTGCCCAGCGACTGTCGTGAATACATAGGGGCACCAGGGGTCTACTAGAAAGGCCAAATTAGACAAAATGACAAAAGATCCGCGTCAAGACCCTGCAGCCCTGAACAGCACGCGTTGCACTTTGCTGATGCAAGAGGCAACAAGCCCTTAAACGACTAGCAGAATGCCTCTTGACCTG
Organism: Symbiodinium natans; assembly: GCA_905221605.1. Taxonomy (NCBI): domain Eukaryota; class Dinophyceae; order Suessiales; family Symbiodiniaceae; genus Symbiodinium; species Symbiodinium natans. The sequence continues at coordinate 12,119 of CAJNDS010000022.1, forward strand.
TCTTGGCCTGGTCCATGTCACCCGACCCCGACCAAAGGCGAGCGGTTGCGCAGGAAATCTGCAGCTACAGCTACGTCATGCTTCCTGCGGTCTGCCAACGTTCTCCATCAAAAGACTTGCAAAGCTTCGCGGATGTGGAATAAGATAATCTGCTAGCGGCTTCGGGGCGCCGCATACCGGGAAAAGGCAAGTGGGCCCAGCAAATGACGGGCGTCCTTGCGCTTGTCAGCATCCAAGCTGAGGATTTGAATCTCGGGATGCTTCTCCAGGCGCTCACGAACCTTCGCCAGAACAAGCGGGTCCCAGTTCAAAGCAAGGCTGGTTTAGGTGTCTTGACACTGGAACTTTCCACATGAGAATCTGCAGCAAGTGCACCACCTCCTGCTCTAAGGTTTTCTTCGACACCCTTCATTCAAGAGGACTTTGCAGATTCGCAGCTCAAGACTGTTTCTAAAGAACACTCCCTTTGCTGTGCTCTGCTTTTGCACAGAACAACTCGGAGACTAGGGGTGCGTTTGCTCATGACCACCGGGCCCAACAAAGGAGAGTATTCTCTTGCATGGGATAGTCTCGTCCACTGCTAAGATGCCGCTTGCTGTCTTCTTGCGCACGTCTGTAGGTAGAGTCAACGCAACTAGCTAGCCCAGCAGGCCTGCAGGCCTGTTGTTCCGGCTTCCTGCAGCGAAACATGACGCTGCCCGATCCCAAGGGCAACACCTGGTAGAGTAGAACTTGAAACATTAACAAAACGCAAACATGGCGAGGCCGGCTCCATCAATGAAGACTGTGGCCCGTCGCGCAAGCGACTTGCAGGATCGATGCCTGGACTCGAGTCTTGGGACATGAGACTTGTATCGACACCATGCGCCCTCGAGTCTGCTGCCTTACTGCCAGAGCCACCAAAGGCGCTGCCAGCGCTGCCGGAAGCTGGCTACTGGCGATGCCCACACTCTTGAAAGGAAGCACCGCAAAACATGGGTGGGCAGAGGCGCCCTTAGGGAGTTTTGGCTCCGCCATGGCCATCTCTTCTGCCTCCGGGGCTGTCGCCGCACCCCCTGTACCGGCACCACCGATGGTGCTGCCGGACTGGGTCCTGAGTTGCGGGCTGCCGCGATCAGGGAATGCGAAGATGTGGCATGCACCCCTCCATCTCCCCGATCCTTTACGACACTACGAGTAGTAAGCAGCCAGCCCCACACTGGAGCCAGGAAGGCAATCGTCTCCATGACACACCTGTGGCGTACTTTAACATTCAGGTGAAGCCACGGAGAGGCAGGTGTTGCTGTTCTCACCTGGCCCAAAGCAAGCAAACAGCAAACGATCGCAGAACTAAACCACAAAATCATTCCATGATAATAAAGACTTGGACAACGACCACAAACCACAATATATTACTTGATGCCGACAGCATGGCAAAGCCCTGCACACTGGACTGCAATCGGTCTGCTGTGCGAAAATACTAATACCAATAGGAAAAACATTACTATCATTGTCTTTGCCTGCAACTCTGGTCCGGCTCAAGAAACTCTGGCTCGACTTGCTCAGCTCCCGACACTACACAGCCAGCGTAACACGTTCGTTGAGCTGTCTTCAGATGTCTTGTGATGGGTAGGTTGCTGACTGTCCACATACACATTTCGCTGTTTCGCCTTTCCTGTACATGAAAGTTTTCCCAATCATGCAGCCTAAATGGCTTTGACGGCGAGGCGCTACATGCGATGACCGCCACCTACCAGCACAGAGGCATCCTTGCCGAACCCAAGCCGCTGAGGTCACACCTTCTATAACTCGAGGTGTCCAACTTGCTAGCAATCTCACAGCTGGGCGTGGACCCCACGGGAACGAGGGCGAACAACGAGCTCTCTCTGGAAAGAAGCAGAAGACGTTTTATGTCCTTTCTCTGGCTTGTCGAGGAATTCAAATTATTGGTCTGGGTTGTTCTGTGGCCGTGGTTTTGGTTGTGGCTGGTTTGGCCTTTGCTGTCGGCTGGGGAGAGCTTAGGCTTGAGACAGTTCACGTCCAGCATGGCCACTTACGGTTTTCTGCACGCGGCAAGAGGTAGCAGAAGACCGGCCACCCCTGTGGGTTCCAGCTCATGGAGACCTGCCGAGGGCCACTATATGAAGTAAGGTGTTTATTGCAAGTGTCTCCCTGTATACCAGAATGAGAAACTCATGTCATGTGCAACTATGAATAGAGTGCATGGAGCACATCATGCAACTCTCAAAGATGCCTCCATTGTCCATGCTTCGTGCGGGCGCCGAAAAGAACATTCGCGCAGTGTCGCAACCTTGCGCAAATCGTGCCTGCCTCACTGCTCACCGGCAGAAACTGAAAAGCCAGAAGCGGCTTAAGTTTCACACGACCGCATCTACGTCTCGTGCACCTGAGCTGCTCAGACAAGCCGACCTTGACGAGCCATCACAAGTAGGTCGCGCCATGATACCAAGATGCAAGAGATTTTTTACGAATGGTCACAGAGGGCTGCGCAGTGCATCTCCAAGTACTGGTTGATGGCCTCCACCGTCTCATCTGGAAAACGCCTGAAGTCAGCTCTGCACGATCCTGAATCGCCCACTCACCTGTGCACAGAGCCAGCTCAATGTAAGCTCAGAGCAGATTGGCCAGCCACACAATTTCAGTGGCACCAAGACGAGTAGGCTCTACCTGCCACAGCGTGAAGAGACAGCGGTAGGGCGGACACGTCTCCACCGCTGAGCAACACATCATGTGACGATGGTCTTCGACATCGTTTGCGAAGCTTAGAATTGCAGAACTCACTTAATGCTCCCCGTAATTTGGTCAGAAAGGGCGCAGCGTGTGCATTTTCATCCTCGCGCATTTGCTGCACAACTCATTCTGACATTGCCACAACCGCAGTATCCAGCACGTTACAAAATTCTAACGACGGTCCACAACGTCTCGTGTCCAGCTCAGAATTGCGGAACTCGCTTAATGCTCTCCACGATCTGGTCAGAAAGGGCGCAGCGTGTGCATCTTCATCATTGCGCATTTGCTGCACAGCTTGCCCTGACATCCGCACACGCGAAACCAGCAGGTTCCAGATCTTAACGACGGCCCTCAACATCTTTTGTCCAGCTCAGAATTGCAGAACTCACTTAAGGCTCCCCATAATTTGGTCAGAAAGGGCGCAGCGTGTGCATTTTCATCCTCGCGCATTTGCTGCACAACTCATCCTGACGTTGCCACAACCGCAGTATGCAGCACGTTACAAAATTCTAACGACGGTCCACAACGTCTCGTGTCCAGCTCAGAATTGCAGAACTCGCTTAATGCTCTCCACGATCTGGTCAGAAAGGGCGCAGCGTGTGCATCTTCATCATTGCGCATTTGCTGCACAGCTTGCCCTGACATCCGCACACGCGTAACCAGCAGGTTCCAAATCTTGGCGACGGCCCTCAACATCTTTTGTCCAGCTCAGAATTGCAGAACTCACTTAATGCTCCCCATAATTTGGTCAGAAAGGGCGCAGCGTGTGCATTTTCATCCTCGCGCAATTGCTGCACAACTCATCCTGACATTGCCACAACCGCAGCATCCAGCACGTGACAAAATTCACACGACGGTCCTCAACGTCTCGTGTCCAGCTCAGAATTGCAGAACTCGCTTAATGCTCTCCACGATCTGGTCAGAAAGGGCGCAGCGTGTGCATCTTCATCATTGCGCATTTGCTGCACAGCTTGCCCTGACATCCGCACGCCCGTAACCAGCAGGTTCCAAATCTTGGCGACGGCCCTCAACATCTTTTGTCCAGCTCAGAATTGCAGAACTCACTTAATGCTCCCCATAATTTGGTCAGAAAGGGCGCAGCGTGTGCATTTTCATCCTCGCGCATTTGCTGCACAACTCATCCTGACATTGCCACAACCGCAGCATCCAGCACGTTACAAAACTCTAACGACGGTCATCAACGTCCCGTGTCCAGCTCAGAATTGCAGAACTCGCTTAATGCTCCCCACGATCTGGTCAGAAAGGGCGCAGCGTGTGCATTTTCATCCTCGCACATTTGCTGCACAGCTCGCCCTGACATCCGCACGCCCGTAACCAGCAGGTTCCAAATCTTGGCGACGGCCCTCAACATCTTTTGTCCAGCTCAGAATTGCAGAACTCACTTAATGCTCCCCATAATTTGGTCAGAAAGGGCGCAGCGTGTGCATTTTCATCCTCGCGCATTTGCTGCACAGCTCGGCTTGACATCCGCACACCACCAGTATTCAGCACGCGGCAACATCCAAATTGATCGTCCATCATAACAAAACCAAGAAGCAGGCAACTTGGAGCGGCGATGTCTGTAGCATGTTCGAGGGCCATGGGTGACTTGTCTGCATCTTCCAACATGGTGACCACGCTCCGACTCATCAGTCTTGCAGAACTCACGCATACTCCCCACACAACTGTCGGCGAAGGGCGCAACGTGTTTCTATCATCACTGGTCAAAAGCAGATTCACCATCCCAGCAACAGGGCCGCAAGTCAGTCAATCTCTCAACATGCCAGCCCAGTCATGAAACGAACTGCCAGCCTTCCTGCGAATCTGCGCAGACATCAAGCATGCTCCCGCATACATTGTTGCGAACGGCACGCATGCCGAATGCTCCCGCATGCATTCTGGCAAACGGATCAGCAAATCTTGGTCCATCACCAAGTCCAGAAACAACCAAGTTGAAGCGGCGATGTCTGCAGATGTCTGCAGTTTGTTCAAGGACCATGGGTGACTTGTCTGCATCTTCCAACATGGTGACCACGCTCCGACTCATCAGTCTTGCAGACCTCACGCATACTCCCCACACAACTGTCGGCGAAGGGCGCAACGTGTTTCTATCATCACTGGTCAAAAGCAGATTCACCATCCCAGCAACAGGGCCGCAAGTCAGTCAATCTCTCAACATGCCAGCCCAGTCATGAAACGAACTGCCAGCCTTCCTGCGAATCTGCGAAGACATCAAGCATGCTCCCGCATACACTGTGGCGAACGGCACGCATGCCGAATGCTCCCGCATGCATTGTGGCGAACGGATCAGCAAATCTTGGTCCATCACCAAGTCCAGAAACAACCAAGTTGAAGCGGCGATGTCTGCAGATGTCTGCAGTTTGTTCAAGGACCATGGGTGACTTGTCTGCATCTTCCAACATGGTGACCACGCTCCGACTCATCAGTCTTGCAGACCTCACGCATACTCCCCACACAACTGTCGGCGAAGGGCGCAACGTGTTTCTATCATCACTGGTCAAAAGCAGATTCACCATCCCAGCAACAGGGCCGCAAGTCAGTCAATCTCTCAACATGCCAGCCCAGTCATGAAACGAACTGCCAGCCTTCCTGCGAATCTGCGAAGACATCAAGCATGCTCCCGCATACACTGTGGCGAACGGCACGCATGCCGAATGCTCCCGCATACATTGTGGCGAACGGCACGAATGCTCCCGCATGCATTCTGGCAAACGGATCAGCAAATCTCGGTCCATCACCAAATCCAGAAACAACCATATTGAAGCGGCGATGTCTGCAGATGTCTGCAGTTTGTTCAAGGACCATGGGTGACTTGTCTGCATCTTCCAACATGGTGACCACGCTCCGACTCATCAGTCTTGCAGAACTCACGCATACTCCCCACACAACTGTCGGCGAAGGGCGCAACGTGTTTCTATCATCACTGGTCAAAAGCAGATTCACCATCCCAGCAACAGGGCCGCAAGTCAGTCAATCTCTCAACATGCCAGCCCAGTCATGAAACGAACTGCCAGCCTTCCTGCGAATCTGCGCAGACATCAAGCATGCTCCCGCATACATTGTTGCGAACGGCACGCATGCCGAATGCTCCCGCATGCATTCTGGCAAACGGATCAGCAAATCTTGGTCCATCACCAAGTCCAGAAACAACCAAGTTGAAGCGGCGATGTCTGCAGATGTCTGCAGTTTGTTCAAGGACCATGGGTGACTTGTCTGCATCTTCCAACATGGTGACCACGCTCCGACTCATCAGTCTTGCAGACCTCACGCATACTCCCCACACAACTGTCGGCGAAGGGCGCAACGTGTTTCTATCATCACTGGTCAAAAGCAGATTCACCATCCCAGCAACAGGGCCGCAAGTCAGTCAATCTCTCAACATGCCAGCCCAGTCATGAAACGAACTGCCAGCCTTCCTGTGAATCTGCGAAGACATCAAGCATGCTCCCGCATACATTGTGGCGAACGGCACGCATGCCGAATGCTCCCGCATGCATTCTGGCAAACGGATCAGCAAATCTCGGTCCATCACCAAATCCAGAAACAACCATATTGAAGCGGCGATGTCTGCAGATGTCTGCAGTTTGTTCAAGGACCATGGGTGACTTGTCTGCATCTTCCAACATGGTGACCACGCTCCGACTCATCAGTCTTGCAGAACTCACGCATACTCCCCACACAACTGTCGGCGAAGGGCGCAACGTGTTTCTATCATCACTGGTCAAAAGCAGATTCACCATCCCAGCAACAGGGCCGCAAGTCAGTCAATCTCTCAACATGCCAGCCCAGTCATGAAACGAACTGCCAGCCTTCCTGCAAATCTGCGAAGACATCAAGCATGCTCCCGCATACACTGTGGCGAACGGCACGCATGCCGAATGCTCCCGCATGCATTGTGGCGAACGGCACGCATGCCGAATGCTCCCGCATGCATTCTGGCAAACGGATCAGCAAATCTCGGTCCATCACCAAATCCAGAAACAACCAAGTTGAAGCGGCGATGTCTGCAGATGTCTGCAGTTTGTTCAAGGACCATGGGTGACTTGTCTGCATCTTCCAACATGGTGACCACGCTCCGACTCATCAGTCTTGCAGAACTCACGCATACTCCCCACACAACTGTCGGTGAAGGGCGCAACGTGTTTCTATCATCACTGGTCAAAAGCATATTCACCATCCCAGCAACAGGGCCACAAGGAGTTGTCATGGACATCACACTTGTTCCAGCGAAGGGCGATGCTACATTCATCACGAGGAGAGCGTGAAGCGCAGACGAAGCAGACAAAGGGTGGGCTGGCCATGTCAGATCAATCGAGCCTGCAGAATGTCGATCTGCTGAAACCGTACGATGTCCTGCATCCCTTTCGGCAGCCGGCTCCTCTCATGTCAGGCGCGCAGCAAAACACCAGACAAATCGACGCCCTGATTGCCGGACTGTCTTGGTGCGTCTTCTGCCATACCTACCTTGCAACTGATATCATGAGACTTCCCTGCCTGTTTCGGACCGCCAGTTCATGCCGGGACCTGATAGTATGCCATCATGCGCTAGTTAAGTGCTCTGCGACTTTCCGACTCGACACCGGGCATTCGGCACAGACAGTTCTACCCCCCTGGACTCCGCAAGCGTCGGCGCCTGATGTTGAAGCGGAGCTTGCGTCTTTCGGAGACATTGCTGAGAGATGGTCAGAAAAAGGCTAGTATAATTACATCATTATTTCTGGAAATTCTTAAATTTTTTCTTATTAAACGGTCAAATTAGTATATTGTCATGTTGCTATATACATATACTTACATACTTTAAAACGTGACTAATTAGATCAGTATTCTATCCCTGTCTACCTGCAAGGCGCACCAGCAATGCGGCACCAATAACTGCACGGCCGTCCCCGGAACCTTGGCAGAAATTGTAAGGACGCAGCTGCCCTCAGCCCGAACTTGGGCATTGTGCAAGCAATATTGTCGAGTCCAAGAGGGTCCAAGCAACGCATTGAAGCGTCAAATCCGAGTCGCTCAACTGCACTCTGGAGCTCCAGGCCCCCAACCAAGATCCAGGAAATGCATTCCGGCCAGCGCCTGGTTTCAGGCAAGCATTCAAGTGGCATGCTTCGGCAATGTTTGCCCGGCGGCACTTGCAGAACGATTCCGACGCACCGGCCTGAGGAAGATCGCCAGACCCTGGACGCAAGCGCTCGGCTATGCCTGAAAGGCATCAATGGTATGGTCACTCCGTGGGCTGAGTGGCTGCAACTCTTTGGCTGTAACACATGACCAGGGCAACGCCGAATTCAGCAAACAAAGTCGAAAACATGGAGGCCGCAGTCGAAAAACGAGGACGTTGAGTCGGAAACATGAGGGCCACTGTCGGAAAACAGCAAGGCAAAAATCAAAAAACATGACGGCCGCATGACGGCCGCAGTCGAAAAACAAAAAGCCGCTAGCAGGAAGCAAGAAAAAATATACGCCGCCCGCCTCCGCTGCCCCAGTTTTAAAATTCAGAATTAGAAAAAGCCACAGTCGCAAAACGCAAAAGCCACCATCGGAAGCAGGCAATCCGAAAGGGAAAACGTACAGTCGTTGTAATGCATTGACGCGATGATCCCTTGAGTCTTCAGAGGCTCCCACTTTAGAAAAGTCAGCATTAGAAAAAGCCACGGGTCGGCAAACACGAAGCCGCAGTGAGCAAGCGAACCGCCACAACAAAACACGCCAGGTCAAGTAAGCGCTCCGTAAGCCGCAATTAGAAAAGTCACCATTAGAAAAAGCCACGGGTCAGCAAACACGAAGCCGCAGTCAGCAAGCGAACCGCCACAACAGAAAACACGCCAGATCAAGTAAGCGCTCCGTAAGCCGCAATTAGGAAAGGAGGGCCTATTTTTGGGGTTATTTCTTTTTTTTTTTTTGGGGGGGGGGGGGGGGGGGGGGGGTCAATTTTTTTTTTTCGATTTTCTTGTTTTTTCCTAAGAAAACCACCATTCCCTCTATATGTTTTAAGGAGTTGATGCATTTTCGCGGTTGTTCGTACGAAAAACCGTAATTCCATCTGTATTTTCATAGGAAGGCGTTGTTTCTTGTAGGTTTTAAAAGGAAAGAAGGAAGGAAAGAAAGAAAGAAAGAAAGAAAGAAAGAATGGAAGGAAGGAAGGAAGGAAGAAAGGAAAAAAACAAGGAAGGAAGGAAAGAAGAAAGGAAGGAAGGAAGGAAGAAAGGAAGGAAGCAAGGAAGGAAGAAAAGAAGGAAGGAAGGAAGCAAGGAAGGAAGAAAGAAAACGTGCTTCGAAGCCCAAGAAACTAGTTGAAAAAAAAACATCGTGTGAGCATTGTGTTTACAAAAGGGGGGGTTGCTCCCCCCCCAACCCCCCCGCTTTTTTGTTAGCCGTGCAGAGCGTGCTTCAAAGCCCAAGAAATTAGTTTCATGTGAGCAGGGTGTTTGCAAGTGGGGGGGGGGGCTGCGCTCCCCCCAACCCCCCCGCTTCTTTTAAGCCGTACCAAGCATGCTTCAAAGCCCAAGAAACTAGTTGAAAAACATCGTGTGAGTGTTTGCAAATGGGGGGGCTGCGCCCCCCCCCCCCTTTTTTAAGCCGTGCAGAGCGTGCTTCAAAGCCAGGAAACTTGTTGACACCCATCATGTGAGCAGGGTGTTTGCAAGTGGGGGGGGGTGCCCCCCCCCAACCCCCCCCGCTTCTTTTCGACCGTACCAAGCGTGCTTCCAAGCCTAAAAAACTAGTTGAAAAACATCGTGAGAGCATTGTGCTTGCAAATGGGGGGGGGGGGCTGCGCCCCCACCAACACCCCCGCTTTTTTTAAACGCCGTGCAGAGCATGCTTCAAAGCTCAAGAAACTAGTTGATACCCATCATGTGAGCAGGGTGTTTGCAAGTAAGGGGGGGCTGCGCCCCCCCCCAGCCCCCCCGCTTTTTTTTGAAGCCGTGCAGAGCGTGCTTCGAAGCCCAAGAAACTTGTTGACACCCATCATGTGAGCAGGGTGTTTGCAAGTGGGGGGGGCTGCGCCCCCCCCCCAACCCCCCCCCCAACCCCCCCCGAACCCCCCCCCCACCAACCCCCCCAACCCCCCCCCCGCTTCTTTTAAGCCGTACCAAGCGTGCTTCAAAGCCCAAGAAACTAGTTGAAAAACATCGTGTGAGCATTGTGCTTTTTGCAAATGGGGGGGGGGGGGGGGGCGCGGTGCAGAGCGCGCTTCAAAGCCCAAGAAACTTGTTGGCACCCATCATGTGAGCAGGGTGGCTTTTACGTTTGACGAAATCCGTCCAAAATGTAAGCAGAATAGGGTTTCCTTAGAAAAAACCAACGAAAACCTCAAGGAAATGACAGGATATCTGTCCAAAATGTAAGGAACATAGGGTTTTCCCGAGGAAAAACCAAGGAAAACCTAAGGAAAATGACAGAAAATCCGTCCAAATGTAAGGAAAGTAGGGCTTTTCCTAGAGAAAAGGCTGGATTCTTATGAGTGTAGACTTCACTCAGCTATGCAGAGTAATGAGATTGACTGACTGAAAGAACAAGCCATGTTTGTTGACTTGCGGCTTTCGTGTTTGCGACTCTGAGCTGTTTCGTGCTTTCTGATGCGTTACCAGCGGTTCTGGTCTGCTCTGGGTTTGCTGACTGTTGCGCTGGTGTTTTTGAATTGTTGCCTGGGTGTTGTTGACTCTGGCCGTGGTCGTTTGCGACTGTTGCGTCCCTGTTTTCGACGCCTGTTTTGCTGACTGTTGCCCCTGTTTTCCGAATGTTGCTTCTCTCGTAACACACATGGGGGCTAAGACATGGCCTCGAAGCAAAGTGCGCACTCCCGCAAAATCCACGAAGCCATAAGTGGCCAGCATGCCAACTTGATCCTCAGAGAGCACGTCACGACAGTTCTGACAGTTCTGGGCACGTCTGAATCATGCCTCGCTGTCGTGCGTCCATCCTAAGGCAGGCTCTCGCTGGAAGCCAGCCTCTTCAAAGACCGCGATATCTTCTAGGGCCATGCCATAGGCCTTTCGCGCAAGTCCCTCGCTTCTACACTGATTCTACACACACTATGACCATAGACCTTAGATGACCTTAGACCTTCAAACGATGCTCAGCTGAGAACGTCAAGCTTCGAGGAGTCAGGGAAGACAGTTGCAAAAGTTCTCTCCTTCGTAAGCAGACGAAAGTCCCGACAGGTTTAATGTCGCAAGGCTGTGCAACGAAACATCCTCATCTTGCACAGAGCCCGCCGCTGCCATGGCTATGAAAACGTTCGCGTGACGTTCATGCTGTCTGCATGTCTGTGACGCCCGTCTGCTTATGCCAACACCTGCGCCATAGCATCGCGACCATAACCAAACGCTCGCCTCATTGCATCTGACATCATCTGCCTGAGTGAAATGCAACGAGAGCATGAGCCCACTTGCTTGGGAGCAGGTAGTTGGAGCAGCACATGTAAGACATAGCTTGCTGTCTGAGTCTGAACCAGTAGCCAAGCTTGTACAAATCCAGTGCTCTTGCCAAGAAAATCAAAAGCAGCAGCAACCATACAGAGCAGTCCCCTTCTCGTGTTCCTGCGAATCCCCAAGACGTGGGAAGAAGAAAGCTGGGAGAATCTCAACATACCTCAACATTCCCCATACAGCCTCACCCCCCAAGACCTACTTGTAGCAACTTGAAAACACGAAACTTCGAGTCTGAAGCTGCAGTCCACGACCTAGGAGAAGCATTGACAAGGGCAAGTCCACTGGCTCCATCTGCCACCAAAAGAATTTGCAGCACAATGAAAGGGACAGCATGCTTCATCTCCAGGAACTGCGTGCACTTCATGGTTTTCACTAGGGATGCCTTTAGGTTTTCAGAATTTTCGGGCCTAAGGGTTTAGGGATGTTCGAAGTGGGGCAAAGGGTTGGGCTCCAACGGCCGCCTTTTCGCTCAGCGAAGGTATAGTCGAATCGAGTACGGTCGGCGAGACCCCTCGAAGCCCCAAGACCCCATAGGCAGTTCCTGCAGCACATAGCACCGCTTTCTGAGGCCATGGTTGTTAGGGGTTAAGGTTCTTGTAGCATACCGTAGCTGATTTAGAAAGTGGAAAGTCTAAGGCGCCCACAAGGGGCCAATGATGCAGATCATCCCACCCAAAGACTCTTTCTTAGGAGCCCGCGGCCCTTTGGCCGCGTCATCAGAAGAGCATGTTCGTGGCCTCGGTGCCGATGCATCTGCATCTCAGGTTGTTTGCTGACTCGTAACCAGGCTCATGTCATGGCTCTTTGCTCTTAGACTCTTAGACGCAAGCCGCACTGTTCTGCAAGACCTGCGCCGGGATGAAGTGCATAGGGTAGGTTCGCACCTGCGTAGCTTGGCAGGCTCAGGACACCATCTCAGCACCAAGTTGGCAAATTCCCAGCCGACCTCGTGTCGGCCGTTGTCCAGCTGCCAGTACACAGCAAGCAGAGAGCCTGCTTTGACACAAGGCACTGCGGGCACTTACTTGTGCTGTGCCCCACTATCTTCGCCAGGCTGTCAAGATCCTGAATGTGACGAAAGCAGTACCCAATATGCAGCGCGCGCACCTTCTGCTCCACTTCTCTGTGCTGCATGCGCTGCGAAGGCAAGCGCAGCAGGTGCCGCACCCTCCGCTGCCAGCACGCCGCAAGGGCTAAGCCTGCAAAGAGGCTGTCGTCTACGTGTCGTTGCCTGAATGTAGCCATCTTACTTACAAAGGGGCAACGGCTTCTGGGAAGATCGAATAGCTATGTCACAAAGCCTATGTGCTTTACAGGATAAACATGAAATCCGACGAATCCTCACAAGCAAACGCTAGCGCAGACTTCTTCCAGTACGATTACAAACTCAAAACCCTGTGGAGAGAACGGGGCTAGAACTTTCCTTTGCTGAGGAGCTCATTCGTAGGAGGACTGGGGGTCAATCTCATGACAAAAGAGAGAGAAAGTTGTCAAGCGGGCCCGAACGTGTGGCTAGGGCGAGACTAGCGCGAAATTCCATTTTCATCACGACTACACCGACAGCTTGTGACTCGAGCTCCCCCGATTCAACGTGATTCCTGTATACTTCGCGAGCGAGCCGCCAATCCGGCCCCACCTTGATGTTTCCTTCAACACATAATAGTGGCCAGGGCTAAGACGAACGGTGTGGAGAAAGCCCTTCTGCGACGCTGCCCCAAACCCGTGCCCACTCTCGTCACGCTTGTCTCTCGCTAGTCCTCTAGTTAGACTGCTCAGCCGAGACGCTCTCGATGCGACCAGCCGGCCAGACCACAGGTTGGATGCTCATAAACCAGCACCTGTCACCACGAGCACCAAGCAACAAACATCTATCATACCTTGCTATGTCAGCTCTTGGCAGCTTGACAGTTGGACACCTCGCAGATAAGCTAGCGGCAAAACCCCGGCCCTGCCCTTCAACTCATGCCCTACTTATCTACTTATCCGCATGTCCTCATGCATAATGGCGCTGACGATGCCAACTAAAACAAGGGAAAGCTGCGTACGCAAGATCCCTCCGAACCAAGCGGGCCTGTCCTGAAATGAAGGAAAATTGCACATTTGGCACCTCCCTGCAACCTTCCAGGCGCACGGCCAGGCGTTGCGCCGAGCGCGGGCAGACGCTCACTTGAAGCACTCTCCGTGCTTCCTGGAGGGGGGTCTAGAGCTTACCTGAACACCTTCCAAAACTCTTATACGAACTGTAGCCCAAAAAAATGTTTGCTTCGATCATCCCAGCCCTCCTGCCGTTTTCGCTGCAGGCTTTTTGTCGTGGGGCAGTGGAACACTCCAGGAGTATACTCGGGCACTCTCTGCGGGCTTCTCAAAGATGTGGGCACTCGGGGGATGCTCGGAGGCACTGCGTATCACTGCGTGTCTGGTTTTCTCAAGAGAATTCCTGGAGCGCCGACACCCAGAGAAGCTCTACTCTCTGCGGGTTTCTCTGGGCACTCCAGGGATACTCGCCACGGCACTCCCGGGCCAGGTTGACGAGAAGCCTAACAACCCATAGGCTAGCTAAAGTATGTGTCGCTTCTGCAAGTGAGTTTCGGGCAAGCTAGGCACGGTTTACCTGCCATGTTTGTTCACGATGCCTTCCGCCTGATGCGACTCTGCCTCTCCGTGCGCTATAGTTGCTTCGGAAGAACGCGACGTTAACAGACTTGAAAACATGCGAAAACTTGGCAGGGCTCCAAAGAAAAACGAATACACGGCGGAAACCCCAAACCCACAACGTCCGAAAACTGCTTTCATTATAAGCCAAGTAGTATAGAACCAAGCTCCAGCCCACCACAGCACAAATGAATTTAGCAACAAAAAAGCTGACGCTAGCCTTTCTGGGGTTGGCCCTGACCTTGCTGTGTGGCTCTCATCATGCCTTCCCTTCAAGCCATGTGAAATCCACAATTCGTCGCCTGCCCGGGAAGTGATACAACGCGGACCCCTGGCTCGACGCCGGCTGCAAAGACGCTGGTGTCCTGCGCTTTGTGCAGAAAGTGTCAACAGCTGAGTCAAACTGTCGAGTCTAGACCCCATCCTGGCCCTCGGTTTCGATAGAGAATTCATGAAGAGGACCAAATCATGCAAGTATGATTTCGTACCACACCATCCTGATATAGACTCTGCTCTCAGCATCTCTCAACTGTTCGCGTCTCTCAGCCTGTTCGATCTCCGGCCTCGCCAAGCCGCGCTGCACCGATGCTGGCCGCAGCCCCGCCTCCGCCACGAGGAGAGGAGAGAGGCAAAAGGGACAGAGAGAGAGAGAGAGAGAGAGAGAGAGAGCGAGAGCGAGAGCGAGAGCGAGAGCGAGAGCGAGAGCCAGAGCCAGAGCCAGAGCCAGAGCCAGAGCGAGAGCGAGAGCGAGGGAGGGAAGGAGAGAGGGAGAGAGAACTTGCAACCGCACTGAAAGCCTTTGAACCTGTTGAAACTATTTTAACCCTGTGAAAACCCTGGACTCGTTCACCCCTGAACTGCCTTGAGCTACCACTTCCGGCTCAGCTGTTCACAAGCAGCGACCTCGAACTGCGACTTCAACGAGGAATGCCGATCCGGTGGCCAGAAGGAGCTCGGAGCTCATCCAGTCGAGCGACATACCTGCCGATCGGATCTTGTCTTACGCGTTACAGTTTGTTGTAAGTTATCGCCAAAAAGTGCTCAGATGACCATCAGGGAAGTCAATTGAAAGTCTACCCCGCAGCTTTCCTGGATAAACTCGCACTCATTGCACTCACTGAATCACCCTGGCCAGTCACTCTTGCCCGTGGTCTTCCGACGGCTATGCGCTTGCCCTTACATTCAACGCCCTGCGCCCTCGCCGCCTCCCGCACGCTTTGCATTCGTGAGGGGCTTCTCCGATTGAGCAGAGAGTTCTTTGGTCCTGTGCAGAAAGCCCTGCCTAGTTCAGGGCCTGCAAGCGGCGCGCCCAGGCCAATCACAGCTGCGACCTCGGACTTCAGCGATATCGGCGTGTGCAAGAGGCTGCGAAATAGATTTGTTTCCAGCTGGAGCTGAGGTTGGGCTGAGGTTGGTGCCTCCCAAGTTCGAGTGCTCCAAAGCCGGACGCAGGGCTCCCTGTCTCCTTGGCAGTGTAGCACCTGGGCATGAGCTTTCCACAGCTTTCCATAGTTTTCCCTGTGGCGCAATGCAAAGATACGCAAGGCGCGACTGAAGAATTCCAGGGGCCAGGCTGCCAACAGCGAGGCGTCTGGAGACCATGCAAGGCACCTCGCCAGGCCTGAGGACCGAATTCAAGACTCGAAGCAGTGACTCAGTGGGTGTCCGTGTGTGCGTCCCGTTTCTTTGCTTTTGTTGTAAACACACGGGATATCGCGAGCATGTCCTATGTCCTGTGTCCTACCACAGGCAGCCCTCCTCAGGTTGCCTCCACTGCACCATCGTTGCAGGCGCATGAACTGACCCGGAAGCACCTTCGCAGACCAATCTTGCAACAGCAAAGCCAGCAAAGCTGTTGCGAAGCTAGAGCACACTATCCATCTTTGGCTTCATTCGCCTCGGCCTAAGGAGATTTTCATGGGATGCCCCAGAGGCCCTTCCAAGAGTCCCTGCACGCCCTGCTCCTGAATACAGAAAAGCAGGAAGATCACCATCACACCGTGCCAAGAGAAATGAGCCCTCAGCTGCGCCTGTCGTTCTTCTCACGGCCCTCAACAAACCCTGACAGCCCTGACCCCCTAGAAGTACTTCTGTCACCTGTCCGAGGAGGCATCCAGGCCTGCTCACCGACAAGTGCGCTGTGTGGTCCAAGTATATGAACCTCAACAACTCTACAGACTCTACAGGCTCAAGCTGCAACAGCACACAGACTTCTAGAACGCAAGGTTCAGTTCTTTTCTGGTGGCAATAGGTCGCACCAGCATTCTCCACCAAACTCACGATCTCGGTGCTCTTTGGCTCTTTGCTGGTATCCACCTGGGCCTCTGACAACACCCAGCGGGCCAGTGGCTGCCAGTGCTCGGCCGTCCGGAGACCAATCCAGGGCCGAGGAGGCAAAGGCCTCCGGTTGCTTTGCTTTTTTCGGCAGATCGCGCCATTTCCATCCCGCATTTCAAGCAGCCTCTCCCTGCAGCGACCATATTCGCTGCCAGCTGCCTTTGCGGCGCCAGAAGCAGAGACCCAAAGGTCCAGCCACCTCGCGGGCAGCGCATGTCAGCTGAGACCGGGCTCCTGACCCGAAAAGCATCAGAATCCCTCAGACAAACACTTCGAGATCTTTGGCATGTGCCGAGACACAGCCAGGCTGGTCAGGTCGCAGGGTTGCCAAGCGGCAGCGGCGACTGGCCACACACCATCCTCAGCACTGGCTGCAGGAGAACCAAGGTGAGTGAAGAAAATGCGCCTTTTACACAAGGACCCTCAAGACTTCAGCAAGTTCTCCCTGCTCCTTGCGCCCTCTTTGTCCGAGCAGCTCCTTGCACATGAAGATGCTCTGTGGATTCGCCGACCAGGCCTCATCATGCAAAAAACCCTACGAGTAAATCATGTGGCGAGACCTTTCAAGCATACTAGCAGCTAATCAGCAGAAATGGCAATTGCTTCCGCAAGGCATGATGTCCTAGATAACACTGACAAACGTTGGCAGAGACCTGAGGACCCCGCTGTGAACCGCGACGTGCCCCGCGGGCGAAATTGAGGCCAAGCAGGCGGCATCTGGATGCCAAGTCAGAGCTGGCCGAAGGCTTGGGATGCTTCCTGCAGGTGCATCTCAAGTGGTTCAAGAGAAGGTCAGCAAAGCGCGGTACCCGCAGGAGTTTCACCAGGCCTGTCCGCTCAGGCCGTGCGATAGCTGGAGCGACTGAACCACGACGCCAGGCGAGGGTCCACAGCGTTGTCAGCACAGACCTTGGTCCATTGGCTACCCACTTCATGTCCACATATTGCACATTGCATTCCTGCCTCTAGTCCAACAACACGGGCCGCAACAAAGATGCGGTGCTAGCAGAGATGCCAACTGTGACAACTTGAATAATCTGTTCGGCTTCGACTTTGGCAGAACATGGAAGATCTTATGGCGTCTGCTCAGCTCAGCTGAGTAGCATTAACATGGAGAGGAGGTGATGAAGCAACATCCAGCATTGAAAGTGCCAGTATTGCCGCAAGAAAGCTCCTCACGATACGTCAAACATAGAACATGACATGGAAATGCAGCGCAGCGCGGATGTGAATGTGGGAGTGTTCTCATTCCTCTCATCTCTCTCTTTTCTTTCTTTCGTTGGAGGGGCTTCAGGGGGTTTCCCCCCTGGCGCAAGTTGCCCTCTTCATTTTTGTCAGCAGGCTCGCCCACCTCCGCAAGGGAAAGGACCCAGCACGGCGGCCAAGCGGTCTCTCCTTCGTGCTTGCTTCCTGTATGTTGTGGGACTTCGGGGAAGATGGTTCTCTTTCTCTGTCTCTGTCTCTTTCTGCACGCATGCAAGTTTCTTTGTCCTTCCTTATTTCCTTATTCTTCCTTTCTTCGTTCTTACTTCGGCTTGGAGGGGAAGATCCCCTCATGCAGTCCTCGGGCCGTGGGGACACACAACCTCTGTCTTTATTTCTTTGGTTCTTTCTTTGTGTCTTTCTTTGTTTCTTTCTTTGTTTCGTTTTTTCTTTCGTTCTTTCTTTTTTTCCTTGTTCTTTCTTTCTTTTCATCTTTCTTTCTTTGTTCCTTTTTTTCTCTCTCCACACGCTTAGCGCCCCCCGGGGGGAGCTGCCCCCAAGGGGGGAGCTGACCCGAAAGGCGCGGGAAGTCCCATGTCCTGCTCTTTCTTTCTTTCTCCCTGCTTAAGAGGGTCGCCTCTCTCTCTCTCTCCCTCTTTCGCTGTGTATCTCTGCAGCATCCTGCGTGTCCAAGTCGAAGCGAGAAGAATGCCTGCCATACTGACAAGTGGATCTTGAGTCCGAGCATTGCATGATTGGCCGACGTCATTGCTTCTCGGCTGGACTAGGTGACTAGGACTAGGTCGTTGCAGTCTTCAGGCTGTTGGCAGAACTTCGAAACCGCAACAAATGGCAAATGCCGCACTTCGGTCCTGCTCAGCGTCGAGGCGCAGGACTATCGTGTGCGATACCTTTGGCGCATGAGCCAAGCGGCCCTTCTGCAGTTCACTCGACACGGGATGCTCTCTTTTGAAGCGGACCTGCTGCGCCAGGCGGAAGCCCTCTGGAGCTGACTGCGCGGGGCCACACACTGGCGCAAAGGCCTGCAAAGTGCTAATTTGCCGCCGCGCATCAAAATCTTAAAATCTTACTCTTCTGTTTGCAAGCATATATTGGCCGTTGGCATGTCCGAGCTTGAATGACAGAATGAAGCCCACTTCATGCCCCTGAAAAACTCGCCATGAACTGCTTCCGACAGATGGGTCGGAGCAGAAAAACCTTGAGGCTGGCACGAAGCACTGCCTGGTAGGCAGAACCTTTCCAGCATTGTGAGAGCATGTTTGTGGCAACAGGTGCATGGAGCTGCTGTGCAGGGGCTCTCATGGCATCTGGACACTCACATGTGGCACTGGTCTCAAACGAACTTTGATTTAAGACAAAACAGTTGGTTCAATAGGCGCTCCATCTGCCACCCTCAAGTCACGCCGACTGTCGACAGGCGCACCAGACTAGCTGACTAGTTCAGCACCCATCTCTGGTGGACAGGCATCACCATTGAAGGGGCGAAGTCTAAACAGCAAGATAGAGTTGTCATCATGTTGCTTCCAATGCATTTTTGAAACGCTGCGATTCTGGCACCCTCAATGTGCTGCTCACAGAATCGACTCCAGAATCAATCTCACAGGTCTATGTCTAAGAGCCTGTGGAGGCAAAGCAAAAACTGGCCGGCACTTTCTCGTCCAACCTTGACCAAGGCAACTAGTAGCTTACACATCACCGTGGTATTCTAACCGCAGGACCTACCAGTTTACTACAGAGTGGGTACCCTTAAATGGGCCGTACCATGACGACGAATCCATATGACTGTTTCCATCCTGTTACCTCGTGAAGCCATTTAGGCTTCAAGCGGATGAGCCCTTGCCTGGCCGCGACCGCTCTCACCCATAGCCTCCCAGGCTGGACAAGGCTTGACACACACGATTAGAGTTCTGTGCTTCACGTATTTTCATGTCATTGCACTGCAGCGGATCTTCGCGCCTCACTTGTCCTCGGCCAATGTCCGGAAGGCAGCCAGCACCTCGTCGTGCAAGCTCACGAAGGTGCGCTTGAAGTGCTCCTGTCCACTCTCTCACGGAACGACGTTTCTTGGACAACACTGACATGCAGGTCGTGGTGACGTTCGGCGCAAGCTGTCGAGGCAGGTACGGAGGAACGCATCACACTCTGACACATAGCACTCTTCTTGTGATCGGTCTTCCGTCTGGGCTGACGTTTCCTGCTTCTGACTCGACTGCTGCCCACTCGGGCATGGAGGCATGGAAAACCCCCCCAAAAAGAGACAACGCCTTTCAACCAAAGCCGCATCGCGGCCTCAGACTGGCGGGGCATCTCGAACTTCATGTCTGTGATCTTTTTGATCATGTCCTGGAAGAGGCAGGGTCTTGGCGTGGCTTAGGCTTCCGCTCCTGACCCTGGGCCGAAAGCCTGGCCTTCATGGCCACCGCGATGGTGTTCCAACCCACCTTGTGCTCACCGGAATACTCCGCCATCATTTTCTGGGCAGCTTCGTGGAAGCCAACCTCGAGGTGCTCACGATGTACTCGCGCGACGCTGGAGCCGCTAGGGATCGCTACATGTAACTACGATGCATTGGGCAAGCGGAAGTGGACACCCGCTGAACTGTGGCATCTCAAACTTTTGTGAGTCCGAGCATCAATGACCTTCATCATGCCAATGGTCTTGGCCAGCGGGCTCATGAAGTCGTAGTCGGTGAAGCCGTTCTGCTGCAGGAAGTCCTGTGTAACTTGTGATGCACAAGCCTTGCAACGGGAAGCCAGCGTTGGCTTAAGATTGGTGCCTCGCGGATGATCTTTGCAACTTCGAGAGTGCACTTCTGATCTTCGGAGAGAGAGTCCTTTCCAACCAGCCTGGTGGGCAGAAGGATGCTCTTAGAGAAGGCACGGGGTTTGTTTCTAACGGGTCTGGTGCTGCCAGGGCACTGCACGATTTCCTGCAGATCGTCCTCCTTCTGCAAGATTTCCTTCATCTTCTGCTGGAGCATGCCTCTTGGCACGCACACTCGCACAACCCGTCAACCCTGACTGCCTTGGCCAAGTCAGGACTTGAAATGCAACAAAGATGTGGCCAGATCGGAGAGCCGAGGGACTGTACTCCGTGTCGTATTTCTCGAAATACGGCTCCAAGACACCTGGATTGAACGAGCTGCAACCATCACACAAGGCAGCACAAAGAAGTGGTCCGTGTGCCACTTTGCATGCAAGCTGCGGATATACTTGGAGAAAGAGATGTTCCAGTTCACTGCTGGGAAATGTTTTCGCTGAGCCAGCTTCCTCAGACATGGGCGATGAGTTGTTTGGGCCAAGACTCTCTGAGTCTCACGTCTATTTCGGCTACTTCCGCGTGGGCATCTGCTGGCACTCTGATTCTAGACCGGGCTGCTTGTCAAGGCCCCAGAACACCTGCACGATACTCAGTGTGGCTGACGTCACAGGGTCCGTGAAGTCGCCACCTGCGGACTCGTGAAAAAAACCCTACGAGTCCTCACTGCTTCTCCTTATCCCGCCGGCATGCTTTCGTGCCTGGAGGGGACACGGCACCGACGATGGTAATGGAACCCTGCAGGTGGACGTTGTGATCACCGAATATGACTGCGTGCAACCGTCCAGAGATGCACGAAAAGAGTGATAAAAAGTGAGAGTGAAAGCAATGCTGAGCACTGATTGGCTGCCTCGCGCGGCGGGTTGCCGAGGCACTGGACGCGGCCACTTCGCTCGTAGAAGGAGGCCAGGCGTGCTCCTGCAGACGCACACACAGACCAAGTTATCACTTCCATTGGTGTCTATCCATCGTTACCAATCGGTACCAGCGTGCCAGCCCCCCCTCTGCCGATTCTCCTAGATAAGCAGGGTAGCCAGCATCTGCCGGCATCTCTGCCAGTCGTCCAGAAATTTCTCGAAGAGCTTCGGCCCATCGGCTAGTGCTGTCAGCCATCATAGCAACCTCGACAGCCACGTGTTTAGCTGCCAGGTACAGTGCGCTGCGCAGAAATCGAGCAAAGGCACGTTGTAGCCCATATCTCGGAAGTATTCCGCCGTGGTCACACCTGCAACAAGCCGTTGTCAAGAAAACAAGAAAGACGCTTGTCTGAAGAACTTACCATGCCCGGACAGTGCCATCACAAAGTCAGACCCTGACACCCTGCGGTCAAAAACAACATAAACAAACTACACTGAGCAGCACTGCTGCCTGTGTAAATGGATGCTTCTCGCGCAGCCACTGGCATGTTCGAGGTGTTCGCCACCAGAGTGGTTCGCTGCATGATTGGCTCTTCCTGCAGATTCCCGCATCTCTGGAATGTGTGGAACCCTGACTACTGGTTGTCAAACCAGACTTGGATGTACTGAATCGACACAGTCTTCACATCCCCGAGGTGCCTTGCCATCAATCATGGTCGTCAGCTCCGGGAAATCCGTGAGCACTTCTGCCATCTCATTGCCGCGCTCACCACATCCGACCTTGAGGCCCGGCTTGGGTCGGCTTGGGGTCGGCTTTGGAGGGCTAGCGCGCAAGGCATCGGCAGGAATGTTCACGCCACTGCTGCCAGGCCACGTACACCACGCAGTCTGCATTGGAGTACTTCGACAATGCCTCTCTAGAGTGCGATCGAGAGGCAGGTGGTGTTGAAGCTTGTTATCGCTACAGGCATCCTTGAGTAGACAGAGTTGGGAAACTTCGAAGAAACAACTAGATAGAACATGCCTCGGGCATGGCCGAACCCATAGAATGACTATGAAATATTCTGTGGGTTCGGCCATGCCGAGGCATACCCGGAAGGAAGCCCACCCCAAGACCCCAAACACGCCCAAAACACATCAAAACACCTCCTTCTGCAAGGGACTTTTTCCATCCAGCTCCACTACTATCATTACTTCGATGAATACGATCGTCAGCTTACACCAAGTAGGATGGATGGGTCGATCCGTGTCGCCTGTGAGATGACTGTCTTCCCGCACCCGAAGGCTCCCGGCACTGCGGCCGTACCGCCCAGGGTAACGGGGAAAAGGGCATCAATGACCTCGGTCGACGTTGAATCAGATGAGATTTCTGTCGCCTTTCCTAGAAGCTTGACGCTTGCCTGCAAAGCGCGTGCATCTCGCCATCGAACTCTAAGCAAGCGTGACATGTGGCAGCTGTTCCGTCCAAGCCACTCGCTCGCAAGTAAGCAGGGCTTCCTTACCCTGGAGCTTCCTGAAGTTCAGGACCACACGCATGATGGGGCGCTCACTAGCGTAGGGATGAACTGGGTTGAACAGAGTGTGCACAGCAGCGGCAGCTACAAAGATACGGACTGCCAACTGCCAACCGTTTGTTACAAGCATGGTTTTGCATATCTGGTGGAAAGCCCAGAGAGAAGGAGTGAGCGATTCATTCCGAAAGAAGGCGAACTATAGTGAGGTGACAAACATGCTTATGGCCTGAGAAGAACGCACGTCGGAGAGAATGCCAGCGGCACCAACACAATCCGCTCCCTACTTCGGCGCTCCACGAACTTGACACTAGGGCATTGCCCGTGCATGCTGGCCGCTACTGCCAGCGCATGCTGAAGAGCGATGAGGGGCTCGGAGCATTCTTGCCGCAAAGTCGCTCCACAACAGGTCGTGCCTCTCGCACTGGCCATCTCCTTGAATCGGGGCTGAGATGCTGCATTTCCTGCCAAGTGCAAAAACACCTGCAGAAGTACGCCACCATTCATGTCCAAGTCGCTGGAACAGCTCGACCTTCATCTGTTTCCCACCCTCCTCTACTTCTACTACCGCAGTTTCGACAGTGTACTTGCCAGCCGGCATCACCTTCGTAACACCTGAGCAGAGAGACAGGATAAAACCGATAGGGAACTTAAGTCTGCCAAATTGTGCCACGGCACGTCCCTTGACGCCAGGCGGAATCATGATGAGGTGTCTCTTGAAGAGCCTAAGAGTTCAGAGCTAGTGACTTAAGCGATGATAGTCTTTCCACCCGTCCCACAACTTCACCATCCGAAACTTCCCTGCAGCGGCAGAGATCGACTGCACGTGTGTGACCGCCCGTGTTCGAAAGCCCCTCCGCCACATCAGAACGATGCTTGCCGGCCATGACACCCATTCTCGCGAACAACGCCAACAACATCACCTCCGGTGACGAGGTCGCCCACCTCTGTGAGCGCTGCTGTGAACTTGGACATTTTGCACACTTTCTGCCAAAACAACACACCCCAAGGTGGGTTCAGATAATACCTGGCCGAGCTGGCTAAGCACCCTGCCTTGACATTGTTCTCTGGCGTGTACTCCCACTGCTTCTCGCGATCCAGGTTTGGCACGTCGACCCCTCGCGGGACGAAGACGCTTTGCGCCATTTGCTGAATTCGCTCCAGTGGTCGCTGGATACCATCCTTGCACACACGCGCACACATACATAGACAAAATGCAGACCATCAAAATCTGGAAGATAAAATGTGGGCGGCCATCCGTTTTTTGACAGGCAGCGTAGATTCCATCAAGGATTCCAGGGCCCAGTTCCAATGAAAGTGGCAGTCCCGTCTTCACCAGTGGATCACCAACTGTCAGGCCGGAGGTATCCTGCCACATGGTGTGCCCAGTGCCTCCCCGAAACGCCTTTAAACGACCAGGACTTCCGCACTTTCCAGGCCTCGTACACCTGGATACTCGCGGTGTCACCCTCGAGACGGATGATCTCACCCACCAGGCGGTCCTTGCCCACTCGGACCACCTGCAATGGACATCATGTCGCAAGCCCCCTTGTAACCGCAGATTGGGCGCCAGGTTTTTAGGACCATTAGGGTTGAGGGTTTTAGCATTTGTGCTTCTGACGGTTTTCGTGCGATTCGGTGCAATACCTGCCTCGTACATCTTGGTGCCGGACATGTTTTCGGCGACCACCAAAGGGCCAGACACCTTCATCACGGTTCCTGGCAGGATCAAGCCTCCCCGAGCCTCTTGAAAGCTTCAACCTTCGGAAACTTGCCCAGGCCGGCCTGTGGCCGACATGATGTCAAAATTTGGAGAGGCAAAAAGCTCAGGAAGGCTGAAACTGTAAGGAAACTCCTGTCTTTTTTGAGCCCTGGTCTGCAGGGAAAATCAACATTACAAGGCTGATCACAGAATCTGGCAAACTGCTGCGTGCTGAGTAGTCTGAGTAGTATGAATCTCGAGACTCGAGACCCCGACCTGGGAACCGTAGAGACCCGTTTGATCTCCACGGTTGCTGACAAACTCCCCCTCGCGGCTCTCGTACAGCGTGTCCTGCCAGAACATGTGCAGCAGCTACAATTGTGGCCGAATCGAAGCCGAATCGAAGCCGCAGCCCTGTCATTGATATACCCTGAAATCCTAGGACTCTCGGCTTGCAACTTTGGGCAATCACCAGATGCACCAGCCTGGTCATCTGGCACCCTGCGACAGCGAGCATGCCATTGAGCGCTTGTGGGCGCAACCTGCGTCAGCCATTTTGCCCCAACAGTTGCGGCGCTCATATTTCAATACGGTTGAACCCAGACACTGCACCCCCAAATCGAAAAGCGGCATTTTGCAGAAGCGAACATGACAAGGCAGCTCCAAGCGAGCACTTCCTGTAGGCAGTCCCTTCGGGCTCCTTCGTAGGGGAACCCAAACTGGATCAAACATGATCCGAGCTGTGGGATGATGTGGGGTGAGCTGTGAGACGGCCCAGCACTTAAAAGGCGGACCTTCAAAGCGACTCTGTGCTCATCCCAAGCCTGGCTCCGGGGGCCCCGTGGGCCCCGTTTTTGCCCGTGGGCCCCTGTGCCCGGCTGGGTGACAGCTTCCTTTTAAGCACCTTCCACCTCTTGTCTGCTGCTTTTGCAATTAAAAAAGCACGTGACACATTTTTTGACACATTCTTTTGACCCAAGATCACCGGTCCCGGAAGCTGCGTCTGTAGGACAGTCAGATAAAACGGGACAAGTGAATTCGGTGTGCCGGCTCTCCCTGTACAATCAAAGCATGTTGGGCACCCGGCAAGCTACTTCGTGGACTTGCAAGGAAGAGGCCTCCAGGAGGCACTCTTTACCCAAGTGCCCCCGGGGTTGCCTCGGGCTTCGTGCCCCGACAAAAGGCAGGAAGCGACCCCCGTTGGTTGAATCAACTCCTGGGAGTGACGCGCAGCTTCATCGCTACCAGAAAGCGCTCCTGCTCCGAAACAGCGCCTCTCAGCACAGGTCCCGACACATGTGTGATCATGTGTGTTTACATAGATATCCCTACTGATGTTCGCTGCCACTGCCTCCACGCTCGAGGTCCATGGGGCCCATCGTGCCACCCGAGTTGATGCCACGAAAGTTCTTGGGGTTGGTGTCCGAAGCCTCTCGCTCTCTCTCTCCATTTCTGTCACGTGCAGTGAACGGAAGAACGGAAGCCACGGACACGCAGCCGAGGCCTTGATGGTTGTGTCCATCAGACTGTCATATGGGGGAGCCAAGGAAAAGCTGAACTTGTGGAGCAAGTGTGACAAAATCAGCCTCATCTCCTGAGCTGGACATCCAGCATGGAGCGACCCGAAGCGACACATCGAGCCAAAGAGGACAGACTCATCGAATGGTGTGTAGGTGCGAGGCAGATGCTTTCCAGCGCTCGGGCAACTTTTTGCGGGGGAGACAGACTCGGCTTCTTATGGCCTTGACTAGGCTGGAAGGTGTAAGTACGCGAGCATGTCCCAAACGAGCTCCAAATGTGGGGAGAAAAAGCAATGCTGCATCTGCAGGCAACCTGGAGCAAAATGCGTCCCGAGCATTCAGCAGCTCTGAGCCGCTGTGAATTTTGTAAGCCCAAAGTGTTGCAGCCTAGAGGCCATCTGCGCAAAGTTCTTCCCCAAGCAGCTGCGCGGATTGTGCGCGAAAGGCGAGAAGCGGGCGGATTGAGGGGTCCGTGCGGCCATCGGGCAACCCACGCGGGCGAGCTCCTGGCGCTTGAAGGCAGAAGGCCCTCGCAAGCAGAACAGCACCAGACAAATACCCACGCTGTGAAAGCCCGCACCTCCGAAGCAAAGCTTCGCCATGGGTTGAAAGTGTCCTGAGCACTGGCCGAGATGCTTTAAACGTGGGAAAAGCTGCGAGGTCATCTGGTGTCAAGCTGGCAAGTAAGAGCATGATGTTCAATGTGGAGTCTCCGCATCTGCACCCCACAGCTCTGGGTTGCGGTGTCGACACCTCGGACACGAATCGATGAGAAGCCGCACATGCTAGTCAGCTGCTAAACTGTAAGCTTCGCAGGCCCGTCCGAGAACGCCACCAGTTGCTGATGGTCACCAAAGTGCCCTTAGGAAGAGTGACCTGCCATGGGCATTTAGCCAAGGAGGGTAGAACCGAAACAGCATGAATCGAGTTAAGGAAGGCAGCAGAAAATTCTCCCAAGGTCCCAGGACAACCTCGAGGACGACATCTATGCAAAATTGGGTAGCTGTTCATGGACTTGCGCCACTTCCCGACTAGGACAGCTTGCGGTCTACCAAACTTGAGATCAGGGACGCAAAATCTAAGCATCACGTGTTCACTCGAAGGAGTAACGGAACAATTTACGAACCACGTGCCTGCTTCCCACCTTGGCCATTGAGCTCGTCCGCAAACCTCGCAAAGAATGAACAGCTCGCTTGCATCGTGCCCACCAGGTGCGACATGGATAGCTGGCAGGGCTGATTCTACAACTTCTGTAGTTCAGTCAGATTCCTTGCTGGAAGGGACTAAGTGCCCAGCTGCAGCTGCCGGAAAGTCCCGTTGGCCACTGCAGGCCACAAGCGAAGCGTCCTTAGTTTGGAGAAGCTAGGGAGGAGGAAACCGAAAGGCCACCGAGAGAATCACTCAGTAATGCATCGGTCCAGGATGTTGAACTTGCTCAAGTCCTGAACACCCATGGACAAGCGCGTGGCTTGGGAGAGACACCTCAACATCCCCGCTCCTGATATGTCGGGTCGCGCCCCTTGAGGCACTTAAAGAAATGGTCAACTTCCTCCTGCTCGGGGTCATTGGAGCCACCGCAAGTAACATGGCCGATAGCTATCAGACGAACAAGAGAAGTGGACTCTAAATCCACAGGCCTGCACCTTGCCCTGGATGTCCGGATGGCGCGCGAGCTCAAAAAGCAACCAGGTCATGGTGTGGCCTTCACTCGGAGCTGCACAGTGAGTGATGCTTGACTACCCGAATCTTCCCGACCTGTTGTGTCGTGGCCAGCAAAGAGGATCAAGAGCATGTTCCTTAGTGACTGTCAAGACGTGAATAAATACAAAAAAATTACCGCCTGGAGGCGGTGACGACTCTGTGCCGAGTATCCCATAGTCAGTGCTTGCATCGAACTTGCCCGTTTGCAGGGCTCTTGACAAAGGGCCTGTCACCAATATTGGCATGTTTCGAGTCAGCTCTCAGTTCTACCCGTCTCTGCACGATGCAGCATGCCTCGAACTGGACATCCGTCCGAGGGAAGACCTGCAACGCTCCCAGTTTGTTCAGCTTCCATTGCATGCTGGGCATCCTGGCCTAAGGTTTGATCCTCTTGTGCCACCTTCATGATCTCTTTCCTGAGTTGGCTCATGTTGAACAGAGTATCCCATGCAGCGAAGCTTTTTGTGCAGTGCTGATGCTGCTGAAGCTCATCGCGTAGCTCAAATCGCCGACAGTGCCTTCTGGATGGAACATAAAGGTTTTCCGGATGCCTGGGCTGGCCCAAGCCCAACAGCCACACCTGCCGTGTCTGCCGTGCAAGTGCTGGCGGGCTGCCTTTGTTGGTCTCCTCCATTAAAGTCTCCGGGGCTCCAAGGAGTGCCAATTGCAGCTGGGCCTGGGCCTCATGCCTGAGGTCAACTAAACCCATGGGCGCCCAGCTCAAACTGCTGCAAGCAGCAGCACCCTCACAGCACCCACACAGAGCATCAGTCTAACACAGGGCGTGCAGGGCGGTATGCCCGCCCTGCATCTCTGATGCCCAACAGTCAGCATTCAACGTCCAAAGCCAAGAAAGGCGACATGCTGGATCAGTCTCCTTGGCAAGCCCTCCGGCTGCAAACAAGTCGCAACAGGAAGTCGCTCATGTCGACCGGGTTTCCATCTTTGGCCAGGTTGTTCAACAAAAGTGTTTTTGCTTTGAGGTAGGAGAAAGATCATTGTCAAAAGACACGAGACGTGCCTTTGGCCAGGCTACCCAATCGATTGGCACAGTCCTTCACGTCACTTGCCCGCTCTTTCCGTGCGGCAAGCTTTGCAGGCTGCACGAATAGCACATCGAGGTGGCCTTTGCACGTGCCAGGGAGACCGGCAATATCTCTGCAAGCGACCTCATGGGGCAGGCAGCTTCAGCTGTTGGATTACTTAGCTTAGAAAGCGAGATGTGTCCGTGAACCCGCAGTGCATCGGCAGGTGATTGAGGCTGCTGCGAGAGAGGTAGGAAGGCCTCAAGGAGGTGCTGCCGTTGCTCCCGCCAATGCCTGGGCGCCGGGAAGTGTGCACAAGCTGCAAAATGTGGAGCTCGGAGTCTGCAGAACCCATGCCTTTAGCAGACGATGGCGAGCAATGAACACATTCTAACGGGCTCAGGCTGATGATTCTTGCATTGGTGTGACGATTGAGACCACAACTGAGAAAAACATCATGCCCCTGTGGCACTCAAGGCAAGATGCTCATTGTCTGTGGTCGAGATGACGCTGTCCATCAGGACTGGCAGAAGTGTGAATGTCTAATACGACGACAACCCACTGTTTGAGTTCTTTGTGTTTAGGCCACTCAGTAGGCTCTACATGATCCGAGTGCCGTGCCTCCAAAGTTTGGCTCCTTACGCACGTGAATACGGGCCAGTCGTTCAGCGTCTTCAGGGTTGGCCACAATGACGCGTGCCGTAACCTTCTGCACCTTGGGAGGGAGGCTTTGTGCATCTTTGTGCACACAATTGCCAGTCCTGGCTTCCAGCCTACCGAGTCTGCCGAGGCCCAAGCCATTGCGCTGTCCAAAGGTGTCATCTGCTTGTCGGGACTGAGCTTCTCCGTGACTCTGCTGTGGATGACAACTGTCGGCACCGCAATGTTGCTCCCGAGGCCCTTGTCACCATAGCCTGGGGACACAACATGCACCCTGCATGCACCCGACCATCCTGACGTGTCCGAGCAATGGCAGCGCATGCTGCGCGGCATCTCGCCGTGGTAGACAGCATGAGCTTCTGAAGGGGCGCACCGCGCATTGAATGAACCCCCAACTCAAACTCATGTCTGTGTGCCGCTGCCATGCTCAAGCTCCTTCTGTCTCCTGTGCAGTCGGGGCACGCTCCTGGTAGGCAGCATAGAGCCTTAAGTCTCAGACTGCAAAGGAAGCAAAATTCTCCAAGGAGCATGCCTTGCTGCTGCGAGCCGAAGAGAAGCATAACCATATAGAACAAGGGACTGCAGCTGGATACCTTCTTGGTTTGCAATCCAATCCAGTTCCAGAAGCCGCAATTTCTCCTTCCATGCATTTTGCAAACGGTTGCAAGCTGCATGTGCCCGATACAATTGCGCGCACAAATTGAGGGATTCTCAGGACTCTCCACAGATCGCTGTTTCCTCGCGGGTGTTGGCATCAGCCCAAGGTCCGGGAAGAAGGTAAAGCGGCGCCAGCCTGCCCTTCGCCTTCCAGAACAGGGACATGAGAGGGAACGCGGGGCAACGCATGGCAACGCATGGCAAGCTGTGGGTTTGCGGATCACACCTCTGCTCTGTCCAAGTCCTTGCCCAAACCCGTGCCTCAGCGCAAGGAGCTCCAGATACTTCCCATCCCAGAGTCACTGGCAACTACAGCTGCGGACTCCAATAGCTTTGCCAAGCTGCGTTTGGCATAGGGCGGCTGCTGCATGAGCACTTCATGCCTCAATGGGTTTGCTCGTGGTGTGCGGCTGCTGTGGTAGCAAGAAAGCCTGGAATGCCAAGTCGTGCCAAGACACAATGTCATGGATGGCATCTCGCCAGTAGTGCGAAGCCTGCCAAGTCTGCGTGCATCCGATGTGGATACAAACCTACAACCACGGCATATACCGAACTACCAGACAGGCCTGTGCACGTCCATGATATACGCCTTGACAATGTCCACAAACTTATTCTTCCTGGCACGGAGCACTGCAGCATCCTCGTCAACAGCCCGCCGAAACGATCCTTGCAGGAAGACTTTGGGGGAAGCCTCTGCTTCGCTTCTTCTGTCGCTTGTGCTGAAGCGGCAGCACAGCTCTCTGGGGAGAGGCCGGACCCAGCGGTTGCCTGCCACAACAACCACAAGGCATCACAAGAAAACGATGCCGAAGTGGAAACCAGCATGAAATTTGAGACCAGCCACCAGGACTTGCTGGGAAATGCGTTGCAATCGGTTCATGGCTGCTAGGTGGCACCGACCAGGGCAAAGGGAAGAGAGAGGAAGGCCGGAAGACCTGCCCAGGACGGTACCTGTCGTATACGGCTTACAGCCTAACCGAGCTTAACATGGCAAAGACTGGTGACATCCACTAGCAACTTGCCAGTCACTAGTCGCTAGTCGCGTAAACTTGCAGAAGCCACAGCTCGAGCCGAAGCTGCAGAGAGATGCCGCTGGAGCGGTGAAATTTCTGAAATCATGCACCGTTGAGAACCTCTGCGATTCCTCCAGGCACGGCAAACGCCAGAAAACCAGCCTGAATCTCTGGCAGCTGTCGCCAGGGGTGTGGGACCTCGAAGCCAGTCTGGCAAGAACCGGAGGAAGTCCCGAGAGCCCTATGGGCCTATGGGTGAAGTCACAGAAAGCCAGGTCCCGAGGTCAACGCTGTCCAGTTCGGTGTGTCAGAAGCCATGGCCATGGCGCGGTTCGGAACGCGTTTAGGATGTGAGGATATAACAGTGATATAAACAGCTTACACGAAGAGCTAGAGGTCCTACTGCTCCCCTGTATCAAGAAAGATATGAGAAATACTGCTGCCATAAAGGTCTGGTTCGATGTGCTTAGGTTTGCCGATGTGTCTTCCATGTTTCTAGTCAGCTGCGCCTGGCGACTGCCGATGAGTCACGCCGGGTTCGAAAAGAGCAAAAGTAATCACCTCCTACATTCAAACGAACCCAGGCAAACCCTTTAGCTGCAACCAGGCTTCAGCAACTACACACAGCAGAGTGTGCATCTGCCTAGACCCTGCTAGCTCACAGGTGCTGTCTCGATTTCTGGTCCAAGCAGTGCTTTGCAGTGCAATTTCAGTACATGATCACGAAGAGAGGTGGCCCACCAACTGCAACACATACCCTCACAAGACTTGACGGGTTGGTGTGAAGCATCGTTTGCATTCATCACAGACCACCTCAAGCTGGGCAGGTAGGGAAAAAAGACTCGCGCTTCAAATGAGCCGAGCTCTCAGTCCTCTCTGTAGCCTTGCGTTGGCGGGCGTCCGGAATGCAAGCTTCCGGGTCGGGAGGCAGGCGGTAACTGCGATTTTGCCAGATCACGTGCGACAGATGTATTTCTGCACAGAAGGCTGCTTTTAGGAACTCTACAGACTTCTGGCGTGCGAGCCCGCCTGTGCCTGTTCTGGCCTTTGCCTTTGCCCTACAAATGCCTCTTACATTCACGTGACAATACTAATAATTAACAATAATTATACTGATAAGAAATAATAGGAATATAAAAAATATTGATTCATAGTTGTGGCCAGGTCGCCCCAAAAGCGGCCGGTGAGGTTGGCCGTCTCGCCAGAAGGCCGGCCTGCGCCTCTGGAGACTTCACTTCAAAACCCTGCAAAAGCGAAGGACACCCGCTATTATTCTTATAGCTATTACTAGTATTCTTATTCTTACTATTACTATTCCTAGTATTACTATTCCTACTCTTATTACTAGTATGATTATTACCCTTGTTCTCTGAATCTGAACTGTGAGCGCCCTGCAGACTTTTTTGAACCTGAAATCTTCGCCCCCGGCCAGATCTTGCAATTGGCGAGCTCGGCGAAGACCTTACATGTTTAATAAACAAACCAACAAACAGACAAACAAACAAGTGCAAGTGATTGCAAGGCAGATCGATGCGAGCTTGGGATTCTCGTTGACATGATGGGTGGAGACAGTTTTGGATCATTGTGCACTCATCTTCTAGGACATGCGAAGGCAACTGAAGACAAAGAGCTTGAAGACCAAAACGGCGAGGAAGCAGGCCATCACCAGCACCGCATCCACATTTGGATTTGCAACAACCTGTTCAAGTTGGCTTGTCTTGCTGCCATAAGTCAGTCAGCACGGCGTTGTTTCCGTTGATCCACCACATCACAGTACTCCCAACTGCCACGCCTCATAGTGCTCCGCAGGCAATTTGCCGGCTGGTCGCCGGACTGCCGTGGCCTGGGCACGAAAGGCGCAGGGCGGAGGGCTTTCAAGACCCTAACACTGACCATTCTCCGGGCTCACTGTGCAGCCGTCAAAGCTCTAAATGCCCCGCCCACTTCCCAACGGAGTAGCTTTGCCAGTTTAGCCTCCGACCCTCTCGAGCACGCGCCCTCCGGAGATAGAGGTCATCTTGTAATCTCTTCGGTCCTGGCACGGGTCCGACAAAACCACACGTCCAAAAGGGTCACATGCTTTAATGCTGTACAACAGCCCATCTCAAGTCGAGAACCTCATTCACAAGACCGGATAATGCAGATGCAGCCGGACTGAAGTGGGAAAGTGAGGGTGGCAACGGAAACCAAAAAGGGTGTAACGAAACAAATGCGGGAAACCGTAACAGAAACCATGGAAACCAGTAACGGAAACCGCACCACTTCTCGTAACAGAAACCTCCAATCCCTGAAGCCGCGACCCCAAACCGTAACGTTGAACCCTTAAGCTCTAAAGCATAAACCCAAAAACCGTGAACACTAAACCCTCATTAAGCCTAAAGCCTAAATGCTGCACCCTTCTGTTCCGCCCGGCTTTCTGCCAGTGGTTCCTGTTACACCCCGCTGGTTTCCGTTCCAGCGTTTACTCAGACTACAGTACGACTTGATTTGTTCTGTCAGCTGTCGGGGCGTGAGTGTGCTGCACCCGCTCCTGGCGTGTGCTGACAGCCTCGGCCCCCCCCAGAGCTCCTATCCTACAGACATAGCTCAGCTTCACAGAGATCACAGAGTTCACTCAGGCACCAGACAAGGAGGGGTCGCCCAGCTCGATCCCGAAGTGTGTGCTGAAGGCACTCGGGGCGGTCGCCCTCCTGCCAGCATCTCCACAATGCTCCGTCGTATACTCGCATAACCAGTCTTCATGGATGCTGTCAAAGCTGCCAAGCATCTCGGAGTTGCGTGTTACCCCGATTGTTAGAGACGGGCCTGGACCAGTGTTCCGAAGTGAGTTCCATCGCTGCCGAAGACTTCTTTGGCCTCGGCCGAGCATCTTCAGGATCATCTAGGACTTGCGCAGTTTCCTCCTCTGAGCCTAGAGCGGAGGTGACAATTGCCAGGAGGGTGCCTAAGATGCAGCAGTTCGAGCCCCGTGTCTGTCTGTGTCTGCCTCTGTCTCTGTGTATGTCTCTGTGTCTGTGTCTGTGTCTGTCTGTGTGTCTCTGTGTGTGTGTGTGTGCACAGTCTGCCAGCTTTCTGGAGTGTGGGATCTTCGGCTGCACGGGAAGCGGGAAGCACCGCAGATTGCATCAGATTGCTGCCACGGAGCCCGCGCTGTGCAATGAGATCTGGACCTCCAATGCAACATAAGCAGCAAGCTGGTGCATCTGGTGCAATGCGAAGCGACACAAACCAGGGGCCTTTCGCAAGCCATTTTCCTGCATGAGCGCTGCCGTAAGCAAAGGCACGCCTGATGAGAGACAAGTCTTCAAGCCGGCCCCGCACAAAGGCAACGTCTGCTCCAAAACTCATGAATAGTGAGCCCACTGTGCATTGTTCATCACTCTCCCGAGTATGTGCTTTCTGCAGCCCCTTTGCGCGTCTTTGCACATCTTCTAACCCGGCCTGACAATCCGAGCACATCCACCTCGAACTGGTCGTGAAACAGCGGCGAAACCGGCACTGCCAGGCGCGTGTGGGCAGCTGGAATCACCAGTGGCGGGTAGATGGTGGGCAGCTCCGGGTACCAGTTGTCACCTGCCAAGCTCAGCAGCATGCAACCCCCCTTGCCGCGTTCTCTGTCATCTGTCACGCTTTCTCATCCTATCTAGGTTTCCTAACCCACGACTTCCTAGCTCACTTCCGCGAAGGATTCGGGCAACCCGGGTGCCTGTGGACTTCCGCGCGGTGCTCAATCTCATTGAGGACGGTGGGTTCAGCGGGTTCAGCGACCGCACGGAGCCAGCTTCGAGGGTGGGGCGCTGGGACATCGCGGGGTACATCCTCGGCTTCAGCGGGCCCCTTTTCAAGGATTCCTTCGAAAGGACCTCCAGGACCTTCAGTGGCAAACTGATTTGGGGCCTTAGGGGTACGGTCGGCCTTACGGTCGCCTTGCAGTTAGGGGTCTTCGGGGGGCAACTTGAGGTCAACTTCGTCTGTTGAACACTACCCAAGACCTCCCCATCTTCCTTTCTTTAGAACCTTGGAGTCTCGTATCCTGGCATCGAGGCTCTGTCTGCCTGAGAGCAGTTGGCCAGCAGTTCCATGAGATCTTCCAACCAGCATCCTGGGATCTCTTCCTGAGAGCCGACCAGAATCAGGTATCAATCGGTACGATGTATCACGTTTAGAGGTCACCTCGAAACACCCAAGCATCTCATACAGGTTCTACACAGCTGAAGCTGACATCATCGCGACATCTGCTGCCCGTGTCAGGGTCTGCCCGTGCTCAGTGAGAAACAACGCAAGATGGTCAGGTGGCACTTTCGGCGTGTCATGCTAAGAAACTGTAGCAAAGCATTGCTTCCGTCGCGATCCTGCAATAAGCCAAGTTGCCGTCATGCTTGTCCTCACTGGGGATGCATGCCATCCAGTATATTCCAAAGACCGATGCTAGGAAGATGGTTGTGAAGATGAGGGCCTTGTCAGCAGTAGTACATTGGCGCAACGCAGGGTGCCTGTGAAAAGGACGTCCAGAATACACTGACATGCGCGCTGAACATCTCCAGCTAAGCCTGCCTACTATCCATGTGCAGCCCAGCAGATGCCAAAAAAATTGATGGAGTGCAAACTATGAGACAGTCTCATGAAAAATCCATCCGTAGGCTTCAAGTTCTCCTCATGCCTGCCAAGCACCACCAGCGATGTTGTCTTGAACAACCTGCAATGCAGCTGCAATGAAAATCGCGAATCACGTGCTGCGAGCGACATGGAACAAAGCGTTCTGGATGCTTGCTACGAGTATTGCGGCTTTTCATGTTGCGTTGCCGCGACAGCATGTACCGAAGCCACGTGCTGTCCCTGGTCTTGGAGACGGACGCACAACTTTAGGTTCACTGCTGGCAAGATGGCCGAGCAAATCTTCGAAGCACCATCCCACACGCCTTCTGCCCTTTTTCAAGCTGTCAATGTGCCTCCTTGTACAAACTCCATTGGCCGGTACTGGCTTTCTCCATGATGGCCACAAGCCCGGTGCTCACTTCCTCAGTGATCCCGCAGATGCTTTCTTGCACCGGAAAGAGGGCTTCTCATGATCAGCCAGAGGTTCCGATCTTTGTGTCGACACCAGGGACAGAGGGCCTATGGCCTGCCAGGCTCACTAAGCAGCGCTCAGAGGATCAAGGTATGCAAGCAAACAACTGCTGCAGGAAGTGTGAGGGTGATGTTGCTAAATGGCCACGCCAGAACCCAGAACTGCTGCTTGTCGCTATGGCCCGTGGGCTCAGCCGGCTTGGGAACTTGGAGTGGTCTCCCTTGCAGCCCGATCCGATCAGCCTTTGCCCGCGAGGCTGGTGACCCACGGGCCACAGCCGCCTTTCGAGCTGCAGAGCAATCATTGCATTTCTCTGCTTTTTTCATTGTTTCATTGCACTTCAGTGCATTTCACTGCACTTCGCTATCCTCCCTAAATCGAACCTGAAGCAGGTGCAGCAGGCCAGGCTCGGAGTCCAACGTCACAGCAGCGCAGCCACTCTCAACGGATCCTCCAAAACACAACATGCGAGACACATCCGCGCTACCTGTGCCACTGCAACTCACTGTGTCAAAATACGGCGTTCCAGTCTTTAAAGGAGGCAACATCCGAGCCTGCGGCAAGAAGTTGACTCCGTCCAAGCGAGCAAAGGAAGCCGAATGCGAAGCCGAGAGATGTGAAGGACATGGCATCTGACGCGGGGACTACAGACAGGAAAAGGGCCGGCGTGCAGAGACCAAAAGCATTCACAGCTACTTGATGAAAAACGAGTACATGCCCAGCAAGTCCGCGCGCACGCGTCTAAATTAACCCGTCGATGCTTTGCTTTCGACACGAGTTGCAGAACTTGCTGACAGCAACTGGGCTCACAGTAAGGGCGACTGTAGCTAAACATAGCTAAACCACGTGTGTAACCCGATGTAACCCGTCAGTGTGCGGAACTCGCGCCCCTTTCCGGTGTCAGGTAAAGCGGAGACTGGCTTGGAGGGTTTCAGTCCAGTCCATCTGAACCCAAACAGCCATGGCGGCGTCGCTCAAATGCAACCTCCAGCACAACTCGGAACATTCCAAATGAAGTGTTTGCCGGTCTCGTTGTTTGTTTTCGCTCTGCGGACATCTGCTTTCGCTGGCCTGTCAAATTGGGCCGGGCAGCTGTCAAATCTAGCTTCTTGTCCCCTGGCTGTAAGCTGCATCTGCAGCGGCACTAGCAAGTCCATCTGGAGGCGGACAATCTAGCTTTCTGCTGCAGACTCTAGCTCTTGAAGTCTTGGCTTTGCGGAGTTTGTTCCACCCTTTCCAGGCAAGCGATGAATGAAATGCCAGCAGTTGCACCACCAGAGCCTGACCCACCATCCTGACCCCACCAGCCTAACCAAAGGTGTTCGCGCCTCCAGATACCTTCATATTGCTTTGTACACATTCTGTCGTAGTGACAGACAGCCTCTTAATTGCATGACCTGAGGCCCAAGTCAGTCTACTTGCACGCGTGACTGTAAACCACAGATAACAGCTGTGTCGAAAATTGAACTGCATCTACCATTCATTTTCAAACTGTGTTGAAGTCACCGGTCGGATTTGCACGCCAGAAAGATTGCTGCCAAGGGCCAAGAGGGTTATCTTGCTACCTGCTGAGCACGGTCCCGGCTTCTCGGCAGCATCTTCTGAACATAGGCAATATGCATATGAGTCATGTCTTTCGGTCGACTCCCTTCGAATTCATGGAACGTCTAAAGGAGTGAAACAGGGCACGCCTCTTCATAGCTCGGATTCGTGCTCCCTACATCTGCGCCGTATTGAGCTTCAGCGACCTGATGCCAATTCAGCCACCAGTTCCGCATTGGCAGCCTTGGCAAGCTCACAACCCTCGCAGCTGTGAGCTCGTAGCCCTGCTAGTAGCTGCCCGTAGCCGGTGTAAGACTGAGCCGTACGCCTGCACCAGATAATGTGGAGCCAGTGGAACGGGCGGAAGGGGAGGCGCAGATACCGGCGCGGCAGGCGGAGGTGATGGTGGTGGCAACGAGAGTTGGCATTCATTGACTGTCGTTGCATACTTGCCTGGCACTCAAGGACTCACAGTTCAAGCAACGAGAGAATTTCACACAAGCCACACAGCTGTGGATTTTGAGTTGAATGCGTGATCTGTGCAGCAGAAGGCACTGGGACGCCCAACCCGGATCCTTCGACCAAAGAGCTCCTCGGACCAAAGAACACTCCGAGTCTCCACAACGTCTCCACAGCAAGTCCGTGTCTCTACAGCCTTCAGAGTGGGGGCTTGATGAGCTGCCTAGGCCCTGGGCACACATGCAGCCTGCAACACAGGATACTCTGCTTCTTGCAGACGCGTGGCTGTCTCATCAAAGATTGAGATCATGCGGGTGGCAACAGCAGCACTCTGGAACTGAACAAAGCAGTAGTTTCCGGTTGGTGCAATGGTGACCTGCCAAAGGCTACACTGCTACACGCCACCATGCGCAAGAATGACGCCATGGCTACTGCAGAGACATTACACGAAATGAGGAAGCCCGAAGCAACTCGACACAAAATCTCACACACACACACACACACACAGAGACACACAGACAGCCATGTGCCTTCCCAATTGGAGGCCCCAACTCTGGATCATATTCTGGAACTTCCACGGCTGCTGGCTGAAGCAGCTCACGCATCACCTGTCCAAGATGTCGAGGGCACCGAAGAGGTGGCTCAACTACATCCCCTAACATGGTACATGGTCTTGTATCAGTTTTAAACCACGCCTCCACGTCCACCATTCCGCATGCCAGATTGCCGAAGTAGACTTCACGCAGGACATTGGCGACTCCAACTCGCTCATCTTCGAAGGATGGAGGCAAGAGCCCCCTATCACGAAGTGGCTGCACGTCAAGCGCGGGCAACTCACCGTTCTGAGGGGGTGTGTAGTTCTGCGGTCGTCCAATTTTGATGGCCCTGTGCTCCAACTCGAACCCGCTCATCTGCACAGCTGTTGTGGTTGATCGCTAAACGCGCGTTCATGAGCTGATGCAATCGAGTTATGCACAGCATGCAGGGCAGTGATAGGAGAGCTCTCTCAAACTGCACCGTCACAGGACACCTTAATAATACATGGGCGTGGAAGACTTAATCCCCGCCTGCACAGCGGTTGTGGTAATGACGTCGTCTACAAACTCCACAAATGCAAACATCCCGTCACCCCTCGGAGGAAAGTAGAGAGCGCGCACAACATCCGAGATGTCTGGGTATCTTTCCACAAAGCTGGGAAGGGCCAAGAAGAGGCGATTGAAGGCTTGTCGCAGCGTCTGCACGTCAACCTGCGAAGAATTGAGGAGGCACAGGGCGCAACAGCTGTGCATACTGCACAAGCACGACATGAGCCTTGTGCTGCGGGAGATTGCCGACATAGCATTCCCGACGCTTCTTACCATTGGCCGTGGGATCCAGCAAGAGCTTCATTGGCTGCTGGTCAGGATTCGTAGGATCTGGCCTGCAATGCCCAGCAGGCCAAACACCAAAAGCTAGCCGCAGCTAGCCGATGCGAATACGTTTCTATATGGGCGAGGAATTAAGTTGGCATTTTTCGTCTTGCTCTTTGGCCAGCTGTTGGTCTAGGGTTTCCTGTGACAATGCAAAGCTCGAGCCACCTGAGGCGCCGCTCCGACCCTGCCCACCTTAATCCCGGATTTCCTTCACCATTCCCTAAATGGGGTGAAAAGGATGTATGGCATAGGCGGCATAGGGTTCAAGAACAACTGCGCCTTTGCAAAATGCCAGGGAGGCTCAAGCAACGAACGAAAGGAAGCAGAGGTTGCCGATTACAAGTTCAAGAAGGCTCTAAAACGTAAAAGGAGTAGAGATTTTCAATTGACCTGAAGATGTGGAAGACATAGAAATTCGGAAAGCAAACCTAAACACGCAATGCTTACAAACAAACAACAATCCGGGCTCAGCCCCCAACCCCCCTTTGCAAAAAACAATGCTCGCATGACGGGTTTCGCGTGACGCGTTTCGAGAGGATTCGTTCTTCTTTGCAAAGCATGCTTGCGCGACGCAATAAGAAACAAATATGTGGCGCCCACCCCCACCCCCATTTGCAAACCCAATGCTCCCATGACGGGTTTGGAGGGGATTGGTATGTTTCTTCACGCAAGTCCTCTTGATTGCATGATCATTTTATAAAGCAAGCTTGCACGGCTCAATCAAAAACAGAAATGCGGGGCGCGCGCAGTGCTCTTGACGGCCCTATCTTCCTTGCAGAACAAGCTTGCGCAGCTTAACCCCGTTGGCAAACACAATGTTCGCATGACGGGGGAAAGGGGTTGGGGGTACTAGACGGCCCTTAGTATGGGAATCCCTAGGCGTCAGGGCGGGGGGACGAGGATTCCAAACTCGACTCGACTGATGGGCCATGCAGCCCTCGCCCCCTATACGCAAACACATTGCTCGCGGGATGGGCATGGAGAAGAGGCATATGAGTTTGGAAGTGCTTCAACTCTGCTTTTGTTTGGTTACAAACAAATAGTTTCTCTACGCAGTCTGTACCTATCTATTGTTATGTTTGCTTTATATACTGTTCTTTATGCTTTCAAATATCTACTAATTTCGCGCGCCTGTGTTCACATATATATATATATATAATGTATATTTAGCTCTGTAGTGTCTTGATATGTTTGTCGTTGGTTCTTCTCTATGCATTCATTGTCTGCAGGTCATGCTTCTCTCGTGTTCTATGTCTTTTCTGCCTTTTTTTAATTTCTGCCCTTACGTGTTTCTTTGGCTTTTCATGTTGTTTGTTGTATGTACTGGTTTGGTTCGTTCTTTACTCGTTTCTGTACATCTTGCAGCTTTCCATTTTGTTTTCCAACCTCCATTTCCTGTATTTCGAACAGGAGAACCTCTGTTTCCATTGCATTCCAATGAAAAAACCTCCGATTACACTGTACTTTTATCGGAAAACCTCTATGTCATCTGTATTTGAAGAGGAAAACCTCTATGTCCTGTGTACTTTCATGGGAAACCGCGGAAAACCAAGAAAACGAACAAATTATGGGGGGGGCTTGCTACCAAGAATTACCATCAGTCACGCATCCACAGCAGCAGGCATGTTCGAGTACCATCCCCAGCCTTACATCCCACTTGCTTTGGCCTTGGGCCGCTCGCAGCCTCAAGTTGGTTCGCCTTTCCTTCGGCACTTCAAGCGTCCGCGGGGTCCGAGGAGCCGTGCTGCTCCTAGATGGGATCTAACATGCCCATGTCAAAGCCTATTCAACCTCTCTCGAAAACCCTCTGTGCTCAGCTATGCGCGATTCTCACCTTCTCCTCCTCCGCTTTCGGCTCGAGCTCGGTGATCTCCGGCCGCGCGACGACAAGCCTCGTGAAACTCTGAGGGGTAAGGGTGCGGAGGATGTGAGGAGGGTGGAGAGGATGAAGAGATGGATGACATCTACAAAACTCGCACAGAGAAAAAACGAGAACGTGACTGTTCCTTTTCGAGGAGCCCAGCTCGATGCGGGTGCCGGCCCACTCCGAACGCCTCACGCGGCATCTATGGAACCCCCATTCGCCGTGTTGGCTCTCCCTGGAATTACAGGACCGTTCTGGATGGGCTTGCATTTGCTGCTTGTTCTACGGAACCAGGCTGTTTTGGGATACATTGTTGTATTCCCACCTGGGGAGCTTCTTGCGATTGGCCACGCGCACCTCAGCAATCGAGAGATGGGAAAGTGTCCAGATAAAGTGCAGCACCGCACCAAAACTTGAAAAAGAGCACAGGTTGAAATGCCATGACGGCCAAGAAGCACTAGGACGCCGAGCGCTACGGCTGCGAGCTCGTGGTGGGGTGTGCCGTCTCGAAGTATTCCGGGTGCCCGCTGCTCTGCGACGAGATCTTTGGCGACATGCTTCCACCGACCTTCTGGGTGGCGGCTCACTGGGCGTGCGCACAGAGTTTGGCACTCTCTTCTCCTTCTCCTCGTCCTCCTCGCCGTCCTCATCCTGGTCCTACGCTGCGCCGCCAAGATTGATGCATGCACCCAAGATGCGTTGCGCAATCCTTGTTGCTTGTGACCCGACTCCATAGCGCCTAGGCTCGGAGTCCTTGGCGTTGAGCTCACCGTCGGAAGTTGATTCGTTCCTTCTCAGTCAAGGGAGAACACCCACTACCTTCAGCCTGAGGCGCGCAGCCGCTCGAAAACTCCATTAAACACCTCTTCAACGATGCCAAGATACTCACCAGCACTTTCCGTTTCCTCAACCACCTTCTGCACGGATCCGTCCCCTGCTTGATTTTGCTTGCTGTCGTTCTCGCTTCCCACCTCATCTTCTGTCTCTGCCCCGCTCTCGTCCTGGTCCTGCTTGTCCTGTTGAGCCTCCTCTGGCTCATCCTCACTCGACTCCTTCTCATCCTGAACTTCTCCATCGGAGCTCGGCTCTGCCTCCTCTGTCTCGGTGTCGCCCGCTCCCTCGAGACCTTCAAGTCCTCCGTCCTTACATGCAGGAGGGCTGGGGCTGGGGCCAGAAAGACCCAAAAAGACACAAGGCATCTTTTACAAATGTCGTCCTCCTCGGGGCCATCCATCTCCCCAGGCTCCGCACCTGTAGAGCTCCTTGGAGGAGTGAGCAGGAAAGCAGAGCAGATCAAACCTAGAGCATATCCACGCAAAAGGCCAAGGTACTTCTCCACTATCTCGCCTTCCTCCATTTCCTCCTCCTCTTCCTCAACCTGCGAAAAAGCAGAAGGCAACGGGGGTCTTCCGTAAACAGAATACGTACTTCTCCACTTCTCCACATCGTGGCCTCCCCATCAGAGTCGGAATTCTGTGACACTTCCGGCAGGTTGCCCGCATGCCTGGTCAGAGCTTCTAGATGACGGTACTCTGCAATAGGCAAAATCTAGCGCTAGCCGCTAGCATACGACCTACATAGGCATGGGTCCAGGAATGTCCAGGAGCACAAGCTGTCAATGACTTGCAGCCAGGCACGCAGTTGGATCCGGGCCATCGTCGCTCAATTCACCTTCCTCCAGCTCAAGCTTACCCACAGCGAGCTCAGCGAACGCCTGCTGTTGTTGTCGTGGTGACGTCAGCCAGAAAAACGCTACTGCAGACCCAACCTTGTCAAGCGGAACCTCGCCCCCATCCGAAAAAATCTGCGGCGCGCTCCTGCCAAGCAGCTGCTTACGGGGCCATACTGAATATTTC
Organism: Symbiodinium natans; assembly: GCA_905221605.1. Classification (NCBI taxonomy): domain Eukaryota; class Dinophyceae; order Suessiales; family Symbiodiniaceae; genus Symbiodinium; species Symbiodinium natans. The sequence continues at coordinate 55,179 of CAJNDS010000022.1, forward strand.
GAGACTCACTAGGCGACATGAAACTCTATGCATCAACAGCTTAAGCATCTTCCTGCTGCTCCAGGTGTGCGTCTGTCCAACAGGACTGTCACCAGATACGATCACGTCCTCAAGGCTCAAGACAACAGACATGTCAAAGATAACAAGACAAACGCAGGCCCGACACATGATCATGCGTGATGCCGGCATTGGCTCCTTCTCTGCTCCATTTGCTGCTGTTCGGAGTGCGCAGCTCGCTGATGCATCCTTCTTGTCATCGGCCGCCTTCCTCACACGACCGGACGGTTCACCGAATGACTTGCTGGGCTGCGCCACCACCGAGCGAAGCCAAGAGTCTCATTCCGTAACTGTTGCAAAGGCTTCAATGGCCCATCCTGCGCTAGGACAGTTTCACAGGGGTGGCACCACACATCAAAAGAGATTGAGGCCACAGCACTGTTCGGACACCGATGCACAGAAGTCCTTCCCTTCCGCCTGCTGCTGCCTCCAGGATACATGCTGCATCAACAATATTTAGCAGGAAGGCAGGTCATGCAAAACCCTGCGCAAGCTCATGGTCTAACCTCGTCCTCTGCAAGGATGTCCCAACGTGTCCCTGCGTGGGCAGCCCGCTGCTGTGACATGCTGCGACAGAGTATAAGTGCACGCTGATAGGTGGGAAAATGCAAAAGCAGGACCACGCTGCGCAATGAAATAGCTGTCGAACCCTGGTGTGCGTGGCAAATACATGCACGGCTTTGTTTTGCGACGCTTCTGCAAGCGGCACTTCAACGGTGCAGGACACCTGCCACCAGCTGGTTCGCTTCGCCGGATGCCGGTGGGTGTCGGAATGTATCGGAATTGTCTCGGAGGACTTCATGACAAGTCTAGACTGTCTGCGCTGCCATGCACTGCCCAACCTCCGCCGCGAAGATGGACACGAGGACAGGGAGGGTGTGCCCAGAAGCAAATCAAGAAGTTCCTCAACACTTCGCCACCACATTTTTTGACGCATCGTCTTCCCAGCTTTCCGCTACAATCACGAAATGGTCCGGGGGATACACAGGTGCTGCGAAGCGCGAGGAGAGAACATCCTCACACAGCCCGACCCGATTGCGAGTCAAACTGCACATGCTGATACATGCTGCAAGGCTTCTCGAAAGCCAACCTACGTCACGCAGAATCCTTGCATTGTGGGCACGCTGGTCCTCCTCTACTGCAGCCATAACCAACTCACGGTCTTTTCCTTGTGCAAGAAAAAAAGCATTGTCCAGAACGACAAAGGAGTCTGAAACATTATGCTCACGTCACACAAAAGTGTTTTCGCAAAACCTGCCGAGATGCTCAGAGTCTCCGCTGCATATTGCAACGCCTGGCTGCGGAACGGGCAGTGGACGGGATTGGGTGCGTTGCAACACCACAGGGTTGAAACTCAACTTGGAAAACGTCACCACGGCCACAAGGCCTAACTCAGTCTCCGCGACTACGTCTTGGGGCACAACCCAGCTGTTCCCGTCATGTGCTACCATGCAGAAGTCGTTGGAGGGCTTGGAACCACAACAAGGAGCGACATTGCGATATTGTGGGCGACAGGGAGCACCGTGAAGAAGCTATCGGAACCTCGAGTCTTTGTGAAGCCTGGTCAGAAGAAACCCAACCTTTCGTGTAAATTATACAAACGATGTACAGTTTATTTCATTGAAGAATAATCTTGAACAGAGAAGCTTGTCTCACAAAATTGAGACACATCTTTAACTTCTGTGCAACAAATTCTGAAGTTTTGACGTATTATGTTAACCAATTTTCATGGATTTGAATATTCATTCCAACACAACTTCATTGTTCTGATATGGTTCAGTCGACCATCCAGCCCCGACTCCAGTGACTACGAGCCACACATTCCAACTGTCAGCGAAAAGAGATTCCTACTGATGCAACGTGTTTGTATTGGGAGTGCGCAGGGCTTTGCTGTATAGCCGCTGTTGTTGCGTCATTATTGGGAATGCTTTCCGTCGACTAAATGGTATCATTTTCTGATCATGTTACAACTATCACCACTATGACGGCATGCCCTTGTCCTGAATGGGTGGCGAAGGGCTCAGGGCTGATGATTCTTCAGGAAGACTCACAAGTGTGCACAAGCGTTGACGACTTGTCGTGCGGTCGCTGAAACCCTTGTTGCGGCACTCGCAGAAACCACGTTCCTCATCGGCGTCTGTTTTTCCCCACCCAGGATCCAGGTTGGTGGATGTGCGCATGCAGTGTGCCGATGCCCATGCTTCTCCGCGCACGATTTACTTGCGCAATGCTGCCGGTGCTGGGCACGGTTGCGCGACTGCAAATGCTGGGGCTCATGTCCTTTTGCCACGGAGGGTTCTTGATTCGGAAACACTGGTAATCACTGATGCTTGAGCAGCGCCTGGCCATCTTGATGAAGTGCACACTTGACGGTCTCTCTGTCAGCACGAAGAGCCTCGCTGGCAAACCTCAGGTCAGTAAAAGGAAGTGAACGAATCATTTTCGCACAGCAAACGCACTAAATGCCCCACTGCAGGCGAAGCGCTCCAAAGCCAAACCATTTTGTGAGACAGCCGCACATACCTGAACAAAGCGTCGCTTGCTGCGTGACGCATGAAGAGCTCAACCGCTCCTTTTCAACGCATATCAACACCCAAAGCCAACACCCAAAGCCAACACATAAAGCCAACACCTAAAGCCAACACTCGAGCGAACGAGCACTGATCGTCCAGCCAGGCTTCGACTTCTGGATCGTCCCGCAGCTCCTCAGCGGCCAACTTCAAGGCGAGGCCATTCTGCCGCACCGCGCAGAGCACCTGCTGCACGTACGTATGCACACGCACACACAGGCACACACAGAGACACACACAGACACACAGACACACACACACACACACACACACACACAGAGAGAGACACACAGGCACACACAGACACACACACACACACACACACACACACACACACACACACACACACACACACACACACACACACACACACACACACACACACACACACACACACACACACACACACACACACACACACACACACACACACACACACACACAGAGACACACACACACACACACGGAGGCACGCACAGAGGCACGCACAGACGCACGCACGCACGCACGCACGCCTGCACACAGACAGAGATGCATAGTACTCGTTGCCAAGGCATACAGCCTTCAGCAAAACTGCATTGTCATACATTGTGCGGGCAAGATGCAAGTTCTTTGTGTGCCCTCATGTTCGGCGATGCAAAGTTCAGAATGTTGCCTCTGTCAGTAGCTGCAACATGTTTCTACAAAAGTGCAGACAGCGGGGACATTCCTCTCTCAACCTCGGACATTCCTATGGAGTGTGAGACAAGGTGCTGTGCTGCTTCACCATTGCCATCAGGACTTCGGGATCCTGCGGGGACCACACTGCAGCGCCATTGAGCGTTCATGAGCGTTCTCTCTCACTCTGCATCTCACAGTGCGGGCCTCACGCAACTCGATTGCACCCTCGGTGAGCGTTCTCTCAATGTTGCACCTTGCCAGCAAAAAAACGATTAACACAAAAAGGCTCTCAACTTGCCACAGTGACGCGATTGCCATGGCTTCACTCGACCTCGCTGCCTGCACGCCACTTGCACCCCGCCTTGCAAGGCTTTGCACCTCTTCGTCAGAGCGCAACGCGGCGCAGCTCAGAACAGAGCCGTGGCACTCAATGAGCTGGAGGAGAACATCCACGCCGGCCTGCAGCTCCAGAATAACAAAACAGCACACACGGACAAGAGGGCTGGCGGAAAAGTCGCCTTGAGATCAACGGCGGCATAAAGCAGCGTTCGGCCCGCTGCATTCAAAGCGCCCAGTACTACCTGCAGCTTCTGACAAACTGCTGGAAATTGTCTGAAGCGCAGCTGTTTTATAGCATGCGGTGTGCCTCCCTGTCCCTCCTGAGAGGCAGCGCGGCTTGCTCCTGACCAAGCGAAAGAGCACCGGTCAACCCACAGACCCCTTGTTGCGATGATCTACTAAGGTACAACATCTCTCTGTTAAGATCAACTTGCAAGATGAGTGCCAACCTGACAACCTGCGCTGCAGAATCGGGAGGGGCCCCCCCGAACGAGAGCTTGAAGTCGATTGGCTTACCGCACTAGCCACAAACAAATTGCGGTAAGCCCCTGCACAGATGCGCCAGGTCCAACTGGCCGTGTTCCAGCTCCAACTTCTAGGATGCCCAGACTGAAAGAGTCGGCCTAGCATATGTAGTAAAATGTAGTACTATGTGGCACTGGAACCACCCGAAGACCCGCAGTCCAGCATATTGCCATTCTGCATCACAGCAGTGAGCACAATCTCCTCAGCTGGCCCGAACAACCACCACTCCGTATCAATTGAAGGTATTGAGGTTTTTTCACAGCCAACAGATCAGATGATTCGACCCCCTTCAGGGATTTGCTCGTGCCTATGGTCCTGTGGCCAAACATACTTGCATGAATGCGCCCTGTCCCCAGAGTGGCCCGGCGCGGTCACACCGCAGTAGCTCCGATGCAAATCTCAACGCCATGCCGGAGGTCCTTTGCAAGCAGTTTGCAGAAGATGAAAAAGCGGCAGCGGTGCAAAAAGGCATGAACTGAAGTCCTACTGTACGTGGTCTCAAGACGTCCTACACAAGGACACCGAAGGATTTCTGACCCCTTGCAACCAGAGTGTGGTGAGGACCTGAATCTGAAACCTGCCAAAAGCAAATTGCGACCTGCCGGTCCTCACGGCTGTGAGCACTACGTCGCGGTCTGCCTGAAGCTCTTCGGACGCGAACTCCTTAGCTCCAGCTTCTGCCGCTATCTTGCTGGCAAGTACGAGAAACATCGAGAAACATTTTCTGTTGTGGTCTGGAAGACAAGGGGCCAACATCCTGCCCTGCCTGCTGACTGCTTCGAGCACCACCTTGCGAAGTGCAAGAAAAAGTACACATCAGCCACGGTGTTGTCTGTACAAGTCGTGCTGTACTCCATGAAACGACATGGGTGTCCAAGCCTCGCGATCGCCTCGCAGCATCGATGCAGCCAATGCCAGTGCCAGGCCATCCTTGCATCTGCGACTGACGATCACAGGCAAGGCAGAATGAGCAGAATCACGAGCGGACGTCCTGACAAACAGCGGTCAGGACCACTTCCCGATCGGCTCGGAGCTCGTCACATGCAAACTCCAAGGCCAATCCATTCTGCCTGCTCTACAACCCAACAAAAATCTCGATGGCATCCGACAACATCCAGGGCTTGTCAGAAGCATTCTGGTGCCTGACAGCCTCCACAACAACCTCCCTGTCTGCATACATCTCCTGCGCCGGCAACAGAGAATCTGCACTTTGCAATATTCCACATGGCAGGGGAGCTTAGCTGGTCTCCTTGGCCGCACACTGCAATGCAATTCCTGTTTGTCTGACAGTTGCCAGAACCACTTGTTTGTCTGCTCGGAGAGCATCACCGGCATGACCGAGCATGAAGCCATACTGACCTTGCATTTCATTCGATGGATACTGCAGCGATCCGAAGAAACGTCTGTATGCGTCACGCAATCGAAGTGCAAGGGGATAGACGGGATAGAACATGAGTCGTATGAGTGTCATTGCCACCGCATTCCAAGATCTTTGAGGCCCACACTGACAGCAGCAAGGACCACCTCCAGACATGGCACCCTCTCAAGCCGACCCTAATGAGGCACGAAGGTAGATTGCAGCCTCTCGGTCTTCTCTGAAGGTGTCGCTCAAAAACCTCAACTTCACAAGTCCGCTTCTTCAGCAAAATGTTGTCAGCTTTGTTCGAGCAGGCCAAGCGCTGTCAAAGCAAAAGTTTGGAACTGAAAGCAGCCAACCGCCTCTCAGGCACTCCAGGGCACGGCCGTCGGAAGCAACAGCACGCAGAGCAAAGCCCCGGCTTTCGAGTAGAACCGGTGCAGCGAAAGCCAGGACCTGCGAGGCTCTGAGGTGGCCCAGGCTCGGCAACTCGGCGAAGCAGAAAAGCAGGAGAGGATAACATGGAAAAAAGATGTAGAGCAAGCCGAAGAAAGCCTATTGAGTTGGCAAAGATGGTACGAAATTGTTGCTTAGCACAGGCAAGCCTGTGCGTCCCAGCGCAGCGCGGCCAGCACAACCTCCTCATCTGCCCGGAGTGCCTGCCGCAACACACTTCATGGCACTTCTTCGATCACTATCAAACTTCCTTGAAAACCGCACGGCACTGTGCTTTCCGGAAACTTGTAGAGGGCACCTCCGACGCCACTTCCAGCAAATCTCCACGCTGGCTCACGGCACCTTAGGGCTCAAGCCTGCTGCCCAGGATGGACTGCGACGGCTATCGGATATCGGATGTCACCACCAAATACCACCAAGAGCAAAATCAGAACAAGACGGAAAGCTTTCCGACTAGGGCATCCAAGTGACACAGAACAACCTGCTCAGTGAGTCAACAGGTTCGCCAAAGAACTGTGGTTTGCTTAGCTCTGCCTCCCGGTCGGAGCGAATCGATCTCGGGGCTTTCCTGAGCTGATCTGCAGAGGCCTTGCAAAGAGGCAGATCGGAAGGCGTACCATATCTTGCAGTACCAGTTTCTCCAGTTTTTGATTGTTTTTCCAGTCGGACCCCGTCCCACCTGGACGCGCTCCAGCCAGGATGCCTGCAAAGGAGGCCGCCTGCCCGGCTTCTTGCAGTGCGGCATATGCTCTGGCCTTCTTAACATTGACTTCGGCAAGCAATATGTCAACGTCGACTCCAAGCGGCAGCTGTACGCAAGTGCATTGACTGGATACAGCACGGGCAGATTCTCAATTCACGATTGCAAACAACCCACAACCTGAACTGATCTCAATGCATTGTTCAGCAGGAGAGGTGCTTGGGCTGAAGGGACACGTGGTCGAGCATGCAAGACTTGATGGCAAGCCGGTTGGTGTTCCTACCTAAGGAATCGGCTCCCAGCAGATGTTTGCATTGTTTGCTCGTGCACGGGAGGCCTGATGAGTGTCAGCTCGATCGCCTCATCGTTGCAAGGGAGATCGCCGATACTGTCGTGGCTCTTGAGCTCTCGGCCTCGCGGGAGGTGGCTTCACAAGCGAATGCCACGACATGCCAATGATGATGCAAAAGCCATGAAACCTATCCAACTTATGCAACAGACCGTACAGTCCCTCAGGAGAGCTCGGCAGGCGCCCTGCAGATTTTGTGCTGCGTGCTGACCCGGAGGCACCCGGCGGACAAAGGTTCGCCGCTCCATAGTCAACGACGTCAACGAAACGAGCTTGCGCGGTTGGGAGCCGGGGGGAAGGTCATGAGACAGAGTCTTCAAAGCTCTGAATAACGATTTCAGCAGACTGTCCGCCACAAGAACCCAAGCCAGCAAGCTGCGGAGCCATACGTTCGCACCAGCAACCGACTGCCCTAATTTTCCGTCCAACGACACGTCGGCTGTAGAATTCCAGGACGTCATCGAGGTCTGGATATCCTTCGCTGTAGCCTTCATCCCGGACCCCATCATTTGCATCCTCGTCCCATCTCAGAAGGCCGAGCAGATGGGAGCGGACCCTTGCAGCCCGCGCCTGAGAAAGTGCTACGCCCAAGTCGGGCGGCGCTTCGGGGCGAGCATAGCCTCTGCTGAGCAGCGCATGTTCGTGGAGAAGTCGCTGCTACAACTTCGTACAAGTTCCACATCGGTTTTACTGCTCGTTCCCGCGTGCCTCTGATGAGCAAGGAGAGGCCAGGATGCCGCTGGAGAATCTCAGCAACCACTTCCAAGCTCCGCCTTGCCTTGGCATCCAAGGCATCATTTGCAAAGTCGAAGTAAATCAGCGGAAATTTCGGAGGCTCCAGGCAGAGGTGAAGCCGTTCTAAGCTCCATTTCCCCGTCGGCATCAAGGCGGGTTCGCGCCACCGGCTGGAGCTCGCTGCTTCTCCCAACCACCCGAGCACCTCCTCACATCTTTAGATCTTCCGAAGGCATACCATGCATACCTTCTAGGTCTAAGGCCACTGTGTGCCCATATTGTGTTGTATGTGCGTGGGAGCGCCCAAGCCCTGTCAAGCCCTGTCAAGTCCTGTCCCTGTCAAGACCTGTCCTCGCTGCTCACGATTCGCTTCAGCGGCACGCATGCACGAGCCAACCGCACAAGGCAGACCGGAGTCACAAAGACGAGCGCAGAGGTGAAGAGATCCAGGTCAGTAAGTGCTCTCAACAGCGCGGGCAGGGCGCCATTCGTGTTTAGACCCTGCATGGCTGCGCAATGCGCTGCGCAGCTGGGAGCCCGCACTGCAGAGCAGCAGAAATGTTTAGAAACGTGCAGAAATGACGCAATGCGATCATGCAGTTAGCTTCACACAAATCGCCGCAATGCACTTTAAACCTTTGCTGAGAGAGGCAAGCTGCCAACGGTTGGTGCTTGTCCCTTGTTGTTTTTTCTTTGTTCTTCTTCTTCTTCCTTCTTCTTCTGCTTCTTCTTCTATTTCTCCACGCTTAGGAGGACCCCCGAAAAGAGGCCCCCGCCACGACGGCTGAGCGGTCCTCTGTCGTCGGTCGTAGGCCCCCCTTTTGGGGACTTTGTGTGTTTGCCCTCCAGTCGGCTTCACTGCCAGGGTTTTTCTTTCTCTCTTGCTCTCTCTTTCTCTCTTTATTCTTTCTTTCTTTTTTCTTTCTGTCTTTCTCTCCTTTACCCAAGCCTGCGATACCCTGCCGGCTGGCGCAAGAAGGTACACTTCCGCACTTCGTGCCTTCGAAGACAAGGCGCTGCTCCCTCTCGGGCAAGGCGCTGGCCAAAGCTGCGCGGAGCTGCGCAACCTCACATATTCAACAGCAACAAGATGCACGTTGTGTAGAAACCCGCGACGTCAACACGAAGTACCACAATGCCATACACGAGCAAGACTTCGAAAGCACAGCTGCTGTGATCTGCTGCGCACCGCTCCGAGACACATCGACCATCACCTCTTGCCAACAAAAAGCCTCTCACCCCAAAACCTGACACAAACCCTCCAACAAGCTTCTTTTCCGAAGATTGCTCCGAGCGTCGCTCCAGCTCACCGGCGCCTGGAGCACGACACGCTCACCGCTGAGGCGCCGCACGTGGAGCCGGACACATCGGACACCTCTCTCCGAAAGCAGCTCGAACGGGCATATGAATGCTCTAAAAAAAGCAACAGCTAATTTGAAGGAATTTATGGAATTCTGGGGGCCTTGAGCTCCAGAGCTTTCTTGGCTCTCTGCCATCTGTCAGGTCCCCTTCATGGTTGCTTCTTGGTCTTGGTTGTCGTCTCATTGCTCGCTGAACTCACTGCACAGTGCACGTCTGATCCCTAGTACAGATGCCTTGGTTTCGCGTGTTGCGCCTTGTCAACGGTCAATGCGCTCTGCACTTCAAAGCGCTGCACGGGAGTCGTCTGCCAAAGGCCCCCAACTAGCACAACATATCACAGCATTCAGTCATGCCAAGCATTATACTATCATTATACCACATTTTTTCGCCCATAAGCTCGAAAACTGCTGGAGAGCTGCAGAAAAGCCGCAGTTCAAAGAGGAAAAAGGCGCTCCAAAAACGTAGCAGCGCCTGTCCCTGAACGGGCATAGCATGGCGCACTCCACATACTGCGACCGTTGCGCAGCCCAGGATCGACAGTGCAGCAAGTGAGTCAGAGTGCCAACATGTGCAAGGGAAGCATACCTTGACAGTCTCAAGAGGTGTCCATACCTAGGAGAGCACGTCACTCAATCGGCTGCCCATCGCTGCTTCGTTCATGCCGAATTCAACAAGCTACAAAAGGCTCTGTGCAATTTCTGTACGATTTTCTGGCTCTCGCATTCGCTATCGACGCTTTTGCGGTTGTACCCTTCGCCAACGGCTTGCTTCAGCCGTGCAGGACACCGACTCCTTTAAGGAAGTCACCCACGAGCCCGACACAGTGAGCGAAATTCACAGGCGAAACCTGGCGTCGAGCTTCAGGAAAAACCGCAAGCTCCAGCGCAACGGACCTTGCGTCCAAGAAGCTCTCCAGTTGAAGAAGAAGTGCCCCTCACCAGGGAAAGTGACCAGTTTGCAGTCACTGCCTGTGGTCTCCATCCTTGACAGGCGAGCTTGGCAAATTGGCAAATGCCTGTTACAGCTGCTTTTAAAACCTGACAGCCTCCCATAACTCACTCGCAGTTGCAATGGCAAGCTTCCCGCGCTGGAAGCCCTCAACCTCCTCGATTGGAACGAGATGGTCAGCGGTGCCATGCAGAATGAGCGTGGGCTGCGACAGCTGACCTAGGACGAACGTGGACGCACGTGGACGCACGTGGACGCCCACCCGAGCTGGAGCGCGGAGCGAGCTTTTCCGAGTCGTTCGGTGCTTTTCTGGGCTCTTTTCTGGGCTCTTGCTGAGCCTTTGGCGCGTCGAATGCAAGGGCGAGTTGGCCCGCAGCCGGCCCTCGCCGTAGCAGCAGCGGAGTGCCCAGGAGCCCAGCCGAGCTTCCAGCTGGCGCTCGCCGAAGCGCCGCGCGAACTCCAGGTCGAGCACCGGATTGAAGAGCACCAGCCTCGGCACCAGAACTCCAGACTCTAAGCACCTCCACGAATCGCAGGTGCTTTTGTATGTTTGCATCTGCAGGCCTCACTGCATGAGCTCGCCTTGCACGTAAACATGCATAAGCTTCCAACAATCCCCTGTCTGTCGGCTTGGGGCATTTACTCAGTTAGCCAGAATCTTCGACTGGCCGCCCTGCCAGGCCCAGATTCTCGCGGAGTGCTGCCATGGTTGCCGTGTGGCCTCCGCTTGAGGCACCTGAAGCTAGCAATCTTCACGACACGAACCTTAACATGTAGCACGTTCGGCGGTCAGGTTGTGATACATCGTCCGTTTACTGAAACCAGCTAGATGATGGCAAACTCTTCATCCCAACGAACGGCCATACGTATCATAGGTGTTCATAGCCTCATACCTGATCTCCCCTTCAGCAGCACCTTTCTCACGGCGAGTCTAAGTGCACCGCCTGCCAGGACAATCTTTTCACGGTCGATGCCCATGTCGTCTGCATTCTCTTGCAAATAGCGCACACAACGCTGGGCATCATCGATGCTGTCAAAGGGCGCCTTACCAGCATGGACTGCACAAGCTAAAAGAGCAGCCAGACGCCAGAAACTGACAAACAAGAAGATAACGCGAGCAATCTGGCCTTGGAGAAGGGATGCGTCAGGAAGCAGCTCACCTCACAACATGCTGTGGAGATGCCGAAGCGCCGGGAGATTTCCTCAAGGATTCGCAACATGCATCGTCACTCATGGACACTGGCAAAGAATTCAGGCGTTTGTTGGCCGCCAAAGGTCCTTTGCGTAAGGATAGAACTGGGAAGGAGCTCCACCCAAAAAGCCACCTGTGCATATGTTCGCTTGAAATTTGGAACTTTCACGCGCAAGCATCAGGCAGTGGCACAGCGCCTCCATGCAGGAAAACCATGCAACCTCTCTTGGATGATTGATCCTGTTGTGGAAGGAAATGCAAGGAGAGGCCATTGTGCTCCGAGTACTTGTGAACCTGCAGGCGATGCAAGCTCTTGCTTCCAAACGCATCAGCGAACTCTCCCACATTGGCAAGACACTACGGTGTGCTGCACCAGACTCCAGGAATAGTGCAACACGAAGCGAGATGAAGCATGAACGAAATGAGGCCCCACGGGCTACGACTTTGGTAACTCCCCCAAGGACAAGGCAGCCAAGAGCAGCTGTGGAATCCGATGCCTTGCTTGACTTTACCCATCTGCACACGGCGCCTCACCGCCCAAAGTTGACACAAAGCGCTGCGCAATGTACTTCCTTCCAAGGCCAGGAGCTTAGGGCACGTGACCTGTCTGCAGTTCTGTTCCCTCTCTTTCAGCAAACGTCTCTTCTGCTTAAGAAACCTCTTTTCGCAAGCCTCAAGAAGTGCAAAATGCAGGGTCGCTGAGAAGCAACAACTCAAGAAGCCAAACCTCTTTTTACGTTGGACATTCATGGCCCGCCAGGCACATGATTCTGAGCAAGCTTTGGAGGAGCCCTTGTTTTGCATGTTTGGGCGTAGGACAGCGTTGGCCAAAGTACGCCTATTCCAACGGATCGCTGCAGCTCCTCCTTGATTTTTGCAGGGACGGTTCTGCTTGTTTTGCGCGTCATCATCTTCGCAGAGTTCAACAAACCGCCGCCGTACGCGCCGTCGTACGCGCCGCAGTCCGCTCTCGCGCCCCTCAGGCTCTGTCCTCCCACTACTACATTAAAATTTGTACTACAATGCAACGAAAATCCCTCAGCTTCCCGCGCCGCCGCGCTGTCGTATGCGCCGCAGTCCGCTCTCGCGCCCCTCCGGCTCTGTCCTCCCAGTACTACATTTGTACTACATTTGTACTACAATTCAACGAAAATCCCTCAGCTTCCCGCGCCGCAGTACGCGCCACAGTACGCGCCGGCCGCAGTACGCGCCGCAGTACGCGCCGCAGTCCGGAATACATTCAACGAAAATCTCTCCCGGTTGCGTTTTCATATCGTTTTCATCCCCGCTTCGCTCTCATCCCCGTTTCGTTTTCATCCCCGCAGGCGCCACCCCGTTTCGTTTTCGCTCCGTCTCATTGTGATCCCCGTGCCATGCCCATTTCCTCCTCATCCCCGTTTCGTTTCAACCCCGTTAGGTGTTCGTCCCGCCATCGTGATCCCCGCGGCATCCCCGTTTCGTTTTCACATGGCCCTTTGATCCCCACGCCATCCCCCATTCGTTTTCATCCCCGGTTCGTTTTCATTCCTGTTTCGTTTTCACCCCGCGGCTCTGATCACCCGTTTTTCTCATCACCGCTTCGTTTTCATCCCCGTTTCGCTTTCACCCCGCGCCGCCATTCCCCGGTATCATCCGGTATCGCTCTCTCGCGTTTTGAACCTAAACGAGAACCCAACATCCGAGATGTTTTTGGGAATAATAATAATAATAATAATAATAATATAAAATCGTGATAATAATAATAAGAAGAAGAAGAAGAATAGTAGTAGGGTGGGGGGGCCAACTCATGGAGCAGATTGCAGGCGACATGCAACCCCACATGTTCGTTCATGCTTCTGCGCCTGAGGAATGCACCGGCCACGACCCCCGGAAGCTGGTCCAGCCAGGGGTCTCCTAAGGCGCCGCTAGGGGCCTCCATGGCTCTGGGCGCGCTTTGCAATCTTGTGGCTTTCTGGGGGGGGTTGCTCTTCTTATATTAGTAGCATAATTATATTTTGTATTTCATTAGCTCTGCTGAATTTGCAAGGGTAGAGTACTGTGGACTGCATGACAGCAAAAGCCTGCGGGCAAATGCGCCGATGGCGAGCAGCAGCGTGCAAGCGCAAAAGCGAAACCAAGACTCAAATTTGAAAGACAACGCAAGGCAAGGGTGGACCAAGGAAGCTCCGGAAATGCTGGGCCTCGGCCTCGGCTCTTTGGACGCACGCTGAACTGATACCGTACCTTAGGTTGGAGCCTCGGCCGAACTGCCTGTGCTGAGAATAGGGCTTGCCACTAGCAGGCAGGTCTTGGCAGTGGCCAGCATTTCTTTGAGGTGTCCTCTGCGACATGAACCAACTTGCCACTTGTTGCGGCCGTACTGCAATTCTAAGCCGATGATGGCAACTGGATGTGCACAACTGTCTTGGGCAGTCAAACGAACTGAGACCCCACACTCTTTCCAAAATTGCAGCAGTTCCTGGCCAGCCCAGGACAAGCATCAGCGAGATTCCATCAGCAACCTCCCTTCCCGTGCACCCTACAAAATCCATCTAAAGCTGACGACATTCACGAGGTCAGCAGCCGGATTCGGAAAATGGAAACTGCGAAGGTCGGGAAACTGTAGGGGGGTCGGGCCGATTCCACAAACTGAGAAGCTGACTCTGAAACTGGAAGGGTTAAGCAAGTCGTAAAGATTCACGGAGACTTGAAACGCCCTACACTTGTGAATGGCTTGCAAAAGCCCCTTTGCACAATGCAATGAAGCTGGCCTAGCCTCCTGCAGACTGAACATCCCCATGTTTCGGATGCAGGCTCGTGGGAATGCAGGTTTGCTAGAGAATAAGGCGGCCACCCGTGGCCGGGACTGTCAGACTGCCATGTGTCCATGCGTTGCGCATGGAATTGCTCTGTACACCTTGCAGTGTGCTGGGATATGCCTCGCTCTGCTTTTCTTTCACTGTGAGCCGCCAAGGCTGCTAGCTGGATTGTAGCAGTCTCCATCATGACTCAGGTGCCTTCTGTCGTCTCCATGATGACTTGGGTGCCTTATGTCAAACTTGGATGGTTGGTCAGACTTCCGTCATCCAGATTACATCTGGCTCAGCGCGAAATCGGTATTCCTTTGGGTACCAACCGAATATCTCATAACTCCTTGCATTGGTAGAACATTCGCTCTGTCTGAGACATGGTGAATCTATCTGATGCGATCATACGATTGTTCCTGCACTTCTGTTCCACCACTTCGGCACGATTCTCCAAACAACGAAGCCATGCTCTACCAAGAGAAGCACTGTGTGTGCTGGGACGTGTATGCCTACAGAAATGCTCTTAGGACAAGTATGTGATGACAAAACGTTCACAGGCTTGTGTTACACGCTTCCCTTCGAGAAACTTTCGCCCTACACATGTCGAACGTCAACGCCGGGTTGGCACATGCGCGAACTCAGGATGGAGTTTGCCGCTGAGCAGATTCTGCAGTGTCCGTCCCACATTGGCACGACGCATACGATGTTGGCTCAGGTCCGCCGAAGGGCTGTCCCAGCCTGTTCCCAGAAATCTCAGTCATGAGCTGCTTGTCCCGCGGGGCCTCACGTCCGGCATCGTCGTGCTCACCCTTGTCCGTCTGCAGTTGTCATCACGTCGCTCTTCCCTATCAATCGTCCTTCCATCCTGTCAAGCGCTGGTGTCTGTAGACTGCATCCCTGAAACGAGCTGCATACCCGTTTTCTTCCACAGTCATCTCTTCCTGCATGTCAATATCTTCCTTTATCTCCTTGGTTGTGCGGCCGATCTTGGTATAAACCTTTCGGTGCCACCGGACTTTGACACAGGAACCTTCCACACTGTACGTCCCGAACAGCGTCGTTCCATCATACTTGAAGACAGCATTCCGCGTCTCGTTGCTGAAGAAGCAAAGTTCATCAGCTCTCGCACTGGCATGATACAACCCCATGGGCATCTCAGCACGAGCAGCAGGAAGATCCGCAACGGTAGAATCCGCCATGGCTCAATGGACCGCAATATACCGCAATGAACAGTCCGGCACGTTCACGTGCAGTAGGCCGAACATGCATACCTGCTGAGTTCGTCTGTAGACTGAATCCACTGAATCCCGTTGCTTGGTCTCGGTCCATGAGGACGTGCTTTGAAGCTGAGCGCACGCAGACCGATGAGCCTAACTAGTGTTCGACAGTTTGGTGTCTCCAGCATGCAATCTTGCGCAGTCGCAGGAGGCATCAGGGCTCACGTTACAATCGACCGCGGTTTTTGGATTTCCGCAAGCCTTTGGTCCACAACCCTGTCACACTACGGATCAAACTTGGCAGTTTGCCGCATCAAGACCACCTAGGGACCTAGGGCCCGCCAACTGCTGCCAGGTGGAGCGCTTCCATCACCAGGCTCGGACGAGGTGCTCCGACAAATTCTCAACTGCAGCATCTGCAGCACGTCATGCATAGCCGGCATAGCCGGCATGGCCGGCATGGCCGGCATGGCCGGCATGGCCGGCATGGCCAGGGCCTTGGATTCCATGAGCCAACCGCCTAAACAGTACAAGATCGTACAACAACCCTAAGGCCGAGACCCACTCCCCAGAAGGGCCCGGGGAGCTGCCAAGG
Organism: Symbiodinium natans; assembly: GCA_905221605.1. Taxonomy (NCBI): domain Eukaryota; class Dinophyceae; order Suessiales; family Symbiodiniaceae; genus Symbiodinium; species Symbiodinium natans. The sequence goes on from CAJNDS010000022.1 coordinate 71,027, forward strand.
CAGCACCTTGCAAGGCCGTACCATCTAAAGGGCGCTGTATCAGATTGAATAGTTTGGGGGGCTGATTTGCCTCCCAACTCGTATTTGCAAACTGTTTGTGATTTTGGCCGCTTCTGGAAGCTGTGGACAGCGCAATGTTGTTTGCAATCGTCAGGTTTCAATGTTTCTCCTCCCCTAGATATCCCTAGATCAGATGAGCAGGATGCATACGAAGGAAAATAAAGCGCTTCTGCAGATTCTGGGATTCGCATTTTGCGGGGAGCGCCTCCGCTGCCAGGAGTGGGCCCAGCTCCTGGCGCAACGCTGCAGGTTTTGGCCTTGGACCCAATTGGGCCCCAACTGGGGGTTTCCGACATCAGGGGTACCTTATTGGGGTCCTTACCATTGTCAGGGAATCTGTTTGGGGGCCATTTTAAGGGTCCCCCATTGGGGCCCCATCGGTCCTCGTCTGTCAGCTTCCAGAACTCGTGCTGTGCCTTGCGTGTTGCTTCGGAGCTCTAACAGGCCCATGTTGCACCTCTCTTCCACGAGGTAACATGTGAGGCGTACTTCGAAGGTAGAGGCTAAGATGAAACTCGAGCAAGCCAGGCCTCCGCAGATGTGCACCTTAGATGCACTAGTGATGCACTAGTGATGCACACCTGGGCAGCCGGGTTCGCCTTTTGAGGCGACCACCCAGGGTTGCGCTGCAGAAACTTTCCGAAACCACCTCAGAGGTTCTGGGTTTGCTTATGTTTGGTAAGGAGGGTGATGGTTGACTCTTGACTCATCAGCCCACCAGGCTTCTACGATGGCTGTTGCCTAAATTTCTACAGAGGGAGCAACACTCAAATGCTGATTCAGCGCTTGCAAGACCTACGACCTACGATCAGCGATCGCAAAACGCGAACCGGTGGAACACGCACCCGCTGGCAGCAGCCATGTACAAGCACGGCATAGTCAATACCCATCGCTTTCCCTGCAAGGTAAGTTAACTCCTGGGGTGCCAGCTGGCTCCCCTGGCATGCAATGTCATCCCCACAGCCTCAGCCAGGTCGCAGTGACCTTCGCACTTTGGCAAAGGGCATCTGTATGAAGAGACATCAGCAGCCGGCAGCATCAATTTGGCTGTCTTGCTGGCGAGCCAAGTAAACCACGATTGACCTCAACATGGCCCATACTGACACACGGCCAATACACCGACAATGGGCAGACACTATACAGACTGCCGGCAGATGTCTAAACATGCGCGCGTGCAGTGGTCAATGTGCACCATACGCTTAGGAATGGACCACAGCGCCTCAGGTCCAGAGGAAGCACACATGTTCTTGCTTCGTAGCACATGCTTGCAGTGACACAATGATGCTCATGTCGCATGTCACCCTATCGTGGCATGGCGTGCGCAAATCATCTTGCTGCTAAGCTACCATAAGGCTAGTCGACAAGGGCAAACATTTTATCCAACCAGCAGGCAAACGTCAGGCGATTTGCAAGCAGCTGAGCAACTGTCTGGTCTGTCTACGATGTGCACAATGTGCGCGTTTCTTTGCGGTTGCAAATCACCCTTGTAGGCATTCCTTTGAGGAGCCTCTGCCGGGCGCGGCATTTACAAATCACTGCTGGGAACTAGGGAACATCCGGGAAAATCGCTTCCCAATCCGCCAAGAAATCTCGATTCCGAGAGCAAGGGTCTCGAATTTGGATTGCACTTTAACAAGTCGCCTACTGCACGCTAGTTTTGTTGGGGCACTAACTTTGAAAATGCGAGTTCAGGCCATTCAAAAAATATTGCGTCAGCATGCGAGTCGGAACTACACTTGTGGCAGGCTCGCATGTCTGATTGTGCCATTCGGGTCGGAGTCTCTCATCATGTCTCCTCCGCAAATTCAATGCTCGATGTCCTGAGCATGTATAAGCATGATGCAAAGCTGTGCGCAATCCTGAGGCAAGCACAGCCAGTCGACTTCTCCTTCTACAGTTGCTCCAGATACTTCCGTTACTACGACAACTACGATAACTACAACTTCTACAACGACAAACGACTACAACTACAAGGCCACTGCCACAGCACCGCGACCACCACTCCTGATTGCAGTGCCAAGGCACTTCTCATCTGCCTGAAGCAAGGACATTTCATGCAGGACAGCATCACACACACAGACACAAAACACACACACACACACACACACACAATCACACACACACACAATCACACACACACACACACAATCACACACAATCACACACAATCACACACAATCACACACAATCACACACACACACACACACACACACGGCATGGCTAGAAAAGAGCAGGAAGCGGCACCTGACTCTGCTTCAGACCTTCACCTCAGACGCATCGGCATCAGTCTATGCTCATGAAGCTTCTACAGCCGTTCGTCCTAGAACAATGACTAACTCTGGCCAACGTCAAGATCCAAGGAACGACACGCGCCACCCACACAGAGAGCAGGGCTGCGAAGGCGAACGCTGCAGAGAGAAACGGCAGGGCAAGATCGAAACCGCCTTCCTGACACAGGAGGGGGCAAACCATCAGCCACTTGCGTTCACCCGCTTTCCAAGTCCTTGCGGCAGGCACCGATCGCAACCGTGAAGGTAACCTGCATGAAAGGTTTGGTTCTTGCAGCGCACATGTACGGGTGTCACATGGTCAGTGTCAAAACTCCGACTAAGTGGGGCAAGCGTGACCTGGCCCAGACCAAAAAGGGAGTCCAGCAGGCCAAAGGATGTGCCACACGAGCCTCAGGTGATGACAAAGTTGGACCAGAATGGATTGCTCGAACTTCATCACAGTACCTTTTTGCATACTTTCAACCTTTGTCAAGGTACGGCTATTGGCGGGTACCAATACCAGCGGTAGCACTGGCATGACAGTCGAGGCAACAGCAATGGCAAGGAGACCTCGCCATGACAAATGTCTGCACAGCTGGATGCTTCACCAGTGAAAGCGCAAAGTTGGCCAACATGCCGCCTGCTTCCAGCAGCGATGGAGGAGCGGCGAGCAGCACCAAGGCTCCGAAGAAGGGCAGCAATGAGATCACCTGCGCTATCCCACACTGCTACATGCGCAACGACATATGGCAAAAAACACAAGAGACAAGCTGACGAAATGACTGTGACATCAACACCTGTCCAAGAGTGCTGGGCTCCGGGCGACCAGCATGACACGCAAGCCGATGAAGTATCCGGACAACGCAACCAGTGGCATCAAGCATCTCAGTGCAGCAGGGTAACCAGTTCACAGTCTGCAGGGCGTCACTATAGAAAGATGACAGGGCACAATGCGATCACCTGGTTCATTGCAACGACGGAGCCAGCCTGCATCAACCCATCAAGTAGCACAGCTGCCATCTGCTCCCAGGTGTTAGCTGGATGTCCTAAAACCATTATTTTTTTCCGCAGTCTCAATTCTCAACTCGCGGTACGAGCCCGACACGAGGTTCTCTGTCTGCGGCGATCTCATTTACCCGACAATCTCGAACGACGACCACCAAATCAACACACGTTTCAGGGCATCTCGTGAGTCATGCAACTATATGGGCATGCGGTCTACGCTCCGACTTTCAGACAAAAAGCTGAACGAATCTTGTTTTGTCCGTGGCCTGATACCTAAATATGCCGGCCAGCCCCTCGTACATCGATTTTTACTGTGGCTCATATGCCACGATCCCTATACCGGACCATTGAGAGCCCCAACATCCTCGCAAATTCTCAGATACTGCTATCCTTTTGAGGCTCTCCTACACCCCAGACGCAAAAATGTCCGTGCCTCCATGTGCGTCCTACCCCTGGAAACCAGCAAGTCGTTTGTGACGGACCTTGTTGGGCAGTAGATGGCAGCAGTGGCTGAGAAGCGTCAGCTGTCGAGTGTCAATTTGCACATCCTGTTGCCGTAATGCTTACAGCAAACGCTACAGCTACCACATCCCCTGTACGTCCCTGTATCCGAGCATCGAGCTGAAAGGCATGCAGCACTCCCAGCAGCAGGCCGCGCCAGAGGCCAAGCAACCAGATCGCCTTCTCTGATCGCAGCTTCTCGTGTCCGCAGTGGCAGCAGCAATCATAGGAAGCCTTCACAAAAAATAACAAACAGCACACGTTGCTGGCATGGGCTCGTGGAGTTTTCTGTTCTTTTTGCAGACAAGCAGCGGACATAGAGCAATGGCCACCTGAAACTCCTCGCGATAGGCAACTCACGGCGAAGCAAAGCAAGCCAGAAAAGCACGCGGCGAATGCAAGAAGGCAAAGTCGGCAAAATCGTCACTACATCCGCCGGGGCCTCGGGCACCCCACCTCTACCCCCCTCCCCATCGCTTACGCGCAAGTTCGTGTTACAACAGGGTCTCCGAGACGGACCAAAATTAGCAGAAGAAGTCCATTTGCAGAGGTATGAGTGGCAGGAAGGTAGCAGGACCTACAGGCCCGAACCTGTCTAAAGCAGCCCTGAACATCCTAGATGCTCCGGACACTCTCGATGGCCACAGTTTAGGGTTTGGGGCGGCCCGCCTTGCCTCGCCGCTGCAGTGCGGCGCGCCCCGGCCGAGGCGAGCCGCGTAGCGTTGAAGCTATACTACATTCACATGCTGGTAGATCACAACTGAGCTCACACCCTTTTGATCCTGCCTTCGCGGGGGTGTCCATCATCTTCCAAACTCACAAGAAAAAGAGCGACCGAACGCATACGTGTTCGTAGAGGGCTTGGCGCCGCAATAACTCGGCCCATCTGGCCTATCCTACATACATCCAGCCTCATCGAAGCTTAGGATCCCTGCATGTTCTGAACCGCAATAGTGTATTGAATATAGGGAAACACTGCCACGAGCAACACGCGCTTTCGAGAGGTCGGAGTGACCAAACCCTTAAAGCGTTCGATGGCATTCTTCTGGACAAAAGATGGGAACTTTGCTCGATCGCGAGCTTCAAGCACCTTCAAAATGTCTCGCACGTGCCTACAAGACTGTTCTCCAGCTGCTCAGAGGCAGACAGCGCATGACTTACAAAGTTGCCGGATCAGGTTCGAACAAACATTCGAGCTCTGACAAGGTTCTGGTACTCTGGCGAGCAGTCAGTTGATTTCAGCACGTTTGCCACCAAAGACAGCGAGACTCGGACTGACATGCCGAGCAATGTCAGTCGGTCCATCGCCTGCATATTCAAACACTCATGCGACAAGTCGCAAAAAACACCAGAAACAGGATCTTGGTATCTCCTGACGGATCTTGTTACTTCCTGACTGTACTCTCTGTGCTCCGCTGGCAAGCGGGTACACGATCATCTGATCCCGTGAAAGTCGGATGCCAGTGATGTTGTAACCCTTTTGAAGATGTGTCTCACCAGCTTTCCATGCAGAGAACCACGAGGTCCAAACTGGTCCAAACTCCATCACGGCAGATTCATTTGGGCCTGTGCCTGTCCCTGAGCCGCTCCGCCCTGAGCACCACCTGTGTTGCGGTTTCCTTGCGGGGCAACTTGGGCTGGAGCTGCAGGCCCAGGAACTATCACGACTCTTTCAGTCAGTCTCTTGCCCTTGAGCAAAGCGCTCGGAGGCTCGAGACCAAGAGCAGAGGCCAAGGTTCGACGCGCCTCGGGCGATTCCATTCGGAAAGCACGCAGACGCAGGAGTGTTTTGAAGCTACTTTTACCTTGAGCACTCCTTGCTTGACCTGAAAGCGCTGCGAAGGTACGCGCATGTTGCTGAAAAGCAACGGTTTTGAGAGGCTGCTCTAAACCACATGCACAGGATTCTGCAAAGAAAAACCGGCGCAGCCAGGTCCTGGAGACTTTTGAACCTCTTGTTCAACGTCGGCCTCCGCATCCTCCTCGTCCAGGAGTGGAAAGCTCAGAACGCTTGGACTGGGACTCAGCGTTCGAGGCATCCTTAGTGATGCAAGAATACGCAAGACTGCAAACCTGTGCAATTACCGGTGTTTGGGGCCCTACATCCGCCTCTTGACCTGGTCCATGTCTGCACCTCCGAAACCTGTGCTGCATGCTGCGATGCTGCTATGGACAAAAAGGGGAACGGGGCTTCAAATTCCAGCCAGATGTCGGTGAGCGCGGCGTCGGTGCTGGAAGCCATGTCCAACAGATCGCCAATGAGGATGCCGCTGCAACCTAAGCACAAGGAATGTCGCGATACATGTCATGCCACATTGCTAGTCACCGCAAGCAACAGAAGATTTCAGACCTCCCCCAAAGGCAGCTTTGGGGCATGATATATTGGTTCCAGATGCAAAAGCGTCAAGCATCCAAAGAGCACGTCGCGTTTGCATCGACTTCGCTCGTACAGTCACAGAAGCCCTGAGGTTTGAGCAGAGACCAAGTTCGGCATCAGGAGGGCAATTTGCAACCCCATCAATCCTGAATTGTCAAGCACCTTAACCGCTCAGGCAGACTCTGGCTCAGTATGATACTTCGGCAGAGTAGCAAACACCATGAACAATGAACAAACTACCACATTTATGCTGCTGCGACATACTGCAACACTATCCAAGTAGAATGGGAATTCTCACAAATGCCGTGAGAGGAGCTCGTGGCACGGACCAGTTGCATGCTGCCACAACCACGTGCCCGAAGAAGATCATGACCACGAACCCCATGAGAAGCCTCTAGCAAGAGGTCTGTCCAAACTGTGACTATGCCAGCTGCTCTTTAAGGATCTACAGATCTTGAACCTTTTGCGGAGCCACGAGCTGCCCGCATCTCGGCAGGTAGTCCCACCGTGAGACAGGCACAGCGTGCTAAAACAAGTGTCAAGGTTTCAGTTGTGCACAGCCTTTGGTGCACAGATGACAGACTGAAAAGGCCGAGCACTCCATGAATTTCTGGCCGCTCATCACTGTACATGGCAGCCCTTCACCGTATGACCCCAGGACCGCATTTGGGATACCCTCCACAAAAACGCCTATACACCTATATGAAGATATACATATTCTCTTCATTTGGCTATCACATACAACATATGTATCTGGATGTGCTCACCCCATCTTCCAGGGACACGCGCCTTCGCAGCTGTCATGGAGGGGGTGGGTCAATTCGAAGAGTCCAAACGTCCTAAGTTCAAAAGTCCAAAAATCTAGAAGTCCAAAAGTCCAAGAGTTCCGGTCTATATATGTCCAAAAGTCCAAAAGTCCAAAGTCCAAGATTTTCAGACCTACATGTCCAAAAGTCCAAAAACTATGGACTTTTGGACTCTTGGACTTTTGGACTTTTGGACTTTTGGACTTTCGGGCCTGGGACTTTTGGACTTCTGGACTTTTGGACCTGTGGTCCAAGATTTTCAGGCCCATGTGTCCAAAAAGTCCAACAGTCCAAGATTTCAGGCCTATATGTCCAAAGTCCAAAAACTCAAAAACATGGACTTTTGGAATTTTGGGCTTTTGGACTTTTGGACTTTTGGGCTGTTGGACTTCTGGCCCTGTGGTTTGTTTCACAACATGCTATCTCAAGCGAAGCTTCCGGACAAGCAAAACATGGGCATGTCACATGTTTTAGCTATGCCGTGCTTCGTACGAAACAAGAACGACGTTAAATAATGAATGTGGTGGTTATACTACAATGAACAAAAAGAACTAATGGCCTTGCAACCCCTGATTTTCGCCCGTCTTATCTTTGGTTTTGCTTCCTTCTTCTTCGTCTCGACCGATGCTTTCGGTGTGCCTTTGCAAGCACGACCTTTGTCAAGGAAGCAAAGGATATGGGCGTTGCCTTGACTTCTTGTATGGCTGAAAAGCTGACTTCCTTGTCTTCATCCGTAGCAGAAGCATCTATCTAATATATTGTCTTGGGACGCCCTGCGAATAAGCAGCGTATAGCCTGACATTTTGTCTATGATTTTCGGGCAATGCAAAGATTAAAAACATAAATAATCAATTGACTATAAATAGTAAATGTCAATGGGGGGTGGGGTGAGCACATATATATGCATACAGTTTGAGACATACGTATACATATATGTCTTATATTATATATATATATATATATGTATATATTATATGGCTGTATGTATACACGTATACGTACACATCATATCTTGTATACGTACCCCATGTACCCACGCCCTGTCTTGTGTCAAAAAATGCAGCCACATCCAACACCGAGTCGCCTACTGGAGACTTCTGGCCTAAACGCATCTCCCTATCAAACAGCAAATGACTGCATTTGAGGATATTTGAGGTGCGTCGGGCCCTTTAAAAGATGCTTTTGGGGTTTTGTGGCATGTCTGTGTATATGTATACTACCCCCCCTCGCACCGGATGTGACGAAGGGAGTCGGCCAGAAGCAGTGTGCCGAATGTGATGGTAAATCAAAAGCTGTTGCAAGCAGGCAGGCATGGATATGATCTTGTGTGTTCTGTCGCACGCACGCAGGAAGGTGCAATGAGATCAGGTGCACTAAGATCTCATGCCAAATGTTGTACATATGAAATGTTTGTGTATGTGAAGTGATGGCCCAGCGCCCATCAAAATCCAGCGCGTGCGTATTTGTTTGCATGCTTGCTCTTGTTTTGTGTGTGTGCCTGTCTCTCTCTGTCTGTTTTTCTGTCTGTCTGTCTGTCTGTCTTTCTTCTCGATGAAGCTAGAACAAAAGCTTGCCCGGTGATAGTGCCTCTCGAACTTTTGAAGTTTTTAAAGAAGTAGCTCCTCTATCACATGAGTGACGGCTGGATCCGGAGGCCCCATCCAACACCCAACAGGGATGTACAGGACACCTCCTGGGACACTCGTTCACGAGCCACATACCATTTTTTCTTGGCTGGCTCTCTTGACTAGAGCAGACTTGCCACATTCTTTGAGTATGTGGCAAGTATCTAATCCCTTGCCAAAACGCCTGCGCGCTGTGGGGCTGGTAACTTCTTTGCTCAGTAATCCTCCTTGCCTGGAGTGCTAAAGTGTTCAAAGTGCTCACCCTGGAAATTTCTCCCCCCCCCTCCCCCCCCGCCCCCGCGCCACACTCTGTTCCTGGAGTGATCCAAACTGTTTCTGCGTGAGCATTCGAAGCAAGCAATCTTGATTTTCGTTTTCGCTTGTCAAATTCCTGTGTGTACCCAGGGTCATATGGGTGCATAAAGTAGTTGGGAGTTAAGAATATACTCTCGCACTCGTTACCCATACTGAATGGCGTGTCTGGGCATTCAATATTGACTATTCGGAGGGTGCCTCTATCATATTGTGCTAGTGTCAAGAATACAACATGCTTGGCACTTTGCGAACTACGGCCCAAGGGTTGGTGCTGGGTTTGGGACAAGGGACTGCATGAAGTCTATTCTGGGCCATCAAGCGCATGGACCCACGAACCTAGACAATGACCTCTCTCAATTGTCTGACCGCCTTGTGGCCCTAATGTGATGTCATTATCTAGAGAGCTCTTTGAGGGAATTCTGACCAGTAGGGCACTCGGGGAGCCTTCAAACACCAGGAGACGAGATGGTTCAAAAGGAGAGATGTTCATGCGCCCAGAACGGCGCATCGCAGCAAGTCTCTCTTGACCAAACTGCTGGTTCAGTCCAAAAGGACATGCAGGATTCCGCTCACATGGCGTTGCAGCACTGACTTTCAGATGGCATTGCCTGCCACGCGATGCGGCACACAAATTACCTATTCACCAATCATGCTTGGGTCAGAAACACATCCGCAAAGCTGAGGCCACTATCCCTCCAAATCTTCCTATCAACGCAATGTCACGAGCATCCTCTCAGTGTTTCCTCAGAGTGAACTACGGCTAGATGTATGGTGAGGCCGAAAGAAACTCGACCCTGTAGACGGAGCCGATCGTGTGTCGTGGTAGGGGCCGGCTTGGTGCACAAATGATATGTATGTATATGTATATGTATATGTATATGTGTATGTATATGTGTATGTAGATGTAGATGTAGATGTAGATGTAGATGTAGATGTAGATGTAGATGTAGATGTAGATGTAGATGTAGATGTAGATGTAGATGTAGATGTAGATGTAGATGTAGATGTAGATGTAGATGTAGATGTAGATGTAGATGTATGTATTTCTTTACTTATTTGGAAATATATGCTTTTGTTCGTTTATTTATTTGCTTATTTATACTTTCCTTGTGTGTTTACTCATATTTACATTTAGATTATATGTATCTATTGTACTTATATGTATGTACATCGATAAATAAATACATAATATGTATATATATGTATATATTATATATACATTTACATATATATACGTGTAGGCATGTATTCTTGCGTTGATGCTCATAGGGTTTGGGTCGAGAGGTGGCCTTATCATGCTGTCCTGGCAAGTGATCACATAGTAAACCTCTGCAATCAACTTCGTTGACGAGATACCTTTGTCATTCCTTTGTGATTCCTGCTGTTCCGGCCATGCCGTGCCTAGCGTGAGGTCGGGCGATGGTACGGATCGTGCAGAAGCACCGAAAATTTTTACTTGAGAGCCACGGGCTGGGACGAAAGCTCTAGTAGGCCTAGGACTGGGGACACGGAGCTTACAGGAACAGAGAGGCGCCGAGAGAGCAAAGCGCCGACCCTCAGCCCGGAAGATGCAGAGAGCAATGAGACAGACACCTTTGCCAACCATAGACCGGCAGACATGTTGCAGCATGCCCAGCTCAGTGATTCAAGTAGCTCTCTCTCTCTCTTGTCGCACATGACACGCAACGGCCAGCATCAGCAGCATCAGGCACCACACCCACACCCAGGTTAGCATCAGCAGCATCAGGGGGGCCCCGCTTCTCCTTCGAACGTCTCCGAAAAACACCTACCAAAGAAACCCAAATCTAGCCCAAAACAGGCCCCCTTGGCACCACACCCAGGCCAGCATCAGCAGCATCAGGGGGGCCCCGCTTCTCCTTCGAACGTCTGAGAGCAATGAGACAGACACCTTTGCGAACCATAGACGGGCAGACATGTTGCAGCACGCCCAGCTCAGTGATTCAAGTAGCTCTCTCTCTCTCTCTCTCTCTCTCTCTCTCTCTCTCTCTCTCTCTCTCTCTTGTCGCACATGACACGCAACGGCCAGCATCAGCAGCATCAGGCACCACACCCACACCCAGGTTAGCATCAGCAGCATCAGGGGGGCCCCGCTTCTCCTTCGAACGTCTCCGAAAAACACCTACCAAAGAAACCCAAATCTAGCCCCCTTGGCACCACACCCAGGCCAGCAGGGGGGCCCCGCTTCTCCTTCGAACGTCTCCGAAAAACACCTACCAATGTGTCACGAACTCTTACTGAAGAGAAGCGGCGCAGAAGCACTTTTCACGCCATGGGGCAAAGCTGCACGGCACTAGCCGGCAATCCGACTTTGAAAAGCTCCGGCACCTGTACTGCATCGGGAGCTGGGAGCCTGGGCTCCTGTCCACGCTGCTGAAAGCTCCCGACGCCCTGGTTCCACAATTGGACCTGAGGTGCCTGCAGGACTGTCAGAGCAAAAGCACAAATGGCCCGAAGCCGCTGGGCCCTTATGCCCCCGCCCAAGCTCCATTCAGCTTAGCCTCGGCGCCATTGTTGCAAATGAAACAAAGTCTAAGATCCTGTCCTGATACTTCTTGCACGACCTGATAGCGGCCGTAAACAGATCTGCCACAAAGAAAACGGTCAAAGCTGCGCCTGCTTAGGAGGCATTTTGTTTTGCAACTGCATGTGAGCCATGCCCGTCACTCTTGGGCTGCGAAGACTGTCAAGAGCAACTGCTAAGCCAAGGAGCCCATGACAAAAGGCCAGCGCCTGCAAGACTGCATGCCCCGCACTGGCTGAGGCGCCCTTGTCTTTAAGCTCCTGCATAAAGAGAAAAAGCAGCGGCTCAGACAAGGTTTCCATGGGAAAACGAAAGGCCCCCCAAACCACCAGTTTCTTCAACGCGCTGGCTCTGCTGAGCAACGTGTTGGTGGCCTTGCGACAGAATATCACCTCCAAGTTGCCCAACTCGACCCTATTGTCTTGGTTCATGACAAAGTGGAGCACCTGAATACTGAAGAAATGGGGCGCCTGCCTAACCAAAGCGCTCCACTTGCCAAGCGCCACTTGGCGCTCTTCACGCGCCCTGGAAGCCTGCCATCCTGTGTGAGCACACCTTAACGGCGGCGCCCTGAAAGGGGCCGGCACTGCGACTGCCTGAACATTTACTGCAACCAGTGGCCGCGGCACATGCGCAGGCAGCTCGAACAGATCCTCCTGCACTTCTCTCAAAATGCTTGGGCTCTGAGACAAAAAAGCAAAGGTTCCTTCTTCCCATGGCTGACGCAACTGGGCCCTACCTGACCTGATAGGTCCGAAGGAACCTGTCAGGTCCAACAACGGATCGACCTCAAGTCGCTTCATTAGGGAGTGGAGGGTGGGCTGAAAATTTTGGCGCTAGAGCCAAAATGGCACGAGTTCAAGGACACATAGGCTCGTACAAGTACAAGCAACATGTGTCACGAACTCTTACTGAAGAGAAGCGGCGCAGAAGCACTTTTCACGCCGTGGGGCAAAGCTGCACGGCACTAGCCGGCAATCCGACTTTGAAAAGCTCCGGCACCTGTACTGCATCGGGAGCTGGGAGCCTGGGCTCCTGTCCACGCTGCTGAAAGCTCCCGACGCCCTGGTTCCACAATTGGACCTGAGGTGCCTGCAGGACTGTCAGAGCAAAAGCACAAATGGCCCGAGGCCGCTGGGCCCTTATGCCCCACGTTCCTAGAAGCCCAGCTGGCTGAGGGCCAAAGCCTCCACAAAATCCCCATGGACTTCTTCACGCAAGCCAGCCACTGCGGGAACAACCCCCTGCTCGGCGCATCTGCCGGGTTACACGGGCTGGGTACCCTGCAGAACCAGAAGTGTGTCCCTAGAGACGATTCCTGGGAAAGGAAGTTCTCCAGTAGCAGCTGGTTGGAATCTGGGAAAGCGGATCCTCTAATCAGAGAGCGCTTGACGGCCTCGTTGTCTACGAAGCACGTGCACAGGTTCCCTGCGAGGGCCCCTCCCCACAAGTGAGCTGCAAGCAGCACGGCAAGCAATTCTGCCTGAAAAACTGGGTGCTCCGTGCCACATGCACGCCAAGCCTCGGTCACCGACTGTGGAACCTTAGCACCGAAGTAAGCAATGGGCAGCGCACGAGCGCTGCAGAGCACTCCCCCTACGGAAGCGATGCCATCCTCGACTGCTCCGTCGGTGAAGACCAAAAACTTCTTGCGTGCCTGAAGCTGAAAGGCCCTGGGCGGTGCTGAGGGCACACTGTGCAAGATCCAAGATACTGCCCAACGCAGCCTGCTTGACATGACGAATCTGCGTGAGTCCTTTGCTGGGCTGGCATGGTTGAGGAGGACCCTTAACGCGACCATGCCAAGACGACCGTGCGTCTGCGCCTCTAGCCAACGAACCCTGGAGGCAAAGGCAAGGCACTCGGCTGGGGCCAGAGTTCCCCTGTTTAGCGTTTCCTTGCACCAGCGACGCACCTCAATGCGCCTGGCTTCTGTGTTGGAGACAAGTACAATTCTTTGCGGTGCCTTTGTCAAGTCAAACACCACACCTAGGGACTGAAAGACCTGGCAAAAGGGAGACGCTTTGCCCCCGTCGGTGGCTACTTTCCACCCCAGCAGCTGGAAAAACAAGAAGACTGAGGCTTGCAGACTTCTGACATCCTCTTCCAGGGTGACTACTGAGTAGTCATCGTAGAAAGTGGTCCACGGGATGCACAGCAACTGGGTTCCGGCGGCCCACAAGGCGAGGGCCAATCTTATGAACCCCCAGACACTGGCGGACGCCCCAAACGGGAGTGCCCTGAGCTGCAGGATTTCAACCCTTTTGGCAAGCGGGTTCCACACTGCAACACGCGCTACATCCATGTCCTGCGGCGAGACTGCTAGCTGACGATACGCCGACTTCAAGTCAAAGCATCTGCCTAGCAGTTTACGAGCTCTGGCGGGCACCTGCGGAGACCTAAGAAACGCCTGCACCAAGGCAACTGTGTCACCGGAAGTCATGACTGTGATTTTGTCCTGACTTCCGACTGTGTCGTTGACCCTGGAGACACTAAAATCGTCAATGGCCCTGACGCGGTCCCCCTGGGTGACTGCAAAGCGCCTATGGGGGGCATCAGAGGGCGGCAACAAGAAAGCCCACCCGTTGTCCACGTCTTCGCAGGTCTTGCGCCAGAGGGCCTCATCCAGTGTCGAGTCGCCGGAGGGCCCAGTCATGTCCCAAATTTCTCTGTTACGGGCAGGGGCCTGTTGAAGGAGCTCATCCTTGGTCAATAGTGGAGGAACTACGTGCGCCTGCATGTGGCCACTATCCCTAAGCCAGCCCGTCAATGGCATTCCCTTGCGCAGATCATCTACCAAAGCCTTATCGTCGAAATCAATGGACTGCAAGAGCTCTTCTAAGATGCCTCTGACCGAGCTGTCCATCCTGGCATGATCCTCATTCTCTTCCTTAGTCAATTCTTTTGCCCTTTGGCACATGGAATTCAACATCTGGACTCTGTCCCTGTGCACCTGAGTCAGGCTAGTGCGCACACGATACACGGCCGACTCGAGCGGCTCTGGCAGTGGGGGTCGGCATTCCGCCGGGTGCACAGAGTCCGCAGCCCGGCGAAGAAACTCCTGTGGTTGCACCGGCTCTGCCACGCTAGCCCACCAACTGCCACCCTGCCTCCGAATGGACACAACCTGACTATTTTTGACCCCCGTGAGGCGCTCTGCAGAGGCACCCGGCACGCAAGCTGCCATGTCGAGCTCTGGGGGCAACTGCACCCATTCGGACTTTTTGAGAGGATTGACCTGCGGCGGCAGCAGGGAGGACTTGGGTAAGAAGCCTAAAGCGGCGCGTAGGCGGGCCCTAGTTGAGGCCACTGGGTTAGCCCTGGCACCTGAGGCGTCAGATGCGCTATAACCCTGGGACATGGCAACCCCTAACAAGGCCGCGGCCCATTGCCTACACAGCTTGCGGGGATACGCAGTCTCCGCGGACGTCGCCCAAGAGCCGTTATCCAACCGACCCCAGGCGTTGTGCGTGTGTCCCAAGCTGGGGTTGCACAACATGCCGAGGACGGACAAATCTCGAACATTCGTCCATAGTGCAGTGAGTTTGCACCTGTCACCTCCGAAACAGCAGTGATGGAACTGGACAAAACAAAGCTGCTCAGACAACTGACTTGCTACACGCTTCATTGGGGATGTAGTCCAGAAGAGACTACCTGCAGGGTTTTCTACGCTCCACATGCAGCCTGCTGCTGCAGCTGCTAGAATTGCTTTGGCGCAAAACTCATATAATAAATTTGCACGGCTGACTCGGACTTTGTCCCTCATGCTCAAACCTGGCAACCCATCGGGGTGAGTGAAAGACCTAAGAGGCACTGGTGCCTGCCTGCCCCTGGCAGGAATGCTCCTGGCCTGACTGCTTGTGCTGCAGGGGGGGGCCAAATGCACTGACCAAACTTTCCCAGACCTAATCATGTCCAGGACCAACTGACGCCCGGACTCTTGCAACAAGTTGACTTGCAGGACTCGCATCTCGCCGCCGACCCTACTGTCCACTGCCAAAGCCTGAAAACCTACAGCTGCCAAGGCAGAACTGAGCCTGGCTGTCCCTGCAAAAACCTCCAGGCACACGAGTGAGTCCACGGATCGCCGGGACGGACCAGCAACCTGAGAGGGCTCATGGCACGCGGTGGAATGGCTCACTGCTTCTGAAGTAGGGGTCAAAAAAACGGCCGGCGGCTCCAAAACCTCCTTTTCGTGATTACTGGCTACGCCTGAAAAAGCCTTAGTCACTGACGGTCTCAACTTTCCCTGTCCCTCTGGGACTGCTGGACGAGCACAAGACGAATGTCCTGGCGTTGAAAACTGCGGACCTGGTTCCTGCAGGCCCGCACCTGTGGCGGGGGCGGGATAACAAAGGGCGTGTCCTGACACTTGAGACCAAGATGCGCCCTGCCTGTCCTTATTTGCTTGCGAACAATTCTGCAGAGGAACTGAGATTTCTTTGCGGTCCTCAATCGCCGGGAGTCCCCGACAGGAGGCTTGGTGAGTGCAAGGTGCTGCTGGCACGGGCACAGGCCCCTGGGGCAGCGCGACAGCACCTGAGATACTCTTGGATGGCCCGGCGCTGTCCGGCACTGGACCTGAGGACCCTGGTCGCCCTAGTCAATTCTCGCAAACTGCAGCGCTGTGTTTGCCCCCACACTTCATGCACAAGTGGGCACCCCTAGCGCAGGTTGGATTGTCGTTGACGTCCTTGCACTCCAAGGTGCAGCCGTGGGCCAGGTTGAAGTTAAAGCACAACCTGATGCCCTCCCGAGTGCCACTGAGCCCCTTCAGGGCGGCTGGCACATTACTGGCTGAGCGGGCACCTTTCTTTTCTGGCCCCTTACCGCCAGGACCGCGCCCCCCTTTTCTTCCCCCTTTGGGACCCTTGCCCCCTCCTTTGTCCTGCATCTGATCCCACGTTCGCTTGGGCGGGGGGGGGGGGCTTGGGGAGGGGGAACAAGTGAAAAACAACCGAGGGTGCTGTGCATGCTGAGAGCTGCCCCCTGTCTGGGCAAACTTGTGCTGGACCTGCTCACTCACTAAGCGCCAGAGCTCCCTGTCGGCTAGCAAAAACTGATCCAGGCCGGGCGACACATACCCTGCTGGGGGGTGACGATGGATGTGATCAAACAACGTACGCATACTTGTCTCGTGGGCCTCGTACTTGCACACACCCGCGACCTCGAGCGCCACTCCTCTGCGACAGACAGCCTGGTAGACCCTGAGGTCACTGGTAAGGTCCACGCGCGCACTGGGAGTTTTGCCCCCAACCTTAAGGGCGTTGTTTTCCAGCCTGATCAGGGAGTCATCCCTGCGCACACTGGTGACTTCAGCGTCACGACTGCTACACCTGCTTGGCGGAATATACCTGATTGCCTGGTCTCTGATCATGGCAGCACATGAATCAACGAGAGCGTGGCTTGGTTCGAATTGCCCCCCAACGGGCCAGCTACCGAGCCTGGTCCTGACTGAGTCCAGCCTGCTTGCCCTTTCTTCCGGGCTCAACTTTCGCGGAGCATCTTCAGGCGTCTCTATCATGCTCTTAAGCTCTGCAACAACCAACGTTCCTGCTTCAAATAACAACCTGTTGACTGCAGACTTCGTGCTGTCACTCCTGTCGGCAACTGGAAAGGACTGAATGACCTGCTCAACTTTCCCTTGCTCAACTTTGTTGGGGGCCGAGGCGACATGAAAAAGAAGTGCGCTGAATGTCGCCAACCTGGACGCCTGAAGGACGTCTATGCATGACTGAGGCAGACCGTATTGAAGAGCTCGGGCTGCAAAGGTTGGTTCGCTGTCGGCCAGGGACATCCTGCGACAGGGCACAAGCCGAAACAAGAGAAGAAAAAAACAAAAACAAAAACCCACAAGGGTCAAACGTGCCTGAAGACAACAGGGCACGGCCAGCGCAGACGCGGCCTGCGGCAGGCACAAGCCCGACCGCTAAGAACAAAGGCAGCACGCGCAGCGCCTGTGGGACCTGGTCTCCAGCAGATGGACCTGGCCAGCCAACACGCACAAGCGTGGGCGGGAAAAGCGGCAAGACAGCCAAGCCTGGAAAACGGGCCGCGCGAGAAAACGGCTCGAGCCACAAGGCAGCGGCAAACGAGAGGCCTGAAGCCGAAGCCCTGGCAAAGCGCAATTGGCACAACCAAAACAGCGATTGCTTACACAACATTTTGGCACAAGCCGGACTTGCTCAAACTACGTCGTCAGGTGACCTGAAAAGGAGCCGAAGCTGTACGATCCACCTGGAAAACTAAGCGCCACTCCTGGTTCTCCTGAAAAACTGAACGTTCACACCGACACCAAGGGCCATGCTAGAGTTATGACTGCGGGCTTCTGGGCCCAACCTGGAATGCCTGAGGTCAGACACTTGACCTGCGTGCCTAAGGAGCTGCGGCGCCTGAGAGGCCTAGGGCCCTAATCTGCATGGCACTCCAGGCATTCATGGCTTTCATGGCCACGTCTGCCTTGGGTGCACACTGTGCGGCTACAGGATTTGCCACAGCGACGCTCACAGGGTTCTAAACAATACCCTGAGAGCCTGAAGCCCTGCAACCGAAGGGACTTTGGAAGATCTCGGTGCCTGTTGTTGCAAAGAGGCAAAAAGACTCGGCTCTCTGGAGAGCCTGGGGCGTACTGCCCGTCAAATCCGACAACCTCGAGGGGGGCGAAGAGCCACCCCTGACACACGCCCACCTGACTGGGCGGCTGTCCTGGAGCATTAAGCCCATGGCGCTGTGCCAAGTTGGCGAAACCTGGCACACTTGTAAGTGGACAGGTCCTGCCAGGCCTGTGCGGCCCCATGCCACACGGGTCTACAAAGGGGGGCTGAGAGCCGGGCGCTGAGGCACCTGGCACCACCAACTGGCCCTGTGTGGCGGTCTGCGTGTTCTGAGAAACCAAAGGAGGGGGACTGGCCTTGGACTGGGGCCCCGGCGCCTTGGCGGGTCCCTGAGAAGCCTGAATGGCCTGACCAGTTGGTATGGCCTGACCAGTAGTGGCCTGACCAGGAGTGGCACTCTGGGGGCCTTGCGGTGGCTGAGTGCCTGAGCTGCCGGTGTCACCGACTGTGCCCTGACTAGCTACCGTCCGGGCTTTGGACGCGGCCACCAGCGCCTTGCTAACTGGCCCGCCCGGAGGAGCTATCCCCGTTGCAGCTGCTTGGCCACAACTACGCTGACCATTCTGGTCAAGCAAGACGCCGGAGGAGGCTGAAGGCGCGGCCCTTGTAGCATCCACTGCCGGCACGGACTGACTGGGGGGCATCTTGGCCGGGATCTTTGGTGCAATCGGCGTCGAGTAGCCCAAATGGCCAGCCAGTTCGGTGACCTGCAAACGGGCCAAGACAAGGCGGAGGCGGGCACGGTCCAAGGAGCTGACGCCTGACAGCGCCTGGCTCATAGCCCCGTCGCTTTGCTGGAGCAAGGCCTGGAGACCACTGCGAGCAGCCTGGAGCTGAGCTGCAGAGACTGGCGGGCCACTGACGGTAGGCGAGGCCGCCGGGATTGCTTGGATTGCCTGTCTTGCTGCATCTGGGCCTGGAGGGCCTGGTGGACAGGATGTCTTCGCAGTCGCTTGCTCAGCCTTCGGTGGAACTGCAGCCTGATCGACCTGCTCCACTTCCTGCTCCGCCTGGGACAGGGCCTCGAAGTCAAAGGAGGCCATAGCTGCACAGAGAGCTGCTTGATGTCAAGACTCGAACTGAAAATTTTGGCGCTAGAGCCAAAATGGCACGAGTTCAAGGACACATAGGCTCGTACAAGTACAAGCAACAAGAAACCCAAATCTAGCCCAAAACAGGCCCCCTTGGCACCACACCCAGGGCAGCATCAGCAGCATCAGGGGGGCCCCGCTTCTCCTTCGAACGTCTCAGAAATACACTTACCAAAGAAACCCAAATCTAGCCCAAAACAGGCCCCCTTGGCAACGATGGTTTTCCCGGCACCAGACCGGGGATAGCCGAAAAAACCCACCAAAATTGGTCCACCCCCCCCCCCCCCCCCCCCCCCCCCGCACCCCCCCCGATAACCCCAGGCTCACTTCGTGAGGTATTGAACGAAGCTCCCACAGGGGGAGCTTCGTGAGGTATTGAGCGAAGCTCCCACAGGGGGAGCTTTCGTGACTACGGTCGAGATTCGGCTGATCATCGACGTCTACCGTACGTATCCGTACGTGTAGTCCACACTCAACCTTTCAAACTCTACCTTGACGCGCAGTTGACGAGTCAGTTCGAGCCAGTCCGTTTCGAGAACTCCCTCAGACCCTCAGAACTCCCTCACGGTCGTGCATGCCAGGTTGGTGCGACACTAAGGAGTGAAGTGCAACTATGCTTCTGGCATGGTTTGTGATAGAATGGCAGCAGGCTTCACTTACACGTAAACTTACTTATCAGCGAGTCCGAAAGGACAAAGCGTGAGGCAGCATCATCTGTGCCTCGATCTTCTGCAACTTTTGCAGGACGGCAGCAGGACTTGGCCTCTCCTCGGGCTTCTCATGCCAGGCCTGCAGGAAAAATCTCGATGATCCCTGTGACAGCTACTTGCGTGGGCTCGATTCGGCACAGCTTACAGTTTACCCTCAATTCATCTCGTTCTTGTAAAGAGTAGCGGCCTGGTGCAGAAGATCACGGAGCCCGGTCTCCTTCACAGCCTCGGCACTTCCCAACAAAATAATACCTCATAACTCATAATCTCTAGCATAATCCAGCATGAATTTCTTTAAGGTTGATAGGCATCGGAGACGCTCGGCAATGCTCACTCGGCTCGGCCCGCTGCTTGGAGACTGGGCCGAGGCACACGGCCCTCTTTGAAGGCCTCCACACATAAGTCGACACAAGTGACATAGCCGGAGAGCCCGGAGAGCCCGGAGAGCCCGGAGAGCCCCCGGAGAGCCCGGAGAGCCCAGATGGCCTCCATGACATGGTCAGACGGCTTGTGCCTGCCATCGTTGTCCAGGTGCTGAAAAGGCCGCATTCCTCGCAGGTCGAGGCGGCGTCCCTTTTTTTCGGACTTACTTCCAGCGGCCTGGTGTGATCTAGCACGTGCAGCAGAACCCAGCTCTGTGAATATGCTGCTCCTGTGCACATGAGCCAGAACACCAGGCCCAGTGCGAAGACATCGGCTGCAATGCACTTTTCGACCTCTCACGGGTCCCACGGAGATGGACCCGGTGGACCCTGTGAACTAGCATGAACTCACGCTGCCCGAAAGACATCATTTGCTCGACCCCAGCCTCGTCACAGGGCTCGCCTGCCAAAACCTGTCAGTTAAGATTTCTGAAATACACAAGTGCGGAAGTGCCCCCCCAAAGTGGGGCCTCAGGAGCAGAATAAAGGCAGCTCTCCAAACTGGGAGCCCCAACCTCTGCCTGAGTCGAGAAAACTTCGGTGCTTTAAAACAAGCAACCATGCAATAAGTACTTATAAGTGTACTTATATAAGTGTACTTACATGCGTGCCCTTGGAAGCGATGGACCTGGTGCCTGTGTTCAATCGGTGCCAGAGCTCCTGGCGACACTTCGAAGTCATGAAATGGTATAGTTCAAAATTCAGACACACAGGCACTGAAGGCAATGAGAAAGTGGCCCCATAACGCGCACACACGCACACTGACACACTGACACGCGCACACTGACACTGGACGATTGCTCTCCTGAAGGGCTCAGGCGCAGTGCGAGGCTGGTACCTTGCAGATTCTGGCGTGGGTCAGCGAGGGTCCGAAGTCTGAAAGACAAATAATTAAGACAAACACATCGGCGTTCTGTACCACCAGTTCGCATCTTTGGCATGGCTGGGTTTATGCAGCTGAGCAGCAAAGGAGGAGGTTTGATGGCCTCAAGTTTCCATGGGCTATTGGCGGAGTCAGCCCAGCAAGGAAGGCCACAGCACCCGCAGCGCTTTTGGCCCAGCTGAAGAGCAAGGACCTTCAAGCCACAAGCTTCCCATAACTTCCCTCTCGATCGAAGGTTCTCGCCGTGCGCCTCGGTGGTGTCCAGGGTCGATGCAACTCTTGCCGCTTGCTCCTTTGAGAACAGCAGCAGATGAAGAACTAGACGGACTCAGTGCAGTGGATGCCCGGCCTCAGGTATCGTTCGAGATCGCCTCCCGACATGTACTCCATGACCAGATACACTGGCTCAACGTCAAAGCAGGCACCATAGAACTTGGCAAGGTAAGGACCTCGAAATCGAAATCGACACTCCGAACATGTCTGTGTGCCTGCCTGCCTCATACGAGTACTTTCAACAGCTGTTCTTCCAACATCCCTTGGTTGCGGGCAGTCGGCTTGTGAGAGCTCTCTCAGCAAACGGCGCAACTGCTCCTGCGTAGACAGTGCTGGGAGGGCTGGGCCTACCAGGTCACATCAAGGCAGATCAGGGGTCCTCCTTGTTGGCTTTGCTAGAACCGCAACGCTTCAAGAGCAGCGGCCGCTCCTTACCGAGGTGAAACGGCACCCAACTTCGCAGACCGAGAAAAGGGCGCAGAACGAACTTCCCTTTCCATCCAGGCTCAACCTGCTTCGCCACAACAGGGATGTTCGCCCAATAGGCAAAGAATGAGGGACTGCGTCCTCAGTGCTGCACGCCAAGACACAGCTTGCAAGCAGGACACTGTTGCCCTCGCCTCCGCCCTGCCAGGCTCCTCTCTCTGCTGCATCTATGCGGGTAGATATGGACAGATCACCTGTCAACACATGCAAATCGCATAAACCTGAATGCATCGTACCCACATGGCAGCTTCGAGGGCCTGCTGCGATCTGCCAGGACTCCCGCGTGGACTTCGGCTCGGAAGGAGCATGGGGTGGCGTGTTGTCACTGCAAGCTGCCTGCTGCAGGGCTGGAAGCACCTGCGATGGCCCACATCATTTGGGGCGCAAGGGCTCGAAAGGCTTGAAAGGGTGGCTGGCCATTGATGCTTGCAGGTCAAGGCAATGGCGGAAAGATTGCTAACATGAAGCACTTGTGCCACATAGCAAGAAGGCAAAACCAGCATCGCGGTGGTGAGAATGCGCAGCCAACGTGCAACAGACGTGCACTAAACTAAGTTATTCTCGGCGACCGGAACTACTACTGAGATGTACTACACGAGAAACTGTGCCGTAGACGCGGTACAAGATCCGAGAGCAGAAGCTGCCGGGTCTCACTTGGCGGCCTCCTGGTCGTTGCCACGCCCCTCGCCCAGCACGCTTGAAGTCTGCACGGGGGAATCAGGGGTCAGGCGCATATACGATTATGGGAGCCAATAAGCCTTCAGCACCCTGCAGTCCATAATGCGTTCATGGATTCATGGTGACCAAAGCACAAGCACAGGCAAAAGCACGACAAGATATACTCGGCTCGGGCTCATCTTTGTGCTCGCGGTTCAGATGGAATGCAAGCAACCCTTCATACTTCTCCGTATAGGAGTTACGAAAGCACACAAAGCTACCACAAACAAGAGGGATAACTCCATGTCAAGCAGATTCTTCAAGCTTTCTTACATAGAATGTGGAAGTATCTCAAAAGCAGGGTACCCTTGAGAATCGATACGTACGAATAAGACAAACTCGCTTATCCGTTGGCAAGGCAACGATTACCCTGGGCTTCTCTGAAAAAGGCAAGCGGGCAAGAGCGCGCCGAGACCTGAAACTTTGGAAGCCCATGGAAGCCTTGGAACTAAAACCCTGGATGCCCTGCCAGCAGCGGAAGCGGCGCCAGCAGGGGGGCTGAGCGGTGAGCATGGCCGTGCCGTCGAAGTCGCAACCTTCTGTGACCACCCATCAAGCACACCATTCAGGAAGAGGCACAGATGGTACAAGCCGAAGAATGCTGCAAATGTCCCAAGGACATGAAGTGCTCATTGCAAGTCGGGGACAGCTCTTTCAGCATGGAACTTGGAAAAGCCGGATCGAGGCAGCTCCCTGGGCAAAGATCCGCAGACCACATCTCACTTGTGTGGGCAGTGCTTTGGCTTTTGGGTGTCGGGGAGAAGCAGGCTGTTCGAGTGGTTGCCTGGGGCCTGTCACACTTTGAGGATCACCCCTCGAAAACATGCGGCTTTGATGCCCTTCCGTGGATCGACAAACACTCCACCGCAGGCTGCTTAATCAGTTCAATCTCGATTAACCATCTTCAGTTAGTATACACACTACGCAAGTGTTACGCTAGGTACTTCGACCACCAACAAGAAACAGCAGCAACTGCTCAAACCGGCGAGTGGTAGCCTTCGAGGTCTGAGGCCTTCCTGCAGTGATCTGGCAGTTACGGGGTTAGACTTGATCATGAGTTGGGGTCGAACATCCAGTGTATCAGATCCAAATCTTAAATTGGCGGCAAACATGAGTTCGATCCGTTTGAGACGAAGAGTTCGAGACCCCATGTTCGTCCCCGCGTGGCAACGCTGGCCTCGGGCATCTTGGCCCTTTTCAACATTCTCCGAACATACGGTTTGGACCCCCGAGTCACATGCTCCTTGCGTTCCAAACCCGGCTACGAGCATCAGCAACAACTTTGAGGTATGGAAGGCCATGCGGTGTTCGCAAGTCGTTTGCTGTGTCTTGCATCCTGCATCATGCAATAAAGTGAGCATCGTCGAGACCTGTGGCCCCCGGGCCCCAAAGCCCAAAGCTAGTCCCAGCTTCAACATGCTTCTGTGTGGCGCCAACCCCCGTTTATTCGACATTCCACCATACCTGATGATGTAGGGCTTTGGCTTTCAATCTTTCAGAAGCACGGGCCTATCAGCGCAGGCAGCTGCAGCTGCTCCAGGCGATTCTGCAGCTCGATCACTTCCTCCTGGACAGCTGGTGGCAGCGAAGTGGTAGTGAACTGGTAGGAAATATGGGAAGTTGAACACACTCCGCGCCTGTGGCACAAGGTCCTTCTTCATGCCAACAAAGAGAAACGGAGCCTAGCAGGTGCACTCCCTGTGGTGCGGATGTCCAGAAACTGTCCAGCAATGCTTCAACAATCCAACACCAGAAGATACCAGAACGGAAGCCTTGCCTGAGGTCCATAGTGGTAACGAGCCACGTGCAGCCAGTGAAGCAACACCTCGTCGACCGTCTCGCGCCTGCTCCGGCATCTGTGCATGTCGCAGACTGATCCTAACATGTTCGCAGAATGCTCAATCGCTGGTGTTTGCTGTTGCAAAAGCATGCAAGGGCATCAAGCCCATCCTGGTGCAGTCCAGCACGAAAAGCACACCATCGCGGCCATTCGCGAAATGAGACCTGGCAGCTTTCGACATATGATCAGACAGTCCTTGTGCGCTTCTGGAGCCATGCGGCTCCGCATCCAGCGCCAGCTCCCAAATGGGTGCCTTCCAGCAATGCAAATAATGAAATATTTCGATATATCAAAGCATACAAGTCGTGGTCTGCGCCTCCCACAAGTCTACCTGAAGCGCTGCCGCGTCCTCAGACACCACCGCTTTGTGGCACCTGAAGTTGCCAAAAGGCCTATCCTGAACAGTCAACTAGCACAGGCACCACGCCTGATGGTCAATGTGGGCTCTTCGAGTTCGTCTACTGTCTCCTCTGGCAAATCACGTACGCGAACGCACCACAATGCACCACATCACCGCTCATCACCGCTCATCACCGCTTTCCTGAATGTCTTGGGGCTTCCACCCCGCACGCCGTGCCAGCGAGGTCTTGCCAGTACCTGGGCTGAAGGTGCAGGTTGCACTTCCATGAACGACCTGCAATCCCGGGCCTGTGCATCCCACCATCGCAATGCTGAGCGAGTTCATGGCCGGTGCAGTAGCCCATTGGGCTGATAACGCATGCGATCAGCACAAAGCAAGAAACACAGGGGACATCTGCAGGCTACGGATGTCTGCAGGTGCACATGGCTTGTGCAGACTTGGCGCACAGTGTTCGAACACACTCTACACCAGTACATGCACCTGAATTCACGATTCGACACCTTATACCAATGCGAGAACTATGCCAGTGCGTGCAACATATCCATCATCAAGCTCTCGTCGCCGGACGACTTCGGCAGAAAAAGCTTCGGCATGCACATCCACCATACAAACATGCTGCGAGGTAGACACAGTCAATGCACATTCAGAGCCCGCAGGAGGTCGAGTCGCTGATTCTGAGAAACATTCTCATGTATCTTGAACATGACATCCCTGCTGCGGACCTCTTCCCAAAAAGTAGACGCGTCATTGCAGCATGCTGCACGACGCCAACACCCGCACGGGCAATACCTGAGCCAAGAGCTGGAAGCCCTGGCATCGGCACTTCTGCATGCTTATGCACTGCTTGTGAACACTGATGCACACAGCCTGGCACACTTCCGCACACTTCTGCAACCCAGTTCGGGGAGACTAAGGCCTGGACTAAAAATCACAAGGCCAGAGGCGAGCACCAGCTCTGTCCTGAGGCTCAAGTCTACTCACGTTCTGGCACAACTCTCACCTGTCCAGTCTGCTGGATGCCCATACAGGCAGAAATGCGAGAGCCTGCGTATCCACAACTGCCAAGCTGCTGTAGCTGATGAGTAATCTTGCAATCACAACTTGCTGACCCAGGAGCCAAACAGGGGCCGCGCCCGCCGCCTCAATTTTGGCGTTGTGTGCTTATTCTACAAAGTGCTTGATAGTGCTTGCACTGTGCTTGCCCCCCTCACAACATGTTGCAAGAATGAAGATGGGTTGGTCCTTTCACTTGTGATTTCTATCTGCACTCAGTGCATCACGTGCGGCTTCTCCACTGCGCTTTGTCTCAACCCAACCAACCCATGCGTGCTGCTTTCCGCACTTCGACAGTTCCGAGCCTTGCGACTTCTCCAAGCTGTTATGATTCAAGCTCTTGCTTCTCGAGTTAGGCTGGAAAGGCCTTGATTGCACTTCTTCGCTTGTTGCAAGGAATCGGGGCTCTCCACTTTGTTCTGGGTCTGCCGGCTACGAACAGGGCATTCCTGAGTAGCTCTGATCTTTGCCACAGCAGAATACGTGTTCTTCATGTAAGACCCAGCACGGTCAAGGACAGCAGTAAGGAGAAGCTGCAAGAGAGCACAGAAAGAAGTTGTAAGCATGCAGGAAAAGAAGTCACCAGGGAACGTATTCCGGATGAAAAAGGCCACTGGTAGCGCACTCCGCGCCGACAATGCGTACACTTAGGAATTGGCACAACGGTATAGGAGGGCCAACTGTTTCAACCTCTCAATCCAGAACATATCTCAACCTTGCACTCGCTGACTCAGCAAGGCTGGCGCACCACCCGCGCCATGTCCACACACGTCTCGTTGCACAACTGAGTTGTAGGTAAAGCAACCGCAAGTGCCCGCCCTGCACAGCTCATAAGCCATCGTCTTCTTCTCTGTGCGCGAAGGGATCCGGACCGAGAAGCTGGCTGGACACGAATGGGGAAGGGGTCAACTGCTTGTACTCCCCCCCCCCGCGCTGCCTCCCAATGACCAACTTCTGCACCGCGCGATAACCTCCTGCTTCCCCTTCCCCTTCCGCCTCCCCTTCCCCCCCTCCCCTTCTCTTTGCCCTTGCCCTTGCCGTTGCCATTCCTCTTCCTCCCATAACGCCCAAGGCTACTGCACTTTACACGTCGCTGATTGGGGAAGAACTTCTTCTTCTTCTTCTCCTTCTTATTCTTCTTTTGTTTGTATGAATGCTGCCCATGATGTGCAACTTATGTGGAACTGGAAACAGCTCTGAACTGGGCCCAAGCCCAATCCATACATTTCAGCATATCTGTGATTGGCATTGCAGGTCAGGGAACTTACTCTAAAGTAACAGGGTTGAAGAGTCCACATGAGGCCAGAACAAGGATTGCAACCGACAAGCGTATTCATTGGAGGGGGGAAGCAGGATCTTCAGGCTACACCCCGTCGCAGGATCGCACACATGAACCCGGAAAGTACGCCTTTTGATGTGTTGGACTGGCGATGAGCATCGGGTCACCAGTGCATCCTCCATCCCGCCTTCAAGCTCTTCAATTTCCGTATCGCTCTCTGCAGCCACGTGGCCCAGAGCTGAAAGCCTGCCACTAGCACCAGTTGCCCCAAAAGATCGCCCAAGGGGACGAGGACTTGGACCAGCCCTCGGATGCAACTCATTGGCACACGAGATATCCAATTAACTTGAGAACGTGGCTACAGCGCCCTATACCGCAGCTTCTACTCAAAATTTCCGACGCATCGAACTGCTGCAGGGCGCGTTCGGACCAAGTGTAGGCCAGGCCCCACAAAACCTGAGAGGGAACGTGTATAACGCGGCAGAATCAGGACCAAAGCCGATGAAGTCCTTCGATCAAGGCACTGGTGCAACGATTGCTCCCAGCTGTGGCGAAGCAGCAATCAATGAGTACCTGAGTTCCGTGGCCGATGCCAAAGCTGTGTGCCACTGATGCTGAGCCCCTTCCAACGCAGGAAGCCAAGTACGCTTGCAAGCCAACGCGACAGCAAAGCTAGTGCCTTCATTTGGCGGGACAAAACCAAGACGGCTCACACGTGGAAACTGCAGTCGCCCCTCTCCCCCCGGCACGCACCCCTTCCCACATGAGTGGTTTAGACCTCCGTGGTTGCTTTTGGAGGACGGCCACTGCATGAGCGCAGGCAACAGCCGCACCCTCCCTCCCGCCTGATGACTCAAAACCCCGCCCCTGCTTTCTGACGCCACTGTCGCAGAAACTAAGAACATGCCCAGCTTCTTGCACAAGCTTTCTCAGCAAGAAGATATAAGAAGAAGATGCAGTCCTTCTGACATCCTGAAAAGCCTCCAGGAAGAAGCGGCAAACTTTCTGATGAGGAAAGAGCTGCTAGTATGTTCAAGTGTTCAAACCTGTAGTGTAACAAAAAAGTGTCATGCCATCCTGAACCATGGCACAGCAGCGCTGACATCCCCTGCACATCTCCACAAGGTTGCGCCGCAGGAACGCACATGATTGAGCTTTTGCGCCGGTCCGCACAGCATGCACAGCATGGACACATTGCTTCGCACAGGCAACGGATGGAAAGTTCTGAAGTACTGCCCTCGCACTGCGCTCGCCTTGCCTCCGCTTCCAGCAGTGGTGCCGCTGGGGCAAGCGCATTTTTGCTGCTATGGGCACCTCCAGACTGTGAGGTTGGCACTCAAGGCTCGGTAGGCTGCTGGATCTGCCTGGTACCTACAGAGTCACCTGTTGCAAAACCCCAGAGCTTCCATAGCTTTGGGCAAAAAGGGCCCTTCCGCTTCCCGACGACATGCGAGTTGCCAACTGCATTCCAAGGCTCCGAGGCCGATGAAAAGCACAAGCAGAACACCGAGAGCGGTGGCTGAAACACCTGCTTTGTGCTCGGGAGGCTTTGAAAATTTTGCGAGCTTTTCCCCCCCCCCGTGATCATGAGTTGGCCAAAGTTGGCAACTGCCTCCGCTGCTCTGCGCAATGGGCTGGTGAAGCTCTCCAGCATCAGAGTCGGCATTCCAGAAACGCATGGGTTCACACCGTGAGCTTACGACTTGGGATCAGCTGCGAGGCCTTGTGTGATAGACTGCTGGAGCTGAAGGCTCCCAAAAAAGAAACGATCTGAAGATCTGCTGCAGGTCTCTCTGGGCTTAGCTTGACAAGGCAACAGCCTGACCATGTGTCTGTGGTGATCTGCAATGAGCCGCGTACGCCACGAGGTTGATTTGTACAACAGCCCTCATATCCTTGCTTCTGCACAGCTACCAGACGAGCCAAGACCATAGCTTTTCGTCGCAGGGGCGAGAGCCCGCACAACTCCTGGCAGTCAGTTTTGGTTTGCAACTAAGTTGGTGATGTTGGGGGAGGGCTGCATCCACTCCGTGCTGATCAGAGAAGTCAGAATGCTTTTGGAGTATTACTCAGTACTACAGTACTCCGAACACCGGCTCCTTGAGGGCAGACAAGACCTCTTCGTCACTGTCCACCTTCCGGATCCCCAACCCGTCGAAGTTGAAACATCGAAAGGCGAATGCGAACAAACCAAAAGCCTTGCCATGCAGCGATAGGTCCAGGAAAACGAGAGCGACAGAGGGCAGCTGAGCAGAATCCAGCCTGCAGAGCTTCACACGGTGGGCACATGACCACGTTCAAACCGGCATACCCAGAAACCGAAAGCTTGCAAATGAGAATGTGCTGCAGCAGTATCCACCGTGCAAGGCCCTCGGCCCACCCTAAACGATGCGCCAAAGCCGACTGAGGAAGAACTTCGCAGTGCGACGACCTGGCTGCTGTGCTTCTCACAGGATGCACAGAAAGAAGTGAAAGAAGTCTACATGGCAGCTGGCATACATGGTGCCAACTAAGGCATTGAGGCAAGGTGGCATTGGTGTTGCACAGATTTGAGCTTCTGACCTTGCATCGCTTGTCTGCATAGGCGCGCTGGAAGCTGCACCTGACTGTGTCTCACAGAGCGGGGTAGACATGTACAATGATGTCCAGCACTGCAACGCAGTGCAACGCAGTGCAATGCAGTGCAAATCCGAGCAACACAGTGCAAAGCTGTACTTGAGTTGTGGAGCCTCGCTCTAAAGCCTCGGTCCTTTCAGCGATCATTCGGTCCAGCTCCTGGTTATAGACAGCAGCCCTGGGCTCAATCGAAACATATCGAAACACAAGGCGTCCTCACGAAACTGCACCAGCGACGCATCGGTGGACCTTCATGGCAACGAAGTGCTAGCGACAAAAGGCAACAAGACAGGATAAGAGATTTGCAATGGCCGGTGCCCCTTAGCAGTGCTGTCCAGCTCTCTTTAGTTCTGTGCAACCAGACTTCCCTTTGGACAGATCGTCACAGGCTGGGTGGGCGAGCGTGGAGTCATAACGCATTGCAAGGAGGTCACGGGCCTCAGTGTCCAAAGCAGCGAGTCATGTAGCTGGGCATATGAAGATCCAGACGATCACGATTGCAGTGTCCCTGAATGGAGGCACACCTCGGCATCTGCCACCAGCATTTCCCACTGACGCTCGAGGTCGGCCTGCCGCATTCAACTGAGCATCACTGGGCGTAACCGCTGCCAGAATCATGTCTTGACACCTGCTTTCGGCTCACCGTGGCTCAAGTTTCATCAAGTTTCCAAGCCTTTTGAAATGGTCCCAACAGGCCTTGATCCCCGCAAGCTTCGATGATCGGAACTGTGTCCAGGTGATGCGTGAGCTCGCCTGCCCAGCAGCGTAGCTCAGACTTTCTCAGGCTATTCCGTCAGCATGAGACTTCTCACACAGCTCTTCTGACAGCTAGCTGCTACACATTGCTACGTCCTTGTTCCACTTCCTGGCCTGGCGGCGAGGAAGCTTAGGTGCCTTGCCCGCGATGACCAGCGGTGCCAGTGGTGCCAGCTGTGCTGCCGGCAGCTCTGTCACAGCAGTACTCGAGCCTCACGGGCTGCGTACAGGCTGGCCGGAAAGCTCTTGCTTTCAGAAAGGTTTGAGCCTTGCTCATCCGCCATCATGTCCTGAAGCTGGTGTCACTGCCATCATGATGTCATTGCCGCCATGTCTCTGATCTCCAAAAGACTACTGTAGTATACTGCACAAGCAGACGAGCTCCTTTGACGGCGGTCAGGCAAAGAAGAGCTCAACCAAATAAGCCACCAATGATCTCTAACAATCAATAGTCACATGAGTTGTGTCGTCATGCGAACTTTAGGAGGTATACGACGTGCGATCATAGCACATGCTCATTCCGCTAGAGTACCCTTGCCCTTGATACCACGGACTGCCAGCACACCGCATAGAGCCCAGATGCCTTGCAGATTGACAGAACATGCGTCCACAAGAGTCTGGTGACAAAGCTCTGAAACACTGTCCAACTGGCTGCACCCCATGTCAACAAGCTAGATGAGCTTTACATCCAGGAACAGATGAATAAACCGTTGTTATCGTTTTGAAAGGCAGAATAGGGCAACCATAACAAGCGCATGATTTTCACGACCCGCAGCTGCCCCTCCCATGGGAGTAATTAAGACAACCATTGCTTGACTAGGTCGTGCGACATGCTCAAACTGTTCGACGCGGCAAAAGCATTCCTAAACGGACAAGAGTCGCCTGAGAGGAGGCTATGCAATCTATGCACATGCTTCAGGAAACATGTCCAGAAGTAGCTACCAGCAGCGGGCTACCTGGCACTGCATTGCAGGGTCCTTCGCATGACTTGAGCATTAAACAATCTTTCGGACACTATAGAAAATTATTCGACTCACTGCTTGCGGTGCTGAAACTGTGCACAAACATGGGACATCTGGGCTTCTAAATGGCCCAGTCTTGCTCGGCCCCCTGTGCTACTTTGCACACAGAAGGGGCCGAATGCTGCACTGCGCGAAAGGAAGGGGTATTGCAAGAAAGGCTGCAGCATTGCTTCTGCTCCGATGCGAACAGCAGGGACACTGCTGTCCAGACTTCATAAAATCGTCCGACGGAAAACAGGACTCCTGATTGGGGACTACTTTCCCCAGTCAGTTCGCTACTCATGTAAGCTTCCTAATAACTTTGCGGCGCATAGCCCTCAGATAGAACACCACACAGCACTTATAGCGCTTCGCCAGGCGTGCTGCCGTACCGTGCATGGAGCAAACATTCAACCACCTTATCAATCCTGCAGGGGATCCTAAGAAGTGGCGCAGGGCTTTCCACCGGATCGATGCTAATGCTTTGCTGTTCCATACCCTGATAAACGTAGCAGCCACAAACCTCAACCAATATTCACAGCTCACATGAGTGGAACCTGCAGCACTTTGCGGCCGCAGCATCAAAAGAAATGAAACACTCGCGCACACTGATCGAGAAAAGCCACCATTCCTCGGCTTGTTGTTTCATCGTACTGTGGGTTTCGGTGGATTGGATGACAGGATTAACTCAACTCAGGCTTTATTTCAGGGTCCTTCTTTGACCTCCGTAAGTAGAGATCCCCCCCTAGGGATTACCCAAAAGCAATTCACCAAGTCCATCCGCAAGTCCGAGAAGGGATGCCGCCGTCAACGCCACAGATACAGCTGTCGAGAGCACCGGAGAATGCAAATTCTTCATGACTCCTGGGCATGTTCGGGTCAAAGACAAACGGGTTTGCTGGTCGTAGAGTTGACAAAGCGTACTTCTCAAAAATGGCCCCTACATAACCCCCGTGTCATGTCCTGATAGTCCCCATAAACCCCTTTATACCGTTCAGGGCACGCCGATGCTGAAAAAATCTCGATGTTTGCAATCTACCCGTTAAACGAGACCCAGATTCGCTGGTAGATCCGCAGAGGCCACACGAGGCAGATCACCTTGGCTCGTTTAGCCCGTAGGACTTTGGGAGTAAAAACCGTTGCCCGGACCAGGCCCCCATATCCCGAACCTTGAAACTTGTCTTAGAAGCTTAGTCCATGAGTAGCTGCTGTGAGTATATCACCCGTGTAAACCCCGGATGGTCTGTGCCCACAAGGTAACCTCGACTGAACAGTGCAACGAAATTGTGGCTTGGGGTACCATGGAAAAGCCGACAGCAAACGCCAAATAGGAACCTTGCAGAGTCCATGTTGGACCCAGTGGCAGTGCCGAACAGGGCCCCGAACAAGCCAATCACATCCGCGAACGCCTCACAGCAAATGGCCAGGGACGCGCTGCACAGCCTGGATTGCTTTTCGGGGGGTGGTCGGGTGGGGAGTCGGGAGGGGGGAGACAAGAACTTTCGTTGAGGTCCTGCATGTCTTGCATGGGCTTAAGAAGGTTGTGCAGAGTTTTTGGGGACGCTCGGTTTTTGCAAAAAAAAGTAAGGAACAAAAAAAAACACAGAAGCCAACATGTGACTCTGCTTCGAATCCGGGCAGCAATACTGCTCCGACGACACAGGCACGCCGACACGTCGATCCTATGCTACTTCGCAATCCAACTGTCAGAATCCCAAGTTTTCCCACCCCCCGGGTAGATCAGGCACTATGCTCAAAACCGTACTCTTTACCTGCAAAAGGTCAAAAAAATCTGTGCCACAAACATGGTCCCCTTGCTTGGTTCTGCCGTGGTAAGGACTCTACTGTTTGGCTGGGGCATATAGAAACGCCGCTTCTTGCTACCCAAACAATCATGAACATAGCCCAAGATCTCCAAGACCCCGGCTGCGGGTCGCTGGCCTGCCGTCGGAACCTAGACTCTCAGGGACATTTCGCAACAGAAACATGGTGCTCAACATAACAAAGGCGTCTGCTAGGCGCTGAATCGCGGGCATTTCATGTTGTTGCAACTACGACGGTGCGGATGGTGTTGACGGCGGCAATGGGCTCTACACTTGAAACGCAAGAAGTGTCGAAAGTCTTTCAAAGTGACAGTCCAGACACTGGGGCCAGAAGAGCCGGCCCGCCAAAGCTTGGATAGAGGCGGCCGCTGGGGACAAGTTGATCGGCACCCCGAAAATCACGGGCACCGAGTACCTTAGAGCCGGCCCGCAACCTCCCTTGGCTGTGGTGCAGCCAGTGCTGTAGTGTCATTAGACCTTCTTGCCAAGCATTGAAGTGGAACTTGAACATTGCTAGCTCGGCTTCTTTGAGGTCACCCTTATGAGGGATAGTATGGGATAGAATTACTACACTTGTCCATCGAGCAATTCCCTCCACACACCGTGGAAGTGCAAAACTTACGAGGCTTCTTGCTGTTCCTGAGAATGGTGACCAAAGGTCACAAGCCCTGGTTATTTTGAAGCCGGGCACACGCAGCGGACCAGTAGCATCCAGCCGTCATCAGCCGGGTAATTGCGAATGAAGTCTTGCTTCGTCGAGGCCCCAAAGGACAAATAACCAGCTGTGGCGATCGAGGCATAAATTACAAACTCCTCGGCTCTGTGCCCAGTCTTTCAGACATCTTTCTTTTTTGACGCCCCCCAAACAAGCAACAGCATCAATCTCAAACGCAGAATGAGAGGAATTTTTCAAGCTACGGATACCCTGAGTGATCCGAGGAGTATTGAAGGGATCGTAGGCGTCCATTCTCGAGATATGTGCCCGAACAACTGGCAACGATCTTGCAGGATAGCCCTAAACTAAACCCACAGAGGTTCATGGAGCAAATCCAAGCAAAGTGATAAGAGGTGGGAAAGCCTGAAACATACTGGATCCGCAAGGATATTATCTTACAACCACATTTGAGCAAAGTCTATCCTCCTGGTCACTTCTCGTGAACCTCATAAAGTTCGAAGCCCACACTCCCCCTGCAAACGTACGTCGCTCCTCTAAAACCAAACGCTAACCCGGAAGCCCCAAACCCTGAACCTATACACTGTTCAGAAACCCGTACCCCATGATCTCATGACAAAGCAATTTCAGCTGTGATTCAATGAACACCGAAAGGAACGAGACCTGCCAAATGCGCACCGCACGAGGCTGATCCAAAGCCATGGCCTGAGGCAACCCCTCCCTTCTTTTTTTGATCTAAACCACAATAAACTGCGGACTGCAAGGTTCGGGCGGTTCAAGTAAGTAGAACCTCCCTTGATCTGGATGTCTCTCGTCTACTGAGTAGGTGGTCAAACCAGTGCCTTCTTGACAGCCACCCCAAGAAAAGGGATAGTGAAAGGAATTGAAGCTATATTTGACGGGTCTGCGGCCATTGAAGGTGCTGTGTTATGCATCTCATGAGTGTTGGAACAAACAAAACGAAAAACAGTTTCTTTGAGAAGCCCCGACACCACAGGAACTGCGTTGGTGTGCGCATTGAACCTGCCGGGTGGGCAGACTTCAGGAGGGGGGGTGGGTTTAGGGCCCTCGAGTGTAGTACTTTCTGAGCATACTGTCTAGGGATCCATTCCAAGTAAATCCCCTTGGCAGCCCAGGGACGAAAACAGAGCCATGGCAAAGGATTGCAAGACCTCACTTCGCAGAGTTTAGCATGGATGGGCTGAAAATAGCCTGGAGGTCAGAGTGGTTTGAGGCGCTTCTGTCAAACCTTTCTTCGTATAGGCGAAACATTCGTTCCAAAAGCCTGCCATTCGGATCAGAAGGGCAGTCTGGAGCCGCCCACCCGCTTGCCAAGCAGGTTCTGCTGCATAGGTTGGTGTCGCGAGGACATGCGCTGGCATTTTGGCCACGACCACTGCAGTCAGAAATACGATGACGCCTGTACTCAAGAAGGAGATGTATCTCAGCGCCGTGACATTCCGAGGAATGGAGAGCGGAAATACGCAAACCAGCGAGGCCAGGATGAGGTGCTGGCGTGGGACGTCCGCATATCCGAATAGAGGGGACTGCGCGATGTCTGCAAAGAAGTCCCCAATCAGCATCATGTAGATGAGCACTGCTGCCATGCCATAGAACATAATGACCTAAACTGCCCCGCCCCGCACCCTTGGCCCAACAACACTGAGCATTCTTCCTTATGATTGGTTTCAAGACTGCTACCTGTCATTGGTGCTCTGGCATGGCGCCCGTATTGCCCCTACTCATCCCGACCCTTCCACTCCACGTTAGACAAGGTTTTTGCATTCAAGGTCCTCGCGCGGAAAGTTTGGGGCCATGTAAGTGTTTACTCTTCGTGTACCTGAGCGGCCGTATCCACCAACGAGTTCCGGCTGGCGCCACCCCCATCCGCTGCCTCCGCCTCACCTGGCAAAGCGGATCAAAACTCTGAACCCCCGAGGCCCTATCGCCGATCCCACAACTTGTGCAATTCTGCCATACACAGCAGATCCTTCCCTCTTGCTGACTCTTGATGCCTGCAAAATCGAACACCCTGAACTCCAAGTGTCCATGAAAGCCCCGTGTACTCAAAACTATGTAGATTCTACCAAGGTCAAGTTCAAATCTGCAACTAAATTCTTAGCAAAGCCGCATCAACCTCCCATTGAACTCGTACCTAACCCAGTCCCAAGGCACTAAGAAAGACAAGCTCCGCGAATGATCGGCATTGAGTGTATCCTCACTGAGCTGTTAGCGCGGTGGTTGCGCAAGTTTGGCTAGGTTTAGGCTGGGGGACGGATCAAGGTGGTGGAGAGCGAAACCTCAGCAAATCACATGCCGCGTCAATGATGCTACCCAGTCATTCGAAGCCCTGACCTCTGCATTCCCTTACGACCAGATGGAAGCCATGCTTATGAAGGAAATCTCGCTAAGCATGGGCAAGCATCTGGCGCAACTCATGAGAATTACCAGTGACGTGTGCGCGAGCACGGCGCCACAAGCCAGCAGCAGAATTCCCAAGCAAACGCCAGTCTTGCCTGGCTCCAAGCTACGCCGGCCGGACGTGTCACGTGCTGGAGAATTGGGTTTTTGAGAATTCCGGCACTCGGGTCAAACAAGTTTTCCGGGCTTAAGAGACTATGGCAGAAGGTCTTTTTACAACTTCTGGAAACTCTCCCCCGCTAAACAAAGCCAGCGGCTAAACATGTGGGGCAAGGAGAGGCAGCCGGCCCCCATCGCAGAAGCCACCAAGGTGAAAACACCTGAACATGCTGACCGGTGCAATGAAACCATTGCAGAACACGCATTGCAACCCATGGCTTCTTGTGATGTGGGTTTCTCTTCTTCTCTCAATACGTCGGCGTTTTTCGTCGCCATGACCCCTGGACAAAGCGGAGACAAGCTGCAAGGGGTGAAGGCATGGGGACATTTAGGCAGTACCGGAAGCAGGGAGGTTCTCATCATATCTCGAATCCGGACCCTCAGCTTCTTCAGATCCACAATGCGAACGAAGCACAGCTGAGCATCGACCCTTGACCTGTCCAGTGCGACGTGGCGAAACCGACCGCTTCGTCAATGGTTTCCAGAGGCTGCAGTTCGTGGTAGATCAGGCCTTCGAGGAACATGCCCTTAGCAGTTGATGTTGTAATCTGATCTCCCCACATTGCCGGGCAGAGTGCCTCGTCCTCTCTTTGCTTTGTTGCCCCTGTATTTCCAGTTGAGGTGTTGTTGTTTTGTGGAAGTTACCTGTGCCTTCTTGGCCTGTGCCCTTTTGGCCTGTGCCCCCTTCCCTTCTATTTGCTGACAATTCTCCGTTTGGACTGGTCACCACTTTGAAAGGCCAGAATGTGATCTGAGCCATGCCTGTGAAACACTATGGAACTTAACTACAGTAAAAATCTACAGTCCTGTCCGAAAATCAGCCCCATGCATTTCTGTCGCACTCCAATCAACACCGAAGAATCCAGACTGGCACGTCAACAACCCAACGTCAGCGCAAGCGCAACCTCCACAGCTTTGCGGCGCATGCGCATGGTATTCCAGGGAAACCAACAGATACATACAGATACGCTGTCCAAGGGGCACTTTTGGCACATGAAGGCTGTGCATCGATGTCGACGAACAAGATGTCACTGGAGGGAGCCCGGCTCAAAGATCTTCTGGATCTGGTTGTGCGGTCTGGTGATGTATCCTTGACGCTGAAGCTGTGCAGCGGCGAGTACTCTGACACCCATTCAGTGGACGCCATGCGTGAAGGCTGTGTTTGGATGTTCGGGTGATCACAGACACCCTTTCTCAATGGCATGTCGATGTTCTGACATTCCCCGAACACGTGGCTGTGAGAAAGATGTCGCAATCCGTGGGTTTTAGTGGCTTTTCCAGAAAGCTGTTGCACGTGCATCATAACGATAATACTTGAGCCGTTTGCGCCAAAGGATTGTCCAAAAGGAGCTGGTACGAGGATGATGAAGCTTCAGGCTTCTGTGGTTCTCGATGCCCCTCGCAATGTTTCAACCAGCCTCGCTTAACGGTCTGCCTGGCCAGACTGGAAGTAGCGCTGCAAACGCTTTGACGGTCTTCATCCATGTGCACCTCTCTCCCCCCATCCACACCCCTCCCTCCCGTCGTTGCAAGTGTTGCTGCTGAAACAATCCAACCAAGGCTCGTCAGAGGCAACAGGCATGACACCGAGGCACCACCGGTACAAGTGACACGCAAGTTCCGCGCTTGGAGCAACTTACGACCTTGTGACTAATTACTGGACAACTTAACAAACTTGAAAGCTGACCCAGGTGAACTGTTCAAATATTTGACCCTGTGCTCGAGACTTGCACGTACGTGCACCTGTCACACTCGTCACACGCACAAACTCTCGGCAGATTGCGACCCTGCTCAGTGCAATTGGCCATGCCAGCACGCACCCGTCTTTTCCCAATCCAGCGACGAAGGAAAAACTGGATCGGTCTGCACAGCACCAGCTGAACCGAGCCGTTTGGGGCCCAGCTTGGCGAAACACTTTAAAACACGAAAATCATCGTTGTACAGCCGCATGCCACAGAGTGCGTTCCGAGCATCAAGCCGCGTACGGGCTTGGGCCCGAAGTGTACAAAGCACTACATTGCTGCACCCAGGGGTGCGGCAAAACACCTTTCTGCACAAGAAGGAGATTTGGAAATATTTGGGAGCTGGGTGCACGTCAAAGCCAATAAATAATGGACTTTCAGTGGTCCCAAGCACCGCTGCAAAACAGGCCGAACATGCACTTCTGCATAGGACTTTCGCCTGGCACGGGCAAAATACCTGGCGATGCCATGATGGCATCGGCTTAATGCCCAACTCTGAAACTCTTTGCGCACGAGGTGGAGGAGAAGCATCCCGTACAATCTCCGCGACTCTATCTCCCCAATACATGCACCAAAATCTGTACAAGCTCAGCACTGATGGAGAGTGACACCCACAGAGGTGCAGGTCTCGCCAGTCTTGTTAATTGAAGCAGCATACCTTTCCCAGAACCTGGGCCGCAAAAACAGGCCAGACAAGTTTCGAATTACCTGGCAACTACCACTCCAGACACTTCTCACGACTCTGAAATCACGGTAAAAGGATCCGCAAAGTCTGAAAGCCACGGCGCATAATCGGGTCATCGAGCATCCCAGTCGTTGGACAGGATAGGGGTTTGTCTCGTTCGGCACACTGGGTGCCACAGCCGCCGCACAGCATGTAACCTTGGGAAAGGTGAGAACACGACACAGCCAATCCAAAAGAGACCCATGCCATCCTATGTTTGGCTTTCATGTTGACCAGACAAAACGGCTCAGAAAGCTTTGACTGCCCACCTCTAGACTACCTGGAAGTTGAAGCCACTGGAGCGTGCAGAAAGGAACCCTTGCACCCTTCACCAGACCAAGTTGCAATCCTGCGTTTTCTTGATGGCCTGGCCCAGCGGGAGGAATCGCCAGGGGTCACGATGTGTGGTGTTTCAACAAGTCTTACGAACCCACAGCTCCAAACCAAAACATACTAAAAACAAACATCGTGCTGGGGAGTGGGAATCCACAGCACCCTTGGACGGTCCAAGGCCAGGATGTTGCAAGCCAACAATGACTGGGTACGCAGTGCACACACACACACAGACACACACAGCCTGGCAACAGGCGGCCACCGTGTTCTCGTCGCTGAAAACTTTGCTGTACCCAGTCTCACCGCAGACGGCGTTTGTGTTTTGCAATTCTGTGCCGACGCAGGTCACGATCTTAGATTGCAGGCAAAGCAACTGTGCCAAGAGTAGGGGTCATCTATGAAAACTTTGCATGTAGTTTCACAGGTAGTGATAGACAACAACCATGTGATGTTTGAGTGGTGTTGCTTTCTTTCCAAGCCTTCCACATTCACAAAACCTAAACCGCTAAACACGTTTGCTCGCTTGAGAAGTTCAGTCTCTTGACTTGTGATTCCTCGACGTAACTGTCAGGACAGCTTGTCCGCTTTCATTTGTTTTTTCAAGGGGTCGGTGTGTCTTTTTGGATGACCCTTAACATCAATCATTGCCCAAGCCACGTTGTCCCTGGTGCAGCCGCACCCGGCGAGCATCCTTTGGTTGGCCCGCAAGCTCAAGTGACGATAACGCAAAGCACTGAACAAAATTCTCAATACGGCTCCACAACAAGATGTTCGCCCCCTAAAACGCAATCAGCATGACCCCGCAAGGACCACAGCAGTCATGTGGCAGAGCCAGGGCAGGCAGCCCGAAAGCGAGAGCTGGGTGGCTCAGGGAGCATGGCGCGAGCCGCACAGGCTCAAGTGAGGCACCAGGCATCCCGTTCAGAAGCCTTTGAGCCTCTAAAAGCCGTGAAAGTACTGCTGGCAAGTGCAAAGACTCAATTCACATTAACCTAAACCGTTGGGCGCGCCATTCTCGCGCCACTATCATTCCCCCTTTGCATGTGTGCTCGTGTCGTGTTCCGGGCTTGCCGAATACAACTTGTAACCCCATGCGAACTGGAACGACAACCAACGACACCGGAAACAAAAGCCTCATTGTTCTCAGGCGCCTACAGGGTCCAAAACCCGAAGGGTAATGAACACAAGACAACAAAAATACTGAAAGCATGCGAAAAGCTCAACAGTAAAGGCAAAATTGCCTCAGTAAGTCTGACAAACCCTTCTACTTTCGTTCGAAACAGGCGCCTGCTGAGGTACACGCGGTCGGAACGTACCGGGCTCGTACTAACAGGAGCAAACGACACCGGCACGAAAACAGAAAGGCGTACAGGCACAAGAAAATCAGCACCCCGCCAAAAGTACCCCGGAAGTCCACCTCTGAAGAAAGTTCAATACCTACTTTTTTTGACTTGAGGCCACGCAAACAGTGTGAGAATGACAATAATACTCATGCAAGCCAGTATAGGAAAGCGTACGACAAATTTATGCAGCTTCCAAAGTGCATCTGAACACTGGACAAGAATAAGCAACTCTACGCCGGTGCATGTCTGCAGAAGCTTGACTGACCCACTCCATGATGCTCGTCATGGCAATGTCATGGCACATATCGGCCTGAGGATTGGACTACTTGCGCATTGTACCTGCTAGCCTCTTAGCGGCGAGTGTGTAGGCTTTCGATTGCTCCTCGCAGCGGGCTGCCTGCAGGAGCTCGGGCTTGCTGCCGGCTAGAATTGCTGCAGGGCCAGCGTGCTTATGGACTGCAGAGACAGAAAGAAACCTTTGCGGACCGGAAAGCTGCCATGAGTTAGTTTTCGTGACGTTTTACTACATTGCCATTGCAGGCCGGAACCTGCCTGTAGCCCTGCAGCCTTTGCTGCCGCGCTGGCTGGCCCACCAAAAGCTTGCAGGCTGTCCTGTTTCCATATGGCCCTGCAAGATTTTTTGCCGAACGGCAAAATGGGCTGCGAAGCACTCTTGCTGTACTCACCGCAAAATTTTGGCGACGACGACGACGACGACCGAGACGACGACGACGACCTAAACGACGACGACGATGACGGCGGAACGACGACGGCGGCGGCGACGATGACGACCCAGACGACCGTGACGACCGCGACGACCGCGACGACTGCGACGACCGCGACCACTGCGACGACCGCGACGACCGCGACAACCGCGATGACCGAAACGACGACGACGACGACCCGAGGACCGACGACGGACGACTGACTACGACGGACGACCGACGACGGACGACCTACGGGACGACGGATGGACGGCGGACGACGGACGACGGACACGGACTACGGACGACGGACGACAATGATAAATGGAAACAAAAATATTTTGGAAATTTGACATGATGTGCAAATATTCAATGTATTTGCTTTCCGTATTGCATCAATTTCAGCGTGAATATTCAGTATTTGATTATTACATATTTTATTTTGATCCGTATGATGATTTTAATGCATGAAATAATTTGAGTACAACCACTTTCTTTCTTTCTGCAAAACATGAATGTGTTTCTTTTTCATTTCCACAGAACAAAAGCTCGACTCTCTGTCATCTAGATGCTTCTTCAGTGCCTGGCCTGAAAAAGGCCGTGGCTATTCCAAGGGACAGCAAGGACCCATCATCCTTGGCCAAGCTCACACCGCTCCCACCGTCGATCGCAGCAGGGTTGGTTAACAATGCAATTAATGCGCATGTACCGATTCTCCAAATGCAAATGGCCGCAGCAAGTATGCATTCACAGAACAGGGTGACTTGCATCCACAGGCACCATCGGAGCACTCATACGAAGTTTGCTTTAGAAATGTGTGATTGATCAAGCATGTTCTCAAGCAGCACAATGCAGTCTGAGCATCAAAGCAAACAGCGTAACGCGCGAGCACTGGTTGCTGTTTTGTCACTCGCAGCAATCAGCCGAAACAGAAATTAGAATGGCAGGACAACAGCCACTCCATAGACCGCAAGCACTCTTGATGCAGTTGGCCTCAGGTGACCTAGCAGCACCCGCAACTCTACATGCTGCATGGAGTCGCCAATTTCCTCCGCCCGAGATCTTGTGTATGGACGAATTGACATCCTCTTCGGAAGCATCAGCTCAGAGCTGAGTGGTGGCAGCGTGTGCCCCGAAACCATTTGCAAGTAGTCAGAATTCTGCCCCGAGATTTTCATTTGGAGAGCTTGTTCAGACATACATCAAGAGCCCAACCTGCACACCTACGTCCTTGAACCCAACCTTCTCAACATTCTCCTCAGCCAACCGAAGGTTCGAGAATTTTGGTTCTTCTTCCCGTTCGGTCCTGGTATTGCTTGACGTGTTTAGCCAGCTGGAGCAACACGTTCTCGCACGTCATGCCTAGACAAATGACGGATGAGGAGATTGAACGATTCTGGAAAGTGCCAGTGTGGGAAATGGTAAAGCCGAACGTCTTTAAAATTCGTCACTTGTGTGAAGATCGTGGGTTTGGTGTTCCTCTTAGTTCTCTAAGCGCCCAGGATTCCTGTAGCTGCTTCGATTTTCTACGTGGCAGCGGAGTATTAGGGATTCAGCAGAGTTCTGAATCCGCGCGTGGACCTGCATTGGGACATTTGCAACTCGGCCATTCACCGGAACTGCGTGATCGAGCTTGGCGACTTCTCCGACCGGTCGAATCGCGTGGGCCTGCATCGGGACATTCACAACTCGGTCATTTGCCGAACTGCATGATCGGGCTCGGCGACTGCTCCGGCGGTCGAATCTGGCTGAAGTTGCCTTGGGCAATTGTCCAGCTCAGCAAACCAAAAACAGTGTCACTCAACAACCCCAAACCCTACTGTAAATCCTGGGACCGAGTCAAAAGCCCTGAATCCCCAAATCCTAAACCCTAAGCAAAACTCCAAGACCCCAAACCCCATGAGCTTTGGGGGATCACTGAAGAATTTAGAAATCCAAGAGTAGTGTAGAAACACCTTGCGTGCTGTATCAACTAAGCCCATTTTATGACTCCATGCTGAAACCCCGAATCCTGATGCTCTAAATCCTACGCTCACGGTCCGTCACCAGTTACAGGGTGTGGCTTGTCTGTTACAGCCTCTTCGCTGAGAGCCCCTGTTCCAACATCCCTGCGGGAGTCGGAGAAATGTTTTCATTGTGACCTTAGGGTTTAGGGTTTAGGGCTTAGGGTTTAGGGTTTAGGATCAGGGGCTTGAGTGTTTGGATGGGGTGCATTAGATTCTGGTAAGCTATATAGGGGTTATGAGGGGACAATACCACGAATTATGTAGGCTCCAATGGCACTCTGGAGAAGGGCTTGTCTGGAGCGATGTCATCATCTTCGGGTGAAAGAAGGAGGATTGCTCCAGTTAGCCAGATGAAGCTTCTACTTGGAATCTAGGTATCCGTGTGTGCAGGGTGTCTGTTTTGCAGCAACACGGGCCCCACCTCGTACAAGATCTCAGTCCCTGCTCTGCGTAACTGCAAAGTGAATGAAGTAGTCAATGCTGAAAGAAAAGCAAATTCCCCAATAGTCCGAGAGGACTTCAGGAGAGTGTGGGGAACCTCTCCTACTTTTTCAAGGTGTTTACCAAGCTTCTGTGGTGCAAGACGATGAGTGTATCTGAATAAGGGACTTTTCTGAGTGTCCTGTAAAGTGTTCGTCAGGGGCTCATATGAGTGGGGCCCGTGGAAAGTCGCACCTGTCTTCGTGTGAATAGGAATTAGGGTTTGGGGTTTGCTTAGGTTCAGCTCCACCACTCCCACACGACTGCGACGATGGTACTGTACCACTGTCGCAGGTTCTTGGCCTGCTCCACCTAAGGAATCACCGGAGCCCTCGAACAAACCCTACAATCTCATTTGAGTAGCCCCCGAGCCTATTTCTTCGTTCTCTACCGAACAGACAATGGTATTTGAACAAGTCACAAGAGTAGTGTTTTCCCATTTGCCCATCATTGGGTTTTGATGTTCTTTTCTATTCCTTGCTAGTGAGAGGCAGGTAAGTCTGTGGACCCGGAATCCTAAATCTTAAGCCGCAAATCACCCTAAACGCTTAACCCGAAACTCTAAACCCTAAACTCCAAACCCAAAA
Organism: Symbiodinium natans; assembly: GCA_905221605.1. Classification (NCBI taxonomy): domain Eukaryota; class Dinophyceae; order Suessiales; family Symbiodiniaceae; genus Symbiodinium; species Symbiodinium natans. Next base: position 115,626 of record CAJNDS010000022.1, read on the forward strand.
CTCTAAACCCAAAACCCCAAACCCTAAACCCTAAACCTTGAAACCCTCAACCCTGAACCTGAGGCTTCCCAAGCCACCCTCGATTAGTTGTAGATGGCCCTCAAAAACGAGACCAGACTGGATGCACTTCGCAAGATACAAGGCATCCCAGAATGCCTACTGTCCTCGCCTTCACAGCTTGTTAGCAGAAATGAAAGTGGATTCCATCCCTTTTTTAAAATTACAACCATAACCGCGGGTGAAAAGAATCATTATGCCCGCGGGCAAGACTAGAAAAAGAGAAAAGAGGCGGCGTGGGGGCTTGCCAGTTGCTTCTTCTGCGCGGTTGATTTCTACTTAGTTGAGGGACCGCCTAAAATTCTAAAAACCCGTTCAAACCTGAAAATTGAAACTTTATGTTGATGCTCCACCTAATTTGCAGGTTGCTTGTCCAAACCCCCTTCAGAGTCATTTTTCTTTTCTCACATCGGCGCAGGGAATGTAAAGAACAGTCCAAAGTCTTTCAATTTAAGACACAAAATTTGGAAGAAACAAGCGAATTGAATTTGCAAGAAACCCAGCGCTGCTGGGTTTCTGGCGACTGGACTCTTCAAAAACAAACCAAAACTACCCCAGGAACCGGTGAACAGTCCACCTCCAACTCTTCCATTCACCTACTTCTAAATTCTGCAAGATGCAAGAGTGCGGTTCGTTCGTGCATTTACGTTTGAAAAGGCAAGCGTGGCAGTAATAAGGCCAGATCCGAAGACCGGGTTTAGAGTGTACGTTTTTGAACTTTCTAGAGTTTACAGGTTGAAGGCCGTGGAACCGCAATCTTGCATCTTGCAAAATCGCATTTTAGAAGGGTTTTGAATGCTCGTAAACAGTTTCACGCAGAATCTCGACACGAGCTGAATTCGGAACTCAAGGCATCTCCTGCACTTGGAACCGGCCAACCCGCCCTAAGGCCGACTTGACCAACCCGATTTGCCGTTTTTACTTGTTAAATTCCCACGGGCCGCGACGATGCAAAACCTAACCTCCACGCGCACGTCTGATCTCCATTAAGAATAGGGGCGGCAAGGGAATTGGGTTGTGAAAAAAATGATGCAGGATTTTTAGCATTAACAGAATGGGAAGTCACGATCCAGCTAGATGCCTTGAAGCTCTTGAGGGAAGGAGGGAGGGAAAGTGGGGATTTTAGAGGAGCAAGTGCTGGCAAGATAACAGGCCAGTTGTTCAGGCTTTGCTGCAGCACGGCCGGCTGGCAAAACGTTGTTGACCTTGAAAAGAAAAAGCACAACTGCGCTTGCCAAAAATTTGCCAGCTTGGATCTGGGAAGTTTTGCTGCTAGAGGCAAGAACAACATTTAACATTTATTTTAACCTGGGCACAAAGTAAAGTTGCTTTCTGTCTTGCAGCATCACCGTGTGATCCCAGGTTAGACCTCAAGATCTGTTCCGTTTTAGCTTCGGATCCGTGGACAGTTTCGGGTGTCGGGTTTGGGGTTTGGGGTTTAGGGTGTAGATCTAGGGTCTAGGGCTTCGGGTTTGGGGTTTAGAGTTTAAGGTTTAGGGTTCAGGGTTTAGGGTTTGGGTTTAAGGTTTAGGGTTTTGGACTTCATGCTGTGCTACGGTGGATGATAAAAAATCCTGCATGATCCCAGCCACCACACCAACTTGTGCACAGAAATCCCTGCGCCCTCTTAGTTTCAATGTTTCTTGAGTGCCTGGGTCGTGCAGGATTTCCACACTTCAAGAATAACTTAATTTGCCTGGTTCCCCATTGGCCAGACTTCAGATTGCAAACCTGGGTGCAAACAACTTAAGGACCTCTAGTCTCACCAATTTGCTTTGATTGTTTTGTTCAGAAGGTTAGAATTAGGGCAGCATTCAAGTGATGTAACGCTTTTGTGAACGCTCAAAATTTCTTGAGAAAAACCCGGGTTTTTTGCTTTGTTGTTGGGGCTTCAGCGCATTGCAGTTGCAAAAATACACATGCTCACGTTGAAAACACGAAAATAAGTGATGTTTCTGAATTGAGCAATGTTGTCTTGAGGTAAGTAGGGTTGAGAGAGCCAAAAAGCGGCGATGAACGCCCAGGTTCCAACCTGAATTTCCAAGCGGGTTTCACCTGGAATGCAACCTGTCTGCCACAATTTTCTTTAACTGACCACGGCACTATTAAAAATCACAATTTCAAAAGCTTCCTCATTTTCGACCTGGGCCAGGAATTAAAGCAGAACAAAAGAAATACGTGCATTTGTATAAATATATATAAATATATATTGTTTATATATATATATATATATACATACATATATATTTTTGTTGTATACATATATAGACACACTTGTATTTACATTATATTATATTATATTATATGATATTATATGATATTATATGATATTATATTGTATTATATTATATGATGTTATATTATATTGTGAGCAGGTCAGAGCATGCATGGAGTGCTTGCTTAGTGCTAGTGCAGCTTGTTGTTTTCCCTTGCATGTGTAGTTTTGCAATTCGTAACAATGCCAATGCTTTGGCTCAAGTACTGAGCTTGTGCCTTTGAGCACGGTAGAGTCGTACAGTAGCTCCTAGGTTGCTGTGCGGTCCGACCGGACGCACTCAGGCGTAGCTGCACAAGTGCTTGGACTCGCGAAGTCGTAAAACAGCGTGACCGGGCTGTGATTGCATTGGCTTAGTGCAAGTCCAGTGCTGGTGGACTTCACAATTGGGGGCTGTTCTGGGAAACGTACAGCTCTTGTGCCTACGGCCCGAGTGGGCAAGCATTGCTTTGCTTGTCTGTCGCGGTCCGTGACCTGGACGCGTGGACTGTGTGCCACGCTTGCGGCCTGTTAACCAAGGCGCGGCGCTTCGCGTGCCACGCCTGCGGCCTGCTAACCAAGGCGCGGCTTTTCGCCTTGTGTTGCGGCAATGTCCGCAGAGGTTGCAGGTCAGGCTGAGGGCGTCACCCTCCTCGAAGCTATCGAGGGTGGAGACGTTCCCTATCCCGAGCGGATGAGCTACGTCGCTTGGCTTAAGTGGCGTAGGGAGACTGGCAGCCGTCCATTGTCCAAGCGGGATGGGGTCAGCACTACGCCAGAGCAAGAGGCGGCTCTCTGGCGGAAAGTCATGAAGTTCCTCCATGACGCCGAAGACGAGGACGAGGATGAAGAGGAAGAAGAAGAGGACTCCGAGCTAGTCCCTGAGGCCTCGGGCGCTGGAGGCGACAGTCCGCCGCGGGTGGACGTCAGCGCCGCGGCTAGGGAGCTGGCCATGGTCCCTACCGGTGCTGCCTATGTCCCTGCTACGGCACCAGGGTCCCGCCCGGCGGGACCGTCCGGTCCGCCGTCGACAGCAGGTTCGGTGCCAGGCACCGCAGAGGGCTTGCAGGCGGAGCTGCGCGCGATTTTCCGTCCAGACCAAGAACCGGTCGCGGACTACTTGACGCGCGTTTCGCGGATTGTCCTCGCGCTGAAAGCGCATGGAGTCACGGTGAGCTCCCGTGACCTTGACGCCTTAAGCACCAAAGCCACCCTCCTTGCGGATGAGTTCTCCAAGATAGGCGGGGACTGGCATCCGACGAAGATGGTCCGTCGGCTGCGGACCAGGTTCTCGGTCGCGGCTTTGCGCGGTGGCGAGGACCCCGAAGACGCAGAGGAGATTCAGCGCGAAATCCAATGCATCGGGGAGCTTATCCTCGCGTTGGGGGGAAAAGAAAGCTCGAGCCAAGAGAAGGTTTGGAGCTCCCCGTCCGATGTGCCAGTTGAAGCCGTGGGGCCGCGTTCCCCAGGGCTCCCACAGCCTGCGACTGCAAGTGGGTTGGGGGAAGGATTGGACCGTGGAGGTTTGCACACTGCTGAGGTTGCAGGTGGTCCTTCCGCGGCCCGTGTCCTGGGCGCGGCGGACGGCGATTCCCCTTTGCGCGCGAAGCTTGCTGCGCTGGAGATGGAGATAGAAGCCCTGAAGCGAGGTTCAGACGGCGGAGGTTCGCAGACCGGGTCCCAACACCCGGCGGGCGATTTCGCCGCCGCACTCGCCGCCCAAACTGAAGCGCTGAAAGAAGCGTTAGCGCAGAGGGGCGGGCAAAGCTCCATAACTACGGTCAAAACTGACCTCACGTGGCCGACGCTGACCGACGACAAGTCGGACGCGCGAGACGTTGTCCTGTTCTACGAGGAGTTCGAGGACGTCTGCGCGCTGGCCAACAACTGTCGCGGTATGAGTGCGCGCGAAAAGCTGTTAGCGCTACGCGGGCGCTGCCGCGGCTCGCGCATGAAGACGTACACGAACGCGTGCCGCGCAGCGTGGAAGTCGGGAGAGGTTCTCTCAGATCCACAGGCGGTGTATGACCGCATCAAGAACAAGCACTTGATGTTCGGGGAATCGCGGGAGGAAAGAGAAGTCCGCGTGGATGGTGAGCATGCCTCTCTCGCTAAGGGTAAGCTCACAGGCCACCAATTCGAGCCTTTGTTTGAGGCCTCGATCGCGGACCTTGAGGCGGTAGGTCTTGGGAAGACCCCACGAGAGTTGTATCTCTCGTACCTCCGCAAGATGCCCCCGTATCTCCAAAAGGAGATCCGGAACGACAAACGGTTGTGGCCTGGCGATCCCAAGGATGGCGGGTTGCGAGGACCGCAGACTTGGGAGGAGAGCCACAAGGTCGTTCTGGAGTACGAGCAGAGGGAAGCAGCTCACAGGGCTGTTTCCCACTCTGTGTACACGGCGACCGGTTCGCAGAGCGCGGACCCGGCGGTCGCGCTAGCCGAGGCTCAGAAGGAGATTAAGAGTCTCAAGGCCGCTGCGAAGGCTGCTGCGAAAGGAGCAGCTGCCGCGGCCAAAGCTGGCGCGGACCAGACGTTTGCCGCTGCGTCGAAGGGAGCTGGCAAAGGAGCGGACAAGAAGATCTGCTTCCACTTTCGCGATCATGGGAATTGCCCGAAAGGGGATGCCTGCCCGTGCAGCCACGACAAGGAGCTTCGCAGAAAAGCTCTCGCGGCCAAGAAGGGTGACCAAACCTTTGCCACTGCGAAAGGTAAAGGCAAGGGGAAGGGAGGTGGCAAGGCAAAAGCCAACGCAAAGCCTAAGGCTGCGGCCAAAGGCGCGGCAAAGCCACCAGGCACTGTTTGCCCCTTTTTCTCCAAGAATGGGTCGTGCAAGAAAGGAGCCAGCTGCGACATGGTCCACAACCTGACGACCTCAGGAGGGACGCCGGCCTTGCCTGCCAACTGGGCCCCGCCCTCCGGTGCTTCCATGTCTAACCCCTTCGCCGCGTTCAGTGTCCAGATAGGCAGCTCAGGCGTCCAGGCAGGCGTCTTAGGAGTCGCAGGACACGCCGCGGTGCAGCAGCACGCGCTTCCGTTAAGCAAGGGCGGGCGGGACAAGTTCGCCACCCTGGACGATCTGCCGAAGGACTGGTGGAACCTGGCGGACAACGAGCCAGGAGGCTACCAGTACAGGACGGTGGTCCAGGTCCTCGACCGTAAGGTCGAGTGCATGCTCGACGGTTGCGCCGGCGCAAACCACGTGACCGAGGAACTCGTGGTAGGCATGATGAACCGGGCTGCAGAGCTGGGGATCGGCACTGAGGATCCCGGCTTCCCGGTCGTGAGACTTGAAAGGTGGGTCCACCCCGAATACGTGCATGGAATTGCTTCGGGAGCCCCCGTTCCTCTGAAGGGGGCAGCAGTCTTGCGCGTCACGCTGCTGGAAGGCAGGACGGCGGACGACTGTCGCCCCAACACCGAAATTTTCGTGCGATGTAAAATCGCAGCCAGGGGTACGTCCGATTGGCACGGACTTATCCTCGGCGGCAGAGCACTGGACTGCGCCGGAAGGATGGGCTTGGGATTCAGGCCGGGTCCCGACTTTCATGTCCTCGACACGCTGGGAATCAGGATGCCCAGATGTGAGGATCACAGTAGGACTCGGAAGGACAGGGCCTATGCCTTTGAAGCGCGGTTGTCAAGCCTGGACGACGCGTCATGCACCGAGCCTGGGGGCGGAAGTCGTGAGCTTCTCCGCTATGACGGGGAAGAGCCGCTCGAGCTCTCGCCAGGTGATGGGGTGCTGGTGCCAGTCGTGCGGGAGGCAGGAGTCTCCGCAGAGGGATCCCTGTCCGAGGTTGTGCTTCCGGTTGAGTGTGGGGTTGAGGCTGTGCCAGGTCTCTGGCCCACAGGAGAGGGTAAAGGGTTTGTTTTGCTTGCAGCCCAAGAGTGTGATCACTCTCTCCAGCCGGGCGAGGTTGTTGCGGAAGTGCGTTCCGGCCTCGTCAGCACTGCGGCTTGTGGTTGTGGCGCGATTGAGACGGTGTTCGAGTCAGAGCCGTCTCCGCAGGCATGTGCGGATTGTGGGGTCGCCGTTGCTTCGGTTGACCATGACCCGTGCTTTGCTTGCGGGTCCGCGTCCAGGGCCGCGGCAAGAAGCTTCCAAGGTTGTTCCTCGTGTGCGCGGTCCTTTGGGCGGCTGCGTACCGGCGCCAGGATCGGTGTGCTATCGGTCCTTGCTGCGGTGACTGTTCTCGCTTCGGTGTGGGGCGGGAGCGGCCCGGTTGGGCGCCCTGTTGAGGAGCCTGGAGTGCTTACTTGCTTGGACCACCTTCCAAGCGTCGACAGCTGGTGGGAGGCGCCAGGTGGTTACGCGTCTGTGTGGGGTAGGCGCCCTGCGCAGAAGGACCTTGGGACCGTGGCGGTCGAGAAGGCGCCTTACGAAACGTGCTTGCTTCAGCGCGCAGGTGAGGCGTGGCGTCTTTGGGACACGAGGGATTTGCGTGTGGCGGAAAGCGTTGCGTGCAGCGATGAGGTTCCTGTCACCGAACGCCTCGCGGTCTTTAGGACGCGCAAGGGGCCACGCTGGGCTGGCTGGCGTGAGGGATCGGCCACGGCTGGAAGAGGCGCAAGTGACGCTGTGCGCCCAGCAGACGCGGTCGACACGGCGCGCTGCCCGAGCTATCATATCGTGGAGAGCTGGGATATCGACAAGATGATCGAAGAGCCTCCAACGGACTATTATTATGAGAAGCTCGCGGCAGATATGCGCGCCCGGCACCCTAAGGCGTGCCCGCACCTCCTCGACCACCTCGTTTCCTTAGAGGGTTTCCTTGATAAGTCAATCTTGTTTGGGTTCTCCTTTGGGATCAGTAAGGCCGAAGTTTGTGTCTCCAAAGGTAAGCTCCTAGGACACAACATTGGGCGGGACGGGAGTTCGCCTGACGAAGAGCGTTGTCAGGCGGTGATTGACTTTCCCCCGCTCTGGGAGAAGCTTCACATTCAGCAATTTTTGGGTTGCGCAAATTGGTTGCGCGGCTACCTGCCTGTTGAGTATGGGCACGCAGCCAAGATTTTAGGGCAGTGGCAGAAGCCAGGCGCCGTCTTTCCTGAAGGCGGGCTGGGCTCAGCCGCCACCGAGGGTTGCAAAGCCTTTAAAGCGATTAAGCGCATGATGCAGAGCCGCATCAATTTGGCTACCTTCGATGAGGCCTCTGCTGCGGATGCATGGGTCTTGTCCCCTTGAGCAGATCGCGGATGCGTCGGGCATCGCGGTAGGGGGCAGCGTCGTGCAGATGACGCGTGACTTGAGTCAGCTCAAAGTGCTTATGACGCACTCAAAGAGCTTGACCCCCGCGCAGCAGAACTGGCCGCCCTTGATACAGGAGGCGTTTGCCCAGCTCGAGGTAAAGCGGGCGACACGCCGCATGTTTGGCTCTATTCGGACTCTGTGTTGGACAGATCATGCCAACCTTACCCGAGCGCAAACGTCGGACATCGGAATGGATCCGAAACTCGTCCGGTGGGTTGCGGAAATCCTTATGGATGGGTCCGAAATAAGGAGCCTTAGCGGTCGCTCAGCGACGCTGGGTGACAGTTTTAGCCGCAATCCCAAAGATCGGGATGCGCTCCTTGCGGCGAGGACGAAAGATCTCGAGGGCCTTTCGGGCCAACTCCGAGGTTTCGACCTGGACCAGTACCTCGGAGAGGGTACTGAGGGTGACGGACCCGTGCCCTGGGCGGTCGGCAACGACGCCGTCCCAGAGCCTGCGGGCCGTGTCCAGGCCGCGGCTGTGCCGATGTGCGTCGTCGCAGCCCTTCCGGTGCGCGTCATGGTTGTCTTTGACTACGCGCGTTGGAAAGAGCAGGACGCAGAGCTGACTGAAATCAGGCGCGTTTTTCAAGCGAGCCTCCCTGGAGTTTCTGTGGCTGTCAGGGGTTGTTGGGGTCCGTTTGAGGATACCGACGGGCTTGCCTCGCATTTTGATTGCGGGGCCGGCAGGCTCGCAGGGACCAAGAAGATCAAGCGGATCAGGGTCGACTTGCTTACTTCGTGTGCCAAGGTTCTTAGGGAAGCTTCGGGGTTTCGTCCGCAGTTCCTCGTAGGACTTGGGCAAGGCGGGCTTGTCACAGCCGTCCTTAGGTGGCCTTTGGTTGTTGAGCTCACGCTCCAAGCAAGGAACCTGCAGCGCAAGGAAGCCAGGGCTGTAGGAGAGGCTTGGGCAGGCATCAAGGCTATCTGGGCGGTGCGGCCACGCCTTTGGCGCACGCAGCAAGGCCACTTGGAAGTGGCCGAGGCTTGTCCGGAACTCAAGAAGGATTTTCCGGAGCCTCCCCTGCGAGGTTTTGGGATCGTAGGGAAGCAGGCATTGGGGGCGGAGGTTCTGCGGTCCTTGAGGCTGGACGCGGTTCGTTCCATTGATGATGCCAGCATTAGAGGGATGCTGGACGAACCGTCACGACCCCTCTGGGACCATGAGGGTCTGTGCATCTGCGGCAAGCGGACCTACCTGTTTTCTCGCTGCCCCGCCTGCATCGAGAAAGAGGCAGTCGATACCTCGGTAGAGACAGCCGAGCGGGAGGAGCCCGAACCTCCGCTTGAGGGCGACCTTGAGGCCCATGAGGTGGGCCTAGAGGTCAACTCCGTCCTTGCAACTTTGGATAGGACAGGAGGTTTAGTTAGGGTTAGGTCCTCAACCATCCAGCAATGGGCGGTAGGGTTTAGGACTACGCCCAAAGATGCTCCAGTTCCCACTGCATATGGCATGCTGAGTGGGAAGATATGGAAGAAGAGCCATTCCATGAAGCTCAGCCTCGGCTCCCAGCACAAGGATCTTTCCAAGTGGGGCGATGTGAAGCCTTACTGGACCACATGGGTGGTTAGAGAAGATGGTGCTGTGGTGGCGGGGCACAACTGCTCGCCCCTGAATGTGGTGCAGGGCGACATCGTCGTGCATTGGTCGTCAGTGGTGAACTGGCACGGCCACAGACATGTCGTGAATGAGCAGAGTGAAGTGCTCTGGAGGTCTAAGGGTAGAGAGGTTGCCTTAGACCCCTCCTTCGGCAAGCTGATAGCCCTTGTGGGTAGGGTTACTCAGGTCATTGGCTGGCGGGCAACCGGAGAAGCAGCTTCGGATCCCCGCAGGTCTACCCTGCAGGCGTCAAGGGTCCTTGCTCAATTCTCTTCGTCCAACGAGGGCGTAGGAGGGCATTGGACCGCGGGCGCTATCAGTCGCGGGAAGAATGCCAATGAGTGCAAGCTGAAGGGTAGAGTTTTGGCGTTTATGGGTGAAGAGCACAAGGGCCCTGCAGTGGTTCTAGAGCTCGTTAGCCATAGCCCCATCCTGTGCATTTGGGACCATTCCTCAACCAAGGTCAAGGTCGAGTTTAAGGGCGGTGTTCCGTCTTTGAGCCTGATCGCGGAGGAGGACGAAAATCGTCGTGAGCAGCTTGCGGTCGAGGCAAGAGACGCGGCGAACATTTCGGAGTTCCGAGTCACGGGATCCCTTCGTACGGCGTGGTACGAGGGTCAGCGGCGCGATCCCTCATTGGCGGGCTCGATTCGCAAGCCAGAGCCGCCAATGGAGATATCCGGAGACGGGTTGCTCGAGCGCGAGGTGACCCTCAGGACGGGTCAAACCGTCGTTGTCCCAGTGGTTCCCAACGGGGCTGCGGGCGCGAATGGAGTGACCTGGCGCCGCGCTTGCTACAATTCAGTCCACTGCGGAGTCCTTGGGGCCCATAGGTCTGCTGAGGTTACCATCAAGCTGCTAGAGAGGGCAGTCTGGTGGCCCGACTTAGAGAAAGATGTGCGGACCTGGGTCGCCAAATGTCTCGCTTGCATTAAAGGCCGCTCTCGACCGACGAAGGTTGAGGCTCGTGCGGTCAAATGTGGCGCCGAGACATGCTGGCAGGAAGTCAGCGTGGACTGTGAAGGTCCGAACCGAGAGGACAGGGAGGGGCATAGGTACTCGCTTACGTACTTCGATTGCCTCAGTCATGCTGTCCTCCTCGAGCCGATGAGGTCTCTGACTCATGCTGAAGTCAGGAGGGCGTTCGTGCGCTGTGTGCTTCGCAGCAGGACGATCCCGAGCCTCATCAGGTCGGATAGAGGGCCAGAGTTCAAGAATGCGCTCATGGCAGAACTCAGCGCTATGCTTGGGACCGAGTGGCGGTTCAGCGCGCCCTTGAGGCCTTGTGAGTTAGGCGCAAACGAGCGGGTCCACCAAGAAGTTCAAAAGGTGTTGGGGGCGGTCGTCAGGCAAGTCGGCGCCTCCCTTTCCGAAGCTTGGTCGGATTGGCTCGTGGTGGCGGAGTACGTCATAGATAACACTCCGGGACCCCACGGGTATACCCCGAGGGACCTAGAGCGGAGCTGGTCGCTCGCTCTACCACTTGAAAAGGACGTCCTGCGAGACGCCTTGCAGTTCGAACCCGTCTCTGATTGGGCTCGGAGCCAGTTTAAGCAGTTCTCGGAACTAGCTGCTGCGGTCCGAGAGCACTGGACGCGGTCTTCAGAAGCGCGGGCGAAACTTGCAAATCGCCATAGGCGCACTGTGGACCTTAAGCCAGGAGACCGAGTGGTCTGGAACGCTCCGAGGGCCCGTTCAGAGGGGGCGGGGCGTGTGCCTTGGAAACCGGGTCTGACCGGCCCCTGGCGCGTGTTGGAAGTCAAGGGCCACAGGCTCACCTTGGAGCCCGTGTCGATGGAGTCGGGGGGTACTTCTTCCGCCCGGCGCGGCCCGATGGAGGCGCACGCAGAAGACTGCATTCTTGTTCCTGCGGATGCAGATGGCGCGGAATCCCGCGAGCCGGTCGTCTTTGAGGACGATGGAACCGGCGGGGACGGCTCGTCTCGCCCCAGCTTAGGGCAACAGGTTCAAGGCGACGCCAAGCAAGTGGAGTTCACGCTGACCAGGCGCGGGAGGGACTTCGTCCTCCGCCTTGGTGACCGCATTGCCTATCGGGGTGTAGGTGGAGGCCCTAAGGTGTGCAGGTTAGGACGGGTCACGCAGGTAGATGCTGCCCGTGCGCAGGTCGGCGTGCACCGCTATCTCCCCGACGCCAGCGGGGTTCGCGTCAAATGGCGGCTTGCGTTCATCGCCGAGGACGGTGCGCTCACGCTTTCAGAGGGGACTCGTCCGGCACACGAAGCGGTGTCCGTCAGGGAGATCATTTCCAAGATCGACCTGAACCGCGACGGCGTGCTTGCTGCAGCCTCGGCCAGAAAGTTGGACAAGGGAGCGTACTCGTTGCAGGACAGGACGCTCGAGAGAGCGTCTCGCGCCAGCACGGGTGTGCTCTCGATCCGAGAGGCCCTCGCGGACCTCTTGGTCGCGGAACCCCGCGTGTTGCAGCCTAGGGCTTCCCCAGAGTCGGGTACTGTCGAGAGTTGGTTCCGGCAGTATTTCCTTGGAGGGGTTGCCGATGTCTTAGAGGTTGCTTGGGGTGACGCGGTCGTTTCCGACGCGGCCAGGAGGCACGGGTACAGGGTTGTTCCAGCTTTTGTGCAAGGCAAGCAGGCCTACGGGATCACCTGGAACCTGGCCGCAGAAGAGCACTTAGAGGCAATTAGCGGCGCTGTTTTGCGCACGGAGCCGAAGGTGCTCGTGATTGGGCTCGAGGGCAAGAATGTGCCCCGGGCTTTCCTCCAGCTAGTCGTCCGGTGTGCGCAGGAACGCACGCGCGCGGGCGCCCACGTCGCGCTGCATTTGCAGGCACAAAAGGGCGAGTGGGAACCCTGGCGGCTAGAGGAGTGGGGCGCCTTGTTTGGGACGCTCGCAGAGCCACGCTGGCCTTGGGCATTCGTGCGGGCTGACATATGCCAGTTCGCGCGGGCCAGTGGCCGCGGCAACCTCGTTGAGAGCGGGGCCCTGTGGCTCGCCGATTTCAGCTTAGAATCGGTAGGTTTGAGCGCATCGCTCCAGGACCTTGGTCTGAGGGGCGCAGAAGAGCTTTGCACCGCTGCAGTTGAAAGCTTTCCAGCCACTGCGGGTGCTGATAGCGCCGCGGCTGCGCCACAGCCCTCTCCAGTCGTTCCCCTCCCGGACGTGCGCTCGGGAGAGGACCTCACGCCAGCAGAGCGTGCGGAGCTGGATAAGGAGGTGGATAAGTATGCCGCTGAGAAGGAAGCGTTTTGGCGGACCAAGGCGGACGCCAAGGACTGGGATTCCGTCCGGGCTGACCTTGAGGTCTATGCTCTTGCGGGCGAGAAGGTCGCGGAGGATCCTAGGCGCACCGAGGCCTATAGAGACCTCGTATGGTCGGGTTTGAAGATCGAGCCTGGACCAACCAGACCAGGGCTGACCGATGCTGACATCGCAGCCGTCAGGGAGGTCATACGGCGAAAGGCCGCTGGGTTCTGGGTGGAGGACACCACCAGGACCACGGTCAGGAAGTTCGCCCATGACTGCATCCCCACCGGGCCGCCGGTCTCGTCCCAACCTCACAGTCTGAGGGGCGAGTCCGCGCAATGGGTCGACGACAAGCTTGAAGAAGAATGCAAGCGGGGTCAGTTGATCCGCGGCAGCTCGGCTTGGGGATCTGCGCCGTTTCCGACCAAGGAAATGCCCAGCTACAAGCGGCATAGGAAGCGACGCTTGGTGGTTGACTACCGCCGTGTGAATGCCCGAATTAAGCGCTCCACGTACTATTGTCGGCGGGGCAGCGATGTGCTCGCCGCCGCAGTAGGTTCGGTTTGGTATACCTTCGTGGATGCGGTTAGTGGGTTTAATCAGATTAGGAACACCAAGCGTGCTCGCGAGGTGTTGGCCATTGTGGCAAGATCAGGGAAATATCTCCCTGTCGGCCTCACCTTTGGCCCGATTAACGGCCCAGATGATTTCAACTTTGTGGTTGATAGGGCCTATGCCCCCGGCAGAGGTAGGCGCCTTAAGTATACTAAGGAGTGGATAGCCTACGTGGATGATCTTACTGTTAGGACGGGTAGGGTCATTGATGGGCAGTTTTTCACTGATGCCCAAGCCGAGGGGGCGGTGCGCGAAGCGTGCGCCAAGGGGGCAGTCGCGGCTCCGCAGAGCGCGTCGTCTGCTCTTGAAGCCTTAGGCGTTCGCGGTGCGCACAACACCAAGCGCGCGAACCATGACGCGGCGCGCTCAGACCAGAATCACCCCACGCGCGTTCTGATGCTCAGGATGTTGGGGCTGTTCGGGTGTTTCTGTGTTCAGGGCGGGTGTTTTTGGGGCGGGCCGTTTCCCAGGTCGCCGGTCTGCGGGCAGAAGGATTTTTCGTCGTTCGTCGCGTGCAGCTTCGTTCGTCTGTCTCGCAGCCAGTGTTTTGCAAGCAGGCCTAGAGGTTCGGTCCAAGGTCGAAGCAGAAGCCTTAGAAGCCTTAGAGCCCAGACCTTAAGGAAACTCCCCAAACCCCCGCCGCAGCGGTTCAAGTGTGTTGTAGAACCTAGGGTAGGTAGTCCCTCCCCGCGTTCGTGCCTGTGCACTGCGCCCCGCTGCGGGTCGCGACCAGACCGCGCGGGAGCGACCGATCGGTCGCCCGGACCTTCGTGGTCAACCACAAGGCCCCGCTGCGGGCCGTGCCCTGGCCGCGCGGGAGCGGCTGCCTACCACTACTGCACACCGGCCCCTTGCAGCGGGCCGTGTCCTGGCCGCTCAAGGGCGCGTCAGGTTTTCCTCGCCCATCGGAGGTCCAGCAAAGCCGCGGGCCTCAGTGCCGCGATGGGTGGAGGAGGGTCGAAGGGCAGGGGCAAGAGCAAGAGCCCAGGCCCTAAGAGCCGAGAAGGCCCGCCCACGATCGACGACGTGCAGCGTATGCTAGTCCGATGCATGCGGCACGGCGAAGCTGGTTGTAGAGGCCGGTTCGCTCCGGGCGGCCTCTACCCGGTTGATGAGTTGATCGAACAACTCGGCATCACCATCAACCAGTACAACCAGGCGGTCGCGCACGACGCCAACCAGCGGAAACCGAGGTTGGATACCTCGCGCGCTGGCTTCTTGCGTGCCTTTCAAGGCCACTCGGCCGATTGCGGCCATCCTATGGGGTTCATGATGGAGGGTCTAAGTGAGACCGCCATCAACGATCTTATATATCGGTATGGCCCGGCCATGTGGCACGGCACGGACCTGCATGTCGTGCCAAGCCTGATTCAGAATGGCTTGATCCCCGGCGGCGGGCCGGGAGGCCGCCTCGGGGTGCACTACGTCCTAGGGCACTGCCCCACGCAGTGGGAGGACGGGAGACGCGGGTTCCGCCGCGGATCGACTTGCATAGTCGAGGTCCGGTTGGCGGTCCTGCGGGACGCCGGAGTGCCCCTTTTTATGCGGGAGCAGATGGGGTGGCTCTCACTGGCCAGATTAGAGCCACCGGCATCTCCCGCATCTGGGCACTCCCCAAAGGCTCGCCTGTTTACTCAGTCTTAATTGCTGAGTTAGAAGTGGATCGGTTGATCCAGCATGTCGACCTAAGGAGTTTAGGCGACACCAGTGCGGGCCCCCACCCGCCGTTGGGGCGAGGACCGAAACTGGGCACGGTCCAAGCGTCCCAAGCTGCTGCGGCCAGCAGTGGCGCGGCGAGCTCCTCGACGGTTGTGCTGGCCCCTGCGGGCCGTGTCATGGCCGCGGGGGCTGCCCAACCTGTTACCCCTCCTAAGGCCGCGCCTAAGGCCAAAGGGCGTGCTTCAGACCCTCCTAAAACTTCGATCCTTCCAGCGAAGCCAAGGTGTACCCTAGGCGCAACGTCCCTGGCCCCAATGTCCTCAGGCCGAAGACTCGCTCGAGGAAGAGGCAGCCAAAGAAGCTGAAGGTGTCGAGGAAGATAGTTCCAGCTCGGATCTTCCCGACACGCGGGCGCCTCAAGCCGCGGTCAAGGTGAAGGAGGACGAAGAGCCCGCTGGTGGGGCCCAGGCCGAGAGCACAGAGGAAGGATTCCTCGAGCTTGGCCAATCGGTGGTCAGCAGCGCGAAGGAGTACCTCGCGCGGTCCGAAGCTCTTCTGAGAGCGCAGAAGCTCCAGTCGAAGATACTGGAGGTGGCGGGAACCGCGATGGTGAAGCTAGAAAAGATCACCAAGCGTGAGGAATCCCTCAAAACTCTGCGCCGGGAGGGAGAGAATCGGGCGGCCGGGGAAGGCGCCGACGGGGAAGAGGTGTCTGACGATGCCGGGGGTGCGGGATCGAGCAGTTCCGCCAGGCCTTCAGGAGGCGGGACCGTCCAGTCCGCCCCGGCCCCAGAGGAGCCTCGCCCCAACGCTGACGGCCACTATGGATGCTCAGCTCCTGGATGCGGGCTGGCCTTTGAGTCGCTGGTGCAGTACCACTTGCATCAGGCGGCCTGCCATGGCGCCTCTCTTCCGCCCAACCTGGGGATCAGCCCCTCCGCACCTCTTGACCCTTTTCGTCAAGACTGGCGGGGACGGTTGTTCCGCCGAGGAAAGGACGGTGAGTATGGGGAGGTGCCCATGCTCCGAGTGATTCGGTACCACAAAGCCAACGGGTACGATCACTCGAAGGTCCCGCTCCTGAAGAGAGGGGACCGAATCCAGCTTGAGGACGGATCGCACCACATTCATGGTGGTAGTCATCCACCGGGGTGGCTTCGCGATGACTCCGAGCTGGATCCCGCTCCAGAGAGTAGCGGTGGAGGGTCCACGCCCAAGAGCGAGCCCACGGAGGAGGCCGAGCAGGGACCTCCGCGGGAGGCCGCTCCGCGCGGGCGGGCCCTCGAGCCGCCGACGAGCGACGTTCAGCAACGCCTTGCAGAGCGTCGTTCCAAGCGGGATTACTCGCCAGACCTGGTGACGCCTCTTGACGATCTCCATGCCCAGGAGATCGATTCCTTCTTCGCGGGCGACCCAGCCGCGGACAGCCTTGACGTCATTTTGATGCGCGCCGAGGTTCGCACTGAGTCCCACCTCAACGTTGGCCGGGAGCAAAAAGAGCCCCTGGTCAAGGAGGAACAGGAGGAGGAAGCTGAGGTTGTCAAGGACGAGGAGGTCTCGGTTGAGATGGAGGCAGGCACCGCGGATGAGGCGGACGATGTCGCCCTCCCAGCCAACCGAGCCTACGTCGAAGGCCGCTTTTACCCCTACGGCAGCTGGCGGTGCTTCTTCTGCGAAGCCATCAACCCGGTTACCGAGGACCAGTGCCTCACCACGCACGCGGGCGGCCCGAATGCGGGTGCCCCGTGCGACGGCCGATGGATCAACGGGATCGACATCGGGTGGTGGGAGGTAGATCCTCAAACCGCGCCAGAGCAATGGAGGCGGAGGTTTTCTGCCGAAGAGCTTGAAGAACAACAAGCGCGGGCAGATGCCGCGAGGCTTCTCAGCGATGAGGAACTCGCTGAAGCCCTCCAGGCGGCCGAGGAGGCGCAGGCGGCCGAGCGCGCCAAGAAGCGAGAGCGGCGCCAGGCGGAGAAGGCGGAGCGCGATGATCACATCAGCGAGGCGCTCCGCATAGCAGGGTGGCAGTGCCCTAACTGCTATGAATGGAACCTTTCATTCAGGCAGCTGTGCTTTCGCTGCAGCACCCCTCTCCGTTTGGCAGAGGTCGTCTCTCGCGGGATCCCTGATCCGCGGCGTGGCGAAGAGAGGGACTCGGGCTCCGAAAGCAGCCAGGACGAGCTGGAGTACGAGATCCTTCTGGCCAATCGTGCGATGGACCAAGAAACCATCCAACCTCTTCTTAGAAACAAACACAAGAAGAGGGGCGGCAAGCGACGTCGCGAAGAGGCGACGTACGGCAAGGGCCGCGACCCTTGGAGTGCTTGGGCAGACGCCCGTGGCAAGGGCCAGGGCAAGCCGAAGGGCAGAGGCAAGTCCGATGCCAAGGGCAAGCCCAAGGGGAGGGGCAGGTACGCCTGGGGCGCTTACGCCGCGGGCATAGTTGCCGCGCTCCAACCCCGCCCAAGCACAAGCTGGGTCCCAGCCTTCCCGTGCGGGTCGGCCCGGCCGCCGCCAAGTGTTCCGCTTCCGCCGCGGACCCCCTTTTTCCTGGGTCGCGGGCTCCTCAATCAGTTGATGCACGCCCTCAACGGGAACATCAACGGCTGGTGGGGCCTGGCGGCTGCAGCGTCGGCGCCGATTGCCTTGCAGTTGCACCGCGGGGCTGTGCATGTTGTCGAGGACTCCATGCACGCGGTTGCAACGATTTCGGCCGACGTTGTCGAGGAAATCGGTCATGGGGCCAGGCGGACCGTGTGGGTCGCCGGAACAGCCATCACTCTGGTAGTAGTGATCTTGTGCAGTGCTGTTCTGTGGTACGTGAGTCGTGCCGTTGCCAATCGCATTGCGCATCTGCGACATGGCAACACCGCGGCCCCTGAGGCGCGGCTGTCTCAACTCCTTGGCTCTGAAGCGACGTTTGAGGTCGCGAGCACTAAGAAAGGGGTGACCCATAAAGTTTGGGTGCACCTCAAGGAGGAGACAGCTGCCTGTGGCTGTCGTGCTTACCTAGCAGAGGGACGTTGCGGGCATTGCGATGCCGCAATGGACACCGCTCGATCCCTAGGGTTTTTGCACGCGGCCCAGCGAGGCGCGGGTCCTGCGCTCACAGACTCCATTCGGAGTACCGCCTCCGAAGCCCTGGCTAAGGGTAAGGTTGTGTTGGGTTTGGGGAACAGTGAAGGATGTTTCTCCCAACTTGCGGCCAAGAGCCGCGGGCTCTCCTGCTTTCAGGGGCTCGCGGGTCGTGACCTGGCCGCGGCCCCAGCAGATGGAGCGAGCGCAGCCCACGCACAGTCCGGCTTCGTGCAACGTGCCGCCACTGCCACTGTGGCGCGCACACCCAGCCGGAGGAACAAGGGCCCAGTCCCCGCTAGGAGTTCTCCAGTCAAAGAAGCGGAATTCCTTGCGGGCGGGCCATACGTTCAGGCCGCCCAAACGCTGCTTGGGTCTGGAGCAGCAGAGGATGTGATCTACATCCGGGCGTACAGCTTAGATTGCCCATCCTGCATCGAGGCAATCGAAGCGTCGCTTAGCAAGGGCGCAGGCGTTCGGATTGTCGCCGACATGGGACAATGCCACCGCACCAAACTGCAGTGGCAAGCGTTGAAACGCTTGGCGGCTGCAGGCGCCGAGGTGAAGGTGGGTTGCGGCTCATCCGTGCGCGACGCCTATGCTCGCGACGGCCGCGGGGCTAAAGTAGGTACCGGTATCCAAGGGCTTCACCATGCCAAGGCCCTTTGCCTACTGCGGCCTGATGGCGCGGTGGTGCTGATTGGGAGCCTCAATTTTACCACAAGCAGCAAAGCCAATGCGGAGGCAGGGCTTAGGCTTGAGGTCCCCAAGACGCACCCGGTCGCGCAGTCCTACATTGAGGATTTCCAGAGGGTGTCGGCTGAGGCATTCTCCCTCGATGAGGCGGTCGCAAGGCGCCCTCAGTTGGAGCGAGCCAGTAGTTCCAACGTTGCTGGCAACGCCACTCGTGCCCCCAACACTGCTCCACAGGGTATCGAGTAGGCTGCGGCCAGTCGGCGCGGCGTGGTAAGCATCCACGCATTATCAGAGCAGGCGTTGCAGCACGGCACGTTGCTTCGCCAACCTTTTGCATTTTCTTTTGCTTGACTGCGGGCGAAAAGCCGCGGCAGGTTGGAAACCTGCCCATTTTGCATTCCCCGCACCTTTCTCCTCCGCCCTGCCTGTGGCCCCTCGTGCTGAGGGTGCTCTTTTGCAGGTGCTGCGGACCGTGTCCTGGTCGCGGCAATGCGCTCGCCGAAGCGCGTGTGAGCTGCATTGCCTGCGGCACAAGCCATGTGCGCGGCTCTCGCTGAGTCTGGTAGCCCGTAGGGTAGTTCCGGATAGGTGAGTAGCCGTAGCCGTAGCTTAGGACCGGTAGTGTACAGTGTACCATTTGTACCATAGCTTTGCACTAGCAGCACAAAGACCTGCCCAGTACTCTGGAGCCTCGCCTGTCTGCACAAAGGTGAGAGCTCGCGACTTGGGGTGGTTTAGGGTCGTGAAGGGTTGCTGTCGTCGTGCGTTCGTCCGGTAGTGCGGGCTGCCGCCCAAGCCGCATGCCAATGCTCATGATGTGCGGGCTCTACCAGAGTCGCACGCGACACCCTCACCCTACTCCATTTGCCGCGTTGCTGAAGGGCTTGACGCACTATGAGCTCTTGGTGAGCCGGAAGCCTCGGCTGAGGGGCGAATGTGAGCAGGTCAGAGCATGCATGGAGTGCTTGCTTAGTGCTAGTGCAGCTTGTTGTTTTCCCTTGCATGTGTAGTTTTGCAATTCGTAACAATGCCAATGTTTTGGCTCAAGTACTGAGCTTGTGCCTTTGAGCACGGTAGAGTCGTACAGTAGCTCCTAGGTTGCTGTGCGGTCCGACCGGACGCACTCAGGCGTAGCTGCACAAGTGCTTGGACTCGCGAAGTCGTAAAACAGCGTGACCGGGCTGTGATTGCATTGGCTTAGTGCAAGTCCAGTGCTGGTCGACTTCACAATATGATGTTATATATTATTATATCACATTATATCAGGTTAAATCATATTATATTGTATTATATTATATCATATTATATTGGATTTCATTATATTACTTTATATTTCATTATATTACATTTTATTACCTTCTATTCTATAATATTACATGATATGACATAATATGACATTATATGACATTATATTACATTATATTACATTATATTACATTATTTGACATTATATGACATTATATGACATTATATTACATTATATTACATTATATTACATTATATTACATTATATTACATTATATTACATTATATTACATTATGTTACATTATGTTACATTATATTTTATTATATCACATTATATTAAATTATGTTTGTGTAATATTTGATTATATTACATTATGTTACATTATATTACAGCATATTACATTATATGATATTATATGAGCCCAAGTCTTGATGTGGAGAGGCGTTAGCTTCGCTTGCAGTTGCAGGTTTGCGACTCAAGCTGTCACTTCGCTCCAACATTGATAACAGGGGGTCCAAAACGTTTTGCTCGAAATACGGGCTCAACTTTGGTCCAGATTTGGAATTCGTTTTAGTTCCAAGCTTGTGTTGTTGGCAGCACGCGAGATCTTTGAAACTGTTGAATTGATGTTGCTCTTCCCACGCAAGAATTGTGTTGTTGTGAGTGCACGTCTCGCGTAATCTTCGAGTGATCTCCTTGCTGCGTTGCTCAGTGTACTGGCTGCAGCTGTGTGTGAAAAAATTGGTTGACGCATGGCCAAGTGTGCTGCGGCAACAATGAATGCGGTTCGGGACGCGTGGGCAGAGTCACATCGCGTAGGCTAGGAGGCTGGGCGTACCACAGTGCCACAACATGATGGGTGATCGTTTTGAAAACGACCAAATGTCTTTGCACGGGTAGGCCCAGCTATGTGAGAAGAGGAGTGCTTGAATTGCCTTGGAACGGGGATTCCTCGGTTTAAGGTGGAACGGTCAAGCAGAAGGATCATGTGTTTGCAATTGTCATTCGTGATCTTCATTGCGAAACGGGTGCGTTTAGCTCACAAAGCCAGCAGTGCTTATGCTCCTGCGTTCAATAGCCTGTCCTCATGAGTTGATGAACATATCTGAAGATATCTTGCAATGGATCATATTCGCTCGTGGTGTCCCGATGAAATGAGCGCAAGCAGTAGCATCTCTGGACGGGCTTTCACATAGGCAATCGTTGGTTTCTCGATCCCTTACCCGATTTGGTTTATCGTATTGCCAGCACACCCCACAGAAAGAGGCAGTATATCATTATAAGTGAGTCACTACCAAAATGTTTGCGTGTAATGATGAGATATTCTCAGGAACTTTTTGGATGGGATAATCACATTCTTGCCGGTGCACCGATTTGTCATGAATGGTTGTGCACGGCTTACATATGGAGCCAGAATCTCGTCGCAGCTGTTTGGGCCCTAGACAAGCTGTATTACACTGGTTTAGCAGGAAAACTTGCCGTACCAAGTCGTGACGCCCGTGCATTTGTAGTTTTCACTGCCCGTGAGTCCAAGCAAGCATCGTCATAACCTTGCGCCTGCAGAGCAGTTCTGCAGTAGAACGTTTGAAGTTTGGCAGTTGTTTGGCTTTTGCGTTCTTTTACATGGCCATAAATGCAGCTCTTATGGAGTTAATCAGCAGCCAAAACCACAGCGGCCAGCATGAACGGGTTGGAGAGACTTGGCTCAACTCGTTGGTGCGCGGTGTTTGATAGATACCAATTCCAAAGCTTCGGGTTTGGTGCGGGGCTCAGGAAATTCCTGGAAGCTGATTTCAATTTGCTCATCAAAAAATATGATGAGTTGTGGGCCGTCGAGGCGTGATGGTCGCTTGGTTGTTGCAACCATGGCAATCAGTTTCTGTGCATGTGATGGGCGCCGCGTGATTTGCAGGATCCAGAAGACAATCCGTACAAGAGCAAGTATCTTGCCCGAGAGATCCTGGAAGTAGCAGTTGCCCGGCTCATGGTTTTCTAGTTGCGGCGAGTTTCATGCTAGGAGTCGTGTTTCCTTGTATTTTCCAAGATCCCACCAACGACTTCACGAATCTTCTCGTTTCTCCCAGGCATGGAGGGGTTTTGTTCTGGGCCCGCGTGTAGAGGTGAAAGACTTGGAGGCGCTCGTTGCAGAGGAGGTCTCCGTGAAATTGGCGGACCGTGGACGTGAAGTCTTTGCCAGGCTTGGGGCATCTTCAGAGTTGACACGTAGTTAGGCAGATGCAGTAGACTCAGTACACATCGGTAAGCAAGGACAATGACACCCTGCAGGCTGTTGCTGTTTCTTGGGAAGAACTGCTATTTCTGCGAGGAGGCACGCACATGAGTTGCCATGAATTCAGCTACTTCGCGGCAATGTTGTTCGAGTAAGAATCTGTTCCCAGGTTCCACAGGCTGAGAAGTACTTCATTCGATCTTTGGAACGCTACTTGCGGTCAACACTTCGACTGGATCCGGAGCCCTTTTGCTTCATCCAGGCCCCCCCCATCAAATCTCGAATGTTGCGTGCGAAAATAGTGATTGAAGTGGCCTTGCAGCTGTGGGACCTTTCTGCTGTAAGCCAGGATGTCTTCAACCAGCTGGGCATGCTCTGGTGCAATCGCGGGGGTCACAAAGCCCGGATGCCCAGGTGCCTTCCCTTTGCTTGTTGTTTGATTCTTTGCGTGCCAAGCTTGAACGCAAAGCTGCCGAGGAAGGAATGAACTTCTTGCGCAGGGCACAGGTCATGTATTCGAGGAGGCCGCAGGCTGTGCGAGACGCCTGCGAGGAGCGCTGTGAGAACAACTACACCATGACAATGTCCTTTGGATTATTCTGTATGCTTTGCTCATCATCGGGGCTTTGAAACCCAGTATAACCCAAAGCCCCAAAGCCCCAAAGCCCCCAAAACCCCCAACCCCAAATCTGCAGCAGCCTCTGCCCAGGTTCTACTTGGCCCAAGCATATGGGGCGCTGCAGAAGCCGACGCTTTCAGCGCACTTTTGTGCCGAAACCATGAGTCGCCAGCTCGAGGCATGTTTCATTCTAGAAAAATCAGGTTTGGAGGGCTGGAGCTGATTTGGAGCTTGTTTCCAAACGTAGCCTTTTCAAATGCCGGTGTGGTGTGTTCCGGTGTCGTGCTAGAGGCCCGGGAGCTGTTGCAACACAACTTCTTTCGGATGCATGTGTAATTTGAATTGTGTGAGCCGGACAGCATGCTGCAGAATCCTTTCTATTCTGAACCGTTTTCTCCCTGCAGTCGAACTCATTTGGCTTGCGCAGCCAAGAGATCAATGAGCGGGACCCTTTCGATGCCAAGGATTGGATCAGGCGTGGTTGCGAAATTGTCATAATTGTCTTGCCAGACATCGTTGTACTGTATGGTCCGTTCTTGTGACAAGACTGCATGTGCCAGCACTTCTGAGCACTAGGAACTGCTGTGCCTTGTCCGACTTCTTCATCAACGATGGCATGTTCTGGACTGCTGACGCCTGACGGCAAGAACAACGATGAAACCATCCTGCCAGGTTGTCAGTTTTCACAGTATTGGATGGCATTGGCAATGATGGCACGTATGCCTCGCTACGGTCTGCTTTGCGTTGTGAGGAATACTTGCTGCACTCAGCCTTGGTCATGTGCGAGCGTGCCAGAGAGATTCTTGGCTCAGAGCCGGAGAACATCTCCGAGCTCAAGGCGGAGTGCATGCGCGACATTGGAAACATGCATCTTGGACCCAGCAAGGTGACTTACGAACCTAAGGGACCTAAGTTGGCTGGGGAGTCTCCTAGAGGATCATAGAGTGCCCACAGCAGCTGTGTAGAAGCAGCGTGTGGTAGAAGCAGAGTGTGGCAAAGTCTTGACTCAGGCACCCTGTAGTTTGAACTGGACAGCAAGGTACGCAACGCGCTTGAAGTTCTCCAGGGCTTGCGCTGAAAGACCAGATGCCTGGGAAGAGGCACCTGGTCTCGCGCTTGTAGCTCCGTTGTAGCAATGTAGAATTGCTGGCTGAACTCGAAGACCAGGTGTGGCGCGGTGAACGCAAAAAGGCGGAAGAATCTGCCGGTCCAGATGAGGCAGCGTGGTGGTTTGCCGATTTACATTTCGCGAGACATTCGCATGTTGAACAGAATTCCCAACTAGAAAGAGCCATTGAATTGAAAGGACGTGAATTCCCCTGAAACACCAGTATTGTCTTTGTGTCTGATGCAAGGTTCCAAGCTCCAAAAAAAAACAGCAAAATAGTATCATAGTTGACTGGTAAGGTCGAGCACGTAGCATTCCGGGCTCAGTTTTTGGAGCTGTTGACGCAGGGACTTGGGGGCTTGTGTGCACGGCCCATTGTTCTGGTTCAGGGTGTCGCTTGGCTCAGCTTTCGGCTCCGGACTTGGGTAGGGGTTGTGTTGACCTCCTGTTTTCTCAGGGCTGCCCTGTTAGATTCCCTTCCCTGCTTTCACCACCCCACCTGAATGCGGCTATCCAAACCCTCTTCGTCCTCGCTTGCGGCGCCTTCAAGGCCATCTGCAACTGGTCTCGTTCATGCCATCCGTGCTGCTGTGGAAGCCCAAAGGGACGTGCTTGAGGAACTTCAGAAACCTCGTCGTAGCGCCTTGGGCCACTTGCGCGCCACCACTCAGAAAGCCGTGCTGCGGGCGATTGCGGCCGCCCACCAGGCATCTCCGAGCTCTTCTGGCAGGGGCGGCCGCCCACTCGCACACACCGAAACTGTTCTCAGACCTTAGCTGCTTAGCTACGAGCATCGGCTTTCAGAAAGCAATGAAGAGGTAGAAAGAGGAAGACCGTCAACGAGTGCTTCCACGTCGGCGGTGCTGGCAAGACCACGAGCCCCGGGGCCCATGTTGGACCTCTCCCTTTCTCCTTGCTAAGGACACCTGTATGCATGGAGCTGGAGAGCCGAGCCCGCATCAACCTGATCGAAGGCACCGCTCTTCTACAGAATTGGTGGCATCAACTCCAGGTTCGCTTCCGTGATTGACTCCAACATGTCGAGAGGAGCCATTTGCAAAGGGAAGTCCCCTTCCCGAACTTTGCTGCCTGTGCTCGGGCTTATCGCCTCCACCTCCCCCTGAATTTGGGCTCTTTGGTTGGTGTGCCTCACCGGAAGCGGTGTGGCGACTGTGCGATGTGCACCATGTACAGAAAGCCCCGTCGGAGGAGCAAAGCAGTTCGGTCTGTGCTCGGCAATGTGCAGCTTGAGACCTACTAACTTTGGGGCTTTGGCCGGCATGGAGAGAATATTCAAGACTAGAAGCTTAAGGATTCGACACACCCTCAGCTCCCGAAGCCACATTCCCTTGAATATTCAAGACAGAATTGTTGCTATTGCGATTCATCTTCTGCTTTGTCACAATATGGGGGCTGCTGAACTTGGGGCCAAAAATCTGTGTCAGGGCACGAAGCTCAGCTTCCGCGTGGCGGCAGACCGAGTTGAGCGCCCTCCGGAGGGCGGAAGCGGACCCATACAGTGGGACGAGGTCTTCCCCGAGGCGTTGTTTGTGATGTTGTGCACATTGCTTGCAATCACGGTGCACGTTGCAACGACAGTTTGGAGGTCATGCTCTTCTTTTGTCTAGTTCAGTTGTCAGGTCGTCCATCTGGAAGATGATGAGGCTCATGACAACTTATTGGCCGAGGAGCACGAGGTCTGACAGCCGCCTAACCAGTCGCTGTATTGGTAAAGCTTCAAGTCACCATGTGCACAGGCCGCGGATGATCACGATGAGGCACTGCTCCCGAGCTGTCTGTGCACTGTTGCTGTATCGAGGGCAAACGTCCAGAAATGCCCCCTTGGGGGGTATGGGGGTATGGTGTCAAGTTTACAGTTGGGGAGTGAAGGTTGTGGGCACCGGGTCTATGATCGTATGTTTGTGTATGGCAACAAGATGATAAACATCAAAAAAGGCTCTGTGAGACGCGAGTTCCCGTCCAGCAATAAAAAGGTAAATCTTGTAAACATAAGCAAAATGATACCCAGAGCACATCAAAGTCTCCAGGAACCATTCAGAAAAAAAACAAAATAAATCTGATGTAAG
The DNA here is from genome assembly GCA_905221605.1 of Symbiodinium natans. Lineage (NCBI taxonomy): Eukaryota > Dinophyceae > Suessiales > Symbiodiniaceae > Symbiodinium > Symbiodinium natans. The sequence continues at coordinate 141,352 of CAJNDS010000022.1, forward strand.
TTCTACATGTTTTCTTAGTCATAGTTGGGTACCATTTTACATTTTTAAGGGTACTTAACCCCAATACGGAATAAAATGTTAAATTTTTATTATTATTATCCCAACAATGAACTAGTTTAGATTTCTAAAACAAATCCTAGAAGATTATGTATGGTGTGGTATTCTTTTTCCCTCCTCATTAGTATGAATATGTTCACCAAACGTCTACAGATGTACCGAATTCGCGAACAGCATTAGCGTCCATAGAATTACATTACTTTAAAGTTTATCGGGTCTTGCTTGCGCACAAGAAAATACAATCGCAGAAAAAAAGTGAAGGAAAGATAGAACACATTGTCCATCCACGACGGTCCTTTTTCTCATCAATCTTCCATCTGCTTTCTCGCTTTGCCAAACCCTCACACACACACAACCAAACTCTTTCCACCCCGTGCCAGTGCACATCTGAAATAGTTTTTAGTGACCTACAACATGCGCTGTTGTTCTTTACCGTTCTCGCTGCTCTGCAATTCTCTCTAACTCTCTTGAGCTGCTAGAGTAAAGGAGAGGGAGCGCGGCCGAGCATGCGATTGAAACATTTCGAACCCACTTCTGAACCTCTTGGACGCCTCTGTCAAACACTTGTTCGCTGATGCGGACGGCTTTCTTTCGGTTTCTGCTTTCCGACGGGGAGGGGCCCATCTCAACTCAACTGGGTGTATAGCACATGCAAGGGGTCCGCAAGATGGCCAATCCATCCATTTATGGGTTGCTTCCGGGTGGAGAGCGCTCTGAATAAAATCCTTGCATTTTGTTGAATGTCTAGGGAAGATGGCAAAATATAATCGTTCTTCATAGTAACTAATTGCAGCATACAGCATTGGGCACTTTACATGGGTTTGGAAGGACGAATTTGTGGGGCGGATGCAGGGCGACAGAAGTTTCAAGAATGCAGCTGTTGTTGCACTCTGTCGCTGTTTGGGGCCTTGCGGTTTTCGTGGAGGACCAGTGGCTGATCCTGGGGCCGAATGACAGGATCCGCCTTCCGGTGCACTTCAGGCGCGATGCCTGCACAGGAGGGCACTACACAGCAATATTCAGCATTTAGTGGAGATTTAAGAGCCGTGACCTGGGCCTTGGACCCACAGCATGGGTGTCGTGAGGGGTCTCGATTTGACGCCTTTGTTTGAAAGGCTCTTGCACGCTCACACTCAGCGCCGCATTCGTGGGGTCCCCGACATTTTCTCACAGATTGTCACACAACCCTCATTGTTTGGCACAGCTTGTCCGTTCTTTGCAGAGCCATGCAGGGATCCCCGTCCCAGGCAGGGCGAATGCTGCATTCTTGGAGCAGCGTGGGCCTCACAAGGCTGTGGAAGGCACGGCTCCACTCTGGTTTCAGTGAAGCTTCATGACAACGAAAGCATGCAGCAAATGTGCGCGAATGCAAATGCGCGGGCGTGCATGTTCACATACCTGGACGTGCCGATCACGATTTTTCTCTGAGAAAGGGACCATTCCACCTTGCTACAAGGGAGCATGGTAGCCAGCTGTTGTTGGCGCACAGCCTAGGCAGCCTGTGCCATTCCTGGTGACAAGCATGACGAAGCTTAAAGACACGCGCTATACAGCTATTTCCCTACCCTCTTATGGGGCTGCTCCTTCTGTTTGGATAGCTGGGTGGCTCCGCGGATGCATGTGGATGCACAGCCTGTGGTGGTCCCATCACCTGCGTTGAACTTCCTTCACTTCAGTCTGTCTGTGTCGAGTGCACACATGGTTGGTCTGTTGCTATGCCTGTGTGTGTGGGGTACTACACAGAGACACTTGCAACCTACGAGTACAGCAGCACCCAGATTCGGTCATTACATGAACGCATAGCCAGGCTCGAAGCCACAGCACAGTAATTGTCCAACACATCGCGGCCCACGCTTTGAAAGCAACATGCGAGACGCATTCAGCGTTGCCCAAAAGATGCGCAGAGGTAGCAGGTTAGGTTCTTTAACTTGTTCACCAAGACCCCATGAGTGCATCTAGCGCCTGTTTTGTCACCTAGTTCCCGGCAGCATTTTGCATTCCGATGCATCTCCGATGTATTGAAATTTCAGTGCCCATGGCAAGGCGAAGAAACTGCAGTTGACGGGTCAGCGCCTCAACCCGAGTCATCCCGCGTCTGGTCGGAAGATGTCCGGGCCAGAGAGAGCTTGCCAAAATTCGAAGAGCTCAAAGTCGCTGTCGTTCCCAGGGCTCCCTGGCCCTCTTGCGTCGGCGTGTCTTTCACTGCTGCCCGAGAGGCCTGCTCGAGTTTCAGCCCCGCGCCTCCACGAGAGAGCAAGTTTTGACTCGGCATGGTGACAATTCAAGAAAACAGTAGCATACGTTAGCACTTTGATCACACGAGGGCATCAACAAGCACATTTGCTGCAAGATTTCCAGCTTTCATCGGACTGCCAGATTTTCAAGCTGGGCAACCACTTCTTCGCCCATGCTCTCGACTACTTCCTCCTGGATGGTTGGGTGACAGAGCATGTCAGGACCTGTGTAACTTGCAGTGTGGTCAAAACTCCTCCATGATGTGATACACCGTGCAAGGATACTTCAAGAGTTGTCGACGATGTATCGCACTTTGCAATACTGGGAGAAGGCCACAACACAGTTTGTCGCAACTTGATCCAGATGCCCTCTTTTCGTGAAGCCAGTGAATGCAACTGGGTTCCGACTGCATGAGCATGCAGGATCCAAAGCGGTCCGCTGCGATGCTCAAACGACGAGCCGGCCACCTGACTTGTGCCTTGTTCATTAGGACCATCCTATTGCCTGTCATGCTTTCATGTCCTTTCACTTGATGTAACGTTGCAGCTCTATGCAACATTCGTTTTGAGTTCGTTGAGCTTGGGAAGTTATGTCCGATGTGCTATGCTGCATTGTCCCGCCGCCTCAAACGAGCTTTTATCTCGGGCCATCGGCCGTCCCCAGCCGCAAGGCAAGAGAAGCTGATTGCAATTTTGGCTTGTGTTCGCGAGAGCGCAGACGTTGGCACCATTGTAGAAAGGGAATGCTTCACGCTTTTGTAGCATGCCTGGCACAGGTTGGATGGGCGACCGCCGAGGTCTGTGCGTCAATGTGCTCTCATGGTCTGCGCTTGTGTGACAACGTTTGTGTGCTTTTTCGGGTTTCTTCGCGAGCAGAGGAGACCGCGGCTATGGCCGCGATGGCCGCGATGGCCGGGATGGCCGCGGCCGCTGGAGCCGCGGAGGGCGCGGCGAGGAGGAGGTGAGAAGGGCATGTGGGCATGTGAAAACACACGAAAACACACGAAAGCTCTTTTCTTGCATCCTAGAACATCTAAGAACACGAAAGCTCGCGTAGCGGAGCTGGAGTTTAATCTGCTTTAGCAGTAGGGGGCCGACCACGGCCAGAAAAGAGCGTATTATTGCTACTATCTCATTGGGGGGGGGGAGGGGGGGGGGGGGGGGGGGAGGGGGGGAGGGGGGGGGGGGAGGGGGGGGGGGGTAAATTGATACATCACACGAAGTCCTTGGTTTTGGAGGGGGGGGGGGGGGGGTGGGGGGGGTAAATTGATATATATATATATATATATATATCAATACCTGAAGGGGCGGGGTTTTTAAAGCTAGTATCCTCCCTGCGACGGCTGCAAAGAAGACTCTGACCCCTCAAGAATGCCTCCAACAGGTCCCTGCCCACACTTTCTCATGCAACTTTGCTCTTGCTTCCGGCCCCCGAGCTTTCGTCCTCCCTGCCTCCGGCCCTCAAGTCTCTCGAGTTCTCCTGAGGGGGAGGGTGCAGCTCAGGACGACCGAAGGGATCCGCCGGCCCGGCGTCCCGAAGGCCAAGGCATTGGAAAGGATTTTTGTGTTTGACTTCCGCTGATCTGTGCCGTCATGTCCTCATGCCCAGCATGCTGCTTCTGCGAGGTGACCGAAGCGACCACCGAGGCTACGGCCGAGAGTCTGGTCGCGAGTCCGGCCGAGAGTCTGGCCGCGAGTCTGGGCGTAGCCGGTGGCGAAACCGGGAGGACGAGGAGGAGGCCACGTGGACCCATGAGCCGTTTGCACAACTGACATACATTATCTGATTTGCATACTTGTAGTCCCGTGCCAAAATTGTGTTGCTTCCGCAACCCTTGGGGTAACACTTCAGTTCTCAATGGCCCTTGGATGCATCCATTTGGACGCTGTTAGTTGAGTCTAGACTCCCCGACGACGCATGATTTTCTGTGTCTCCGATTGCCAAACCTTTTATGCACTCCCATTTCAGACTAATTTGGTTCTCACCTCCGTTCGGTCCATAGGGGTTGCTAAGGGGTCATGGGGTTGTCCATGGGGGTATCATAGTTTCATAAAGGTTCAGAGGAGGTCCACAGAAGGTCCATGATCGTTCCATAGGGGTGGGTCACAGGCGGTCCCTAGAAAGTCCATCACATGAGGTTTCATGAGTGCATGGGCTGCCAATCGGTCAGAAAGATCCATACAGCGTCCATTGGGGTGTAAAGGGGCCCATAGAGAGTCAAGGTTCATAGGAGGTCCATGAAAATTCATAGGCGGTCCATAAAGGTCCACAGGAGGTCCGTTAAGGGGCCATGGGGGGCATATGGAGGCCCACAGCAGTTTGAGACATCCTCCCACATGCACTACGGAATTGAGTGAACATGTTCCCAGCGACTTCCCACTCGTCACTCCAGGCACCGCCACCTCCAGCGACGACAAGCAAGGTGGAAAAACGTTCGATGTTCTGGAGGGTTAAGTGATAGACAGATTGTTTTAGGGTCAAATTTGCCTAGGGGGTTTCGGAAGCAAAATTGGGCAACACACTGTGGCACGTTGCAGTGTTGCAGGCCTCCGCTCCACCTTTGACTGTGAGCGGCTGTCAGAATGAGACCATCAGCTCAATTATTGCCCCTTGGAGAAGTCCTGGAAGAGTCCTTTTTAGTGCTTAGATTGAAAAGCCGAGGAGATCTGCACCGGATGTCCTTGGCAACCGAGGCTGGTATCTACATGCCAGACAGCCTCAACCACGGGAAGGTGGTGTACAAGAAGCAGGAGAAGTCCCGAGGCCGACACGCACCGTATGCGGTATCCAGAATCAGGCTATTCCGTTGCCAAAATGACTGCGTTTGCTGTCAGGGCTAGACGTCCTGATCTACTTCTGGGATGAGCGGGACGGCAGCAGTCTCGGCTGTCTTCGGTTTCTGCCTCCGAAGGTTTACTACTCGAGCGCCCGAGGTCCAGAACTTTGTGGCTGGTGGTTCGGTCCGAACGTCGGTGGCGACCAGGCGTGCAGACTGGAGATTGAAGGAGATTGAAGGTTCATATAGGTTCATGCATGTCATGCCATACACGTTCGCCGTGTTTCGTCATGCTGGCCACTGGCCTGCATGCTCAGCTGTTGGCATTGACTTGTCATCGCTTTGGGTGCAGGTCTGGGCCTATCACCCAAGCCGAACGGCCGGCACTCCGCCCGGCTCGGAATGGAACGTTCCACATGACGGAGATGTCGATCCCAGCTTCACAGTCTCTGCCATGCGTGCGCCGCCCAGGCATCAGGAAGTTGACGTCTGTGCGAGAAATAAGCGGTCAGGGACGTCCCCTCAAGACGATAAAGGGCATCAGCCGAACTTGAGCTGCCGAGGTACGGCTCCATCGCAGCCTCCTGCAGGCTCATTCGAGTCTTCAAGATTGGGGGCATCCCGGTGTCGATTGTAGCGGTCCGAATTGCCAGGCGAGCCCAGCCCAGACCGCTCCACTGCGCGGAGCCGGCCGAGGGAGGTTCCGCTTTCCTGTCGGGCCAGCTTCGAAGAGAGCGGTCTGAACGTAGAATAAGTCATTGTAAGACTAAGTCATTCTGGCACAAGCAGTGCGCACACTGCGCGCAGTGCGCGCAGTGCGCGCAGCGCGCAGGGTTTCATTATGTTTCTCATATTGTTCGAGATCTGCAACGTGCGTGTGCAGGCAGCCAAGAGGCCGCCGCCTGAGGCCGAACCTGCGCCCGAAGGCCGGGAGAGCAGAGCGTGGTAGCCGCGTGCTCGTCACGCGGTTTTATGATGTTTGTGTGTAAAAGGCAAGCTTGCGGTATCCTGCAGTGCTTTTGCAGCCAATTCAGGGCAAAGAAGGGCTCAAGAGGAAGAGCTGGCAACTCAACAGAGCTCCGAGAACCTTGTGGCAAGGTGATGCATGTTCATAGCTTCCAAGGCCTCCCACCTCTCGACCACGTCGCCAAACTAGAGACGAGCCAGGGAGCCCGAGCAGTGCTGGCACACGCTAAAAAGCGCACCACAACTTCTTTTGCAACACTCCATGCTCAAATCTTGGAACTTAGCCCTGAGGCGTGGCCAGAAGGATAGTGGAGGGCTCGGACGGCAACTAGAACATCCATCTGCGTAGCATGTGCAGCTGAGACTGTGGGGTACCCGATGATTCTTGGCCAGGCTCGCAGCCGCCCAAAGAGGAGCCGAGCGTTGCTTCAGACCCGGCAAGTCAGCTTTCTGCTTGTAGATCGTTGACATCTGTTGCAGCGCTCGATGTCACTAAGGCACCAGCTACCAGCAATTCGCATGCCTACTTTGTGGACGCTCATGACCAAGATGGCGTGATATTCGCAGCCATGTATGGGCAGGACATGCCATCATGCAGTTGCCCCTGCGCTTGTTCATATCGAGGCCTACAACCGTCGACGGCAAGAACGTGCTCGTAGGGAAGAGCAGCAGAAGAAGGAGGAGGAGGAGTCTGGAGCCTGATGAGCCTGTTGTGTCATGCCATGTCCCGTGGACCAACTCTGGTGGTGAGTCCGGTCATGCGTCAAAGCCCTTGGGGCCCTTAGCCCTTGGGGCCCTTAGCCCTTGGGGCCACTTGGGCCTTTTGGGGCACTGAGGCGTCGGCGAGAGGAGCCGAATCACGCGACAGCTGCACGGCGCGGAGAGCCGTCGGAGAACCCAGAGGAAGAGAAAGCAACGGCAGCAAACACAGCACGCGTCCAGGGTTTGGGGCATGTTTTGGGGGTGTTGTCAGAACATGGAGGGATCTGAATTCTTTATGCCGCTTCAATCCCTATCCCGCTTATCAGCTTCTGCCCCCAGGCGGCGGGAAGAGTGGCGAGAAGATAGGCAGTTTCATGGTGAGATCTCACACAAGCTTGTTGAGCGAGCTGTTGCCGCAACATCTTGAGGCAGCAGCATGATGATCGTCGCGACGATCGGCGTGACGATCGACGCGACGATCGTCGCGACGATCGCAGAGACGATCGAAGGGACGATCGAAGGGAAGAACGAAGAGACGATCGAAGGGACGATCGAAGGGAAGAACGAAGGGACGATCGAAGGGAAGATCGAAGGGAAGAACGAAGGGACGATCGAAGAGAAGATCGAAGAGACAATCGGCGCGACGAGCATGAAGATCGTCGCGAGGACAGGGTATGATTTTGGCATATGAGTTTAGGTCAGTTGGCAGGAAGGTACATGCAATGCCATCCATGTCTGATTGCGTGTACATTTATGTGTGCGGAGCTGTGTCATTTCTCAGCTTGAAGGAGCCTCCACAAAGGCAAGTCGGTAGACAGATTCAGGACAGGCATTTGCAGCTGTTCTGGGTGTGTTGTGCTATCTGCATGCTGCAGGAGGTGAAAGACCTCGTGGCCCGCGAGGCTGAGGAAGAGCCTGTACCCCAGGATCGTTAAATTGGAGAAGACATCGGGAGGATGTTGGAAGTCTCTGACATGCGTTTTCGCCCAAGGCAGCGGCATGTAGAGGAATTGAAGCGGCGGGCGGAGGAAAGCCCGATCCTTAGAAGTCCCAGGAAGCATCTTCAAGAGTCAACCCTCGTGGGCACTTGCGGCATCGTGGCCCAGGAAGACGGCGGGAGGAAGAGTTCCAGCGCAAGATGCAGAGCATCATGGAAAAGCCCAGAGCGTTCCACACCCGGTCAGTGAATCAACGCGTCATGGTACCGACCCTTTAGCGACCCTCTGGGGTTGCCCGTCAAGGCTTGGAGGACACAATGACAAGGGTATGTTACTGACCATACCAAGCAACCATACCTTTTCAGATAGGATTGAGTCACACCTGCTGCTGACTCTGTCACGGATCTCTGCATGCTTCTTCCGGCTCGCACTGGAAGTGGCTCGTGCCCAAGTTTTGACGGCTAGGCCGTGCACTAACTTAGTTGCCATGGCGCACCGCCCGAGTGCCGCGAAAGCAATGGCCGCCGGATGCTGCGGAGCTCTGGCGTGGACCATTGCTCCCAGCAGCCAGAGCACTGGCTTCGCTGTGACGCGGGGCGCGCAGACGGGCTTGGACCGTGCGCAGGTCCCGGCAACCCAGAGTCGCCAGTCACGACCGGCAGCACAAGGAGGTGTGGCACACAGCACAGGAGAGTCGAGGGCTCGTGAGATGTGCTGATTAGCTGATTAGAAATCCGTGAACGTGGAATGACGTGGAATGGCTTTCTGGCCCACAGGTTCTGCAGTGGCCTGCACTTTGGTCGCTGGTGTCATGGTGGGTGCAGCGACGAGGCGCTCTCGACGCGCTGTGGCATGCCATGCCGAAGGCCCGCCAGTCGTTTTCGTGAACTCGTGAGACTCGTGAGAGTGCAGTGAGAGTGTAGTGAGAGTGTAGTGAGAGTGTAGTGACTGTAGCGAGAAGTGAGAATCAGCGAGAATTAAGACGTGAACCGCACATCAAAAGACCAAAGAATCCCCCACCGCCCGCCCCTCTGCGAAGGTCCCATCCTGACATTGGGCACGCGCGGCTCCCCGCTGGCCTTGGCACAGGCCTACGAAGCCAAGCGGCGTCTGGGCGAGGCGACAGGGATCCAGGGGCCAAGTTAAAGCAGGGGAAGGTAGCATGTATCATGCAGCAATAAACCAGCAAGAGCAACATGGGCAGTTGAGGGAGCGGTTAGACAGGCTTCAAGAACATGAGGACCTCGTCCCATGTCTGCTGCTAGAGTCGATTACTTCACACAAGGTACCAATTGAAAGACAAGAATCCCTACAAGCACGAGTTGGAAAACGGTTCCTACCACTAAGCCTTTGAAACATGGAACATAAACATAAACATCCCAAAGCCCTTGCTGCCCTTGCTGCAAGAATTTCCGCAACAAAGGCACTTGCCTTTAGCCCTTCCCCTTAAAGTCTTTATTCCCAAAGAGTCGCTGGAGGAAGGCTCAGGCAGAATCACACCCCCCCCAAAGCCCCCCCCCCCCCCCTTTCGAAACCCCCGGATGTGCAGCGTGACATCTGCACATCCAGGGCATCAAGAAGGCTTGAGCTGCTCCTCCAAGAGGTAATGCAAGTAAACTCGCATGGTTTTAAGATGTTTTAAGCACATCAAGGCAGGAAAAGGACAGCGCCACTTATGCACTGTGTGTTATGTAGTAGTATGTCCATGCAGTAGTATGTATTGACATGTAGCTGGATGTCGTAGCATGAAGTAAGTCGTCGTCGTGGTCGTAATTGGGGTAGTTGTCGTTGTGTTGGGGTCCGTGCCAGGCGTACGAAGAGCTTGCTGCAGATGATGCGGTGGAAATTCGAATCATTTCGACCACTGGTGACCAACGATTGGAGATCTCCTTGGCAGAGATCGGCGGCAAGGGCTTGTTCACGCGAGAGCTCGACGTTGCGCTTGCTGCGAAAGAGGTCGACTTCTGCGTGCACTCCACCAAGGATGTTCCTACCGAGCTGATTCCCGACACGGAGCTCTGTACGATGCTCCCAAGAGAGGACTGCACTTTGGTTTTGAGACACAGCGAAAGCCTCACAGACTCATAGATTGTCAAGATCTCAAAGCTGTAAGTTCAGTCGTTGCAGAGGACACGCGCGACGTGCTGATCAGCGGCGACCCGGCCATCACATGCATTGAGGACTTCCCAGATGGCAGCCTCATTGGCACTGCTTCTCTTCGACGACAAGCCCAGATCTACAGCAAGAATCCCAACGTAAAGTGCGTGAACTTCCGGGGCAATGTGCAGACGAGGTGCTACAAAAAAGCATGCAACATCATGTGATGCTACATGTGCATATTAACTTGTACCATGAATGCGGTATGTGTCTGCATCTGGTTGCTTTATGTGGCTTTCTCCCCGTAGGCTGCGGAAATTGCAGGGTGGAGATGTCAAGGGAACGTTCCTTGCGTACGCCGGACTCAAACGCATGAGCATGGAGGATCGGCGACGGACTGAGTGAGCGTGCGTGTGTGTGTGTGTGTGTGTGTGTGTGTGTGTGTGTGTGTGTGTGTGTGTGTGTGTGTGTGTGTGTGTGTGTGTGTGTGTGTGTGTGTGTGTGTGTGTGTGTGTGTGTGTGTGTGTGTGTGTGTGTGTGTTAGTGTGTGTGTGTGTGTGTGTGTGTGTGTGTGTGTGTGTGTGTGTGTGTGTGTGTGTGTGTGTGTGTGTGTGTGTGTGTGTGTGTGTGTGTGTGTGTGTGTGTGTGTGTGTGTGTGTGTGTGTGTGTGTGCAATCCGCTTTTTTGTTTGCCGCTTCAGCCAGGAGCATGCGACCAAGATCCTCGAGTGGGATGAGATGTTGCCCGCCATTGCTCAAGGCATCGACTGAACTCAGCTGCAGAGCCACTTCTCTGTTCTTCGAGCATGTTGCTCCTGCAGGTGCAATCAGCTTCCAGTGCCGTTCGGATGACGAGCGTGTGCTGAACTACTTGAAGCCTTTGTCTCATGCAGACACATTCCAGGCCCTGCAGAGTGCATGAGACTGCAGCGAAGTGAGGACTGTTGCTACTTTGCTACTTCCTACCACCCTGAAGCTTGAAGTTGTGCCAGTCCGTCACCTGCGAGCGGGCATTCCTGGCAGCATTGGATGGTAATTGCAAGACACCGATCGCAGGCCTCTCGCTGAGACACGATCAGCTGCGCATTTGTTTTGCTTATGTTCGTGCATCGGACGTACTTTTTGCAGAGGTCAGGCCAGGGTCATCGACGATGAGCTGGTGCTGAAAGGCCTCGTCGCCTCGCCGGACCTCAGGGGGACTTTTTTGTCCGAAGAAGGGCGCATGTTGTTCTCAGGCCATGTATCCATGTGCTGTACGCATTTGTAGTTTTTGCCCTTTATTGCACTTTGCATTTGCACTTGCGTTTACTCTTGCGCAGTCCTTTTCGCCAGGACGGGCAAACCATCTACCGTGTTGAGCGCAAGGGAGCCGTGTGGAGCCCTCAGTGGCCCAGCATCCTGCAGCCTGCCGCGTTTTTGTGCATGTGGTTCTAGTATGTTCCTCGGTGCACTTCAAGGCCATCGTATATTCCCCCGAGCGGGCCCAGGGAATGCATCGGAATCCACCAGAATATAACCCCTCTCCCTCCTAGTTACCCAGTCGGTGCATCGTTGAAACCGGTCCCGTTCTTGCTCATCGCAATGGTTTTCGATGGAAAATTCTCAAATCGAGGCTCAACAGCCCAAGCAGAGTCCAAGTGAATGCCGCGAAACACACCAAAGACATGAGTCATCAAGCGATGCAAGATAAGAGTTCGTTAGGGCAATCAGGGCAGTTCGGGCAGTTGGGGCGATTCGGGCGGTTAGGGCAGTTGGGGGGTGGCTTTCGGCGCGACACGGTTAGACTCAGGTAGTTGAACGTGAACGATTCGCGGGATTAAGGCGCAGAGATAGCACTCGAGGTGAACTCTGAAGTCGCTCACTTCGTTCTCGTGTCGAATTATAAGGATGTAGAGCGATAGAAACGCGACTAATGTGTCAAAGCCGAGCAGGGTGAAAGCTCCGTTAAATTATGAGGAATGGAGTGCCCGCGTGGCTTTTACGGGGACTTTATGAGCGGTATTATGAACTCTGGATGAACCTCGCTTTCCTTGTTTGAAGCTGGCATGTCCATATCATTTTACTCGTGTCTTTTGACACAAGTTGTTGCTTGAGGTAGTAGCGTGAATTGTGAGCCAAAGAGACCCCAGCGAAAATGCGCAACATCTACCACACCAGTTTCCTTTATCCGGCAGTGTCGTTTCAGACATTGTATGACGACAACAACATCTGCAAGGCAGATGCAATATCATCTCAACAACACAGTTTCCCGTCTCAGGATTTCATAGCCAGATGCGCAGGGAAAAGCCCCATGCCATTCACCAAGCACTTTGAGCAGAGCGCGTGCCAGGAGCAACATTAAGTCAAGTCGGCTCTCGTCATCCTGCGATGTTGACTGCAGACATTTGATACACTTCCGAACCCCTGTTTATCAAGCAGGTTGAGCAGAAGGCGATGCTGTCGCAACAGAGTGAATTACTCCACCCCCAGCCCCAGCAGTTACTGGAAGAGTAACATCTTTGGCACAAGAACGCGGAAGAACAGTGCCAGTTTGAGCATGAGCTCAGACAGGCGGCTAGGTTTGTGTTTAAAGCTGATGTGGTGGCTGCATTGCTTTTTCCGTTTCCCACAATTGCTTTTTGTTTCTCATGCCTTCTGCTGAACTTACCCTTCCGTTGCTGACTCAAGCATGATAGGAGTTGAATCAAATCCAAGCTCGTGTTTAGCTTTTCGGTGAATGTGGCTTTCGACTCAGGTCTGATGCTGTTGCGATTGGCAAGGATGCTGGACTTGAGATCCGGAAAGAGGCCGGCGAGGAGTTCTTCCAGGAGATGCAGGCGCCCAAATGCAATACCCAGCAGATGGAAGAGATGGGGACTGTTTCAAAACATGTCAGTGTTTAATTTACAAGCAGAAGCCCTTTGAAATCATGTGTTGTAACAATGCACAGCGAGAGTTCAATGCTGTCTGACTGGCACAGGACTATGTGCAGGAGATTGCTGCTGCAAACACGAGATTGGGCTGCAAGAGCAAGTCGTGCCCTTTATTCACTTCTTTTGTTGCTGACAAGCATTGAACCCTCCAATGAGAATGAGCAGTGCGCTTGCCAAGGAAGCCTACTCGTGCCTGAGCCCAGAAGGGCCTCCAAAAATGGTCTCTCAGAGCATGCCATTCCTTCACGCGAGGTAGCAACCACAACCATATATAGTAACTTAACCATCGAGCTGATGCCGGAATGAAAGCCGAATGAATGGCAAAGAGCTCGCATGGCAGTTGCCAGTTTTTTGCCCCTGGCGTCATCGCCGAGTTTGATTTCAGGAGCCGGCGTATCCTGACCGAAAGGTGCCAATGATGGTTGCGCAAGACGACATGTGTCCCACTAGTGCGACATTTTTAAGCTCGTCGCGCCGCAGAAAAGACGTCAGAGTTCTTCGGCACATGATGCCGCGTGCCAAAAGCTTCCCTCCATCACCTTCAAGCAAGGCCCGCACCGCCAGACAAGGACCGTTCAGCACAAGGAGGTTTGTTGGTTTTTGGTAGGCTCCCTATGAAAGGACCCCCCCAAAGACAGTTTAGAACCACCTCCATGCTGGGAAGATGCAGCAATCGCATTCTGTGGACTTTCATGTACCGGCTGTAAAGCAAGCTAGGTCCGTTGAGTCGCAAAATGTGGCAAGAGTAATTTCTGGAGTCATGTGACGTATCTGGCAGGATGACCGGGATGATAGACGCGGCGCGAGCCTGTGTTGTCTGAGCTCTCCGCACGGATGAAATGGTGATTGTAGTGAGTTTGATGCATCCACAGGTCGCCGCTGGTAGGTAGCTTTCAGAGTCACGTGGAAGCGAGGTCGCCGAGACCGTGAGGAGCGTGACCGGGAGGACTGGACCTTGCTTGATTGCATGCGGGTTGCAGACGGGGCCGAGAAGGCCGAACGCCACCATGTAATCACGGTATTGGAGTTTGTTGCCGAGGAAGGTCGCGGTGAGAGAGGTGAAAATCGTGACCGAGACAACCGAGCTCGAGCCGCTTTGGCGCTTCCATTCTCGTGTTTGTTGATTCATTTACACTTCTTCGCCTTCAACGTCCAAGGTGACTGTGATAGCATAATGTGATAGCCTGATGGTGTCACTGTCTTTCTTCCCCACCCTCAGTGTGAGGTTGCCAGGGTTCTGACTTCGCGGTTTTCTTCGCCCGAGTCTTCTGTTCTCCTTGTTTGGATCCTGCAGAGTACAATTGAACGGCAGACCCCCAGAAAGCCGCGGAGAACCACGCAGAGAGTCCCAAGAGTGCCCCAACAGTGTCCCTGCAGTCCCCCGTCCCTGCACCGCCTTTCAACTTTCTTTCTTCTTCTTCGAAGTGAAAATTGACTTCGGTTTGCAGGCAAAGTGGCCCAAACACTCAGGAGCTCCGGGAACGGGATGGTGATCGTCGTGACCAGCGTCGTGACGAGCTGACGACCCAGCGGATCTTCATGCATTCAATTAAATAGTGTGGTAGGTAGTAGCGGGCTGAGCCCCGAGATCTGGACAAGCGAGAAGAATCCCAGTCAAAATCTTCTACTGAGGGGGCCTGCTGACCGTCGGCGACCTCCTCGCGAGGAGGAGGTGTTATAAGATATGTTATTTAAGATGGCCATAGTCCATCTTCCAGTTCATTGTTGATGACATGCTGCCGCAACCTTGTGTTCTTCGGCACGGACTGGCGCCGGTGAATGGAAGCTCAAGAGAGAGAGAGAGAGAGAGAGTGAGTTGTAAGCTTCGGAGCTGGGCAGGCCGACGACCGGGCAAGCAAGCGACGGCGCGAGGAGACGGGGGCCTGAACAATCGCAATATCGCATCACTCGCATCAATCGCAGTTTCTTGAGGTTTGACAGTGGTTTTAAGCCTTCTTTCATCGTGTTTTTCTTATCGAGCCCAAGAGGAGGAGGACTTTCGCCGAGACGACGACCATCGCCGCCGAGAGGAGGAGCGCCGCCGCCGTGGCCCCGAGAAGTTCGTCTGCGGAGCCTATGACCTTGGAGTCGTTATGAGGGCATGACACACACACACACACTGTGCCATTGTAAGGCAAGCAGGAAGAAGATCGCAGACGCCATGACGACAGGTTGATTGGCACATTGATGGTGTTGTCCCGCTGAGCAAAATCGTGTCCTGCCATGGTGCAAGGCGGAAAGAGGACGACGCGGAAAGAAAGCGGAGGGAGGAGCAGGTTCCACGCGAGATTGAATGTCCTGGTACTATTGGGGCGAGCAGGGATTGACATTTTGTTTTCCCTATACGCCTACAGGAACACCTACTTCCACAGGGGTATGCAGAGAAGGTAGGTAATCGTCTTAGTACTGCCGTGCTGCAGGACAGAATAAAGCGAGAAGAAGAGAAGCGGAAGAAGGAGGAGGCGCCCTGCCGCAGTGATCTGTAGAGGTTGCACTCAGTGCATACCTGTGGCATGTTTGTGGCATATCTGTGTTGTGTGGATTCCAAGTGGATCCGGCTGTTGCTGTACAACACTTGTACAACCTGTACAGGATATGCGCCGGCGGGAGGAGGAGCTCCAGAGGCGCCGCGACGAGAAGCGGCGCCGGGAGGAGGAGGCCGGAGCGCAAAGCGGGGAATTGGCACATCAAACCATACGAAGCTCAAAGGGAAACCATATGACACCTCTTAAAACCATATGAAATCATATGAACAAGTGATAGGAGCCGCGATCACGGAAAGAGTGCATCCTCGTGCATCTCCTCAGATGGCATCCCGAACCGTTGCCTCAGCACCTTTTGCACCTGGAGGAGCGCAAGAAGGCCGACGAAGAGCGGAGAGCTTCTTGGACCTGTGGTATGAAGAGAGGATGACGCAAAAGCGTCGGATGATCGGAGTTTAGGTGAGCAAAGCGCAGCTAAAGGACAAATGAAGCACAGCAAAGAGCATGTACAGTAGCATGTGGCCTTCATGAACTGAGGCCAGAGTTGCGGAGGAGAGGAAGCAAGACCAGGCCCGCGAAGCAGCGGGAAAAAACACCGTTTCTGCCTTGCAGTCCACCACAAGCCACCTTCAGGAGCGCCGCAAGGTTGAGGAGGAGCAGCAAAAGGAGGCTGGGAGACAGCACACTGGTCATCCGCCGCACCGCTTTGCATTCAAGATGTGAAACCCAAGGAGATGGAGCGCAAGCGCCGTGAAGAGTGGAAGCGCCACGAGGACTGCATCGTCCAAGCTTCGGGAAACATGCGGGAAGATGGGAAGAGCCCTGCAGGAGGAGATAGCTCGCCGGGCGGATGATGATAAGCGGCGCGCAGAGGAAGATCAGTGGTGCCCTCAGTCTTCCAATGTTTGTGCAGTCTTTGAGGCTCCATGTCGGCAACCTCTCGAGATGTCTGTGCGTGTCAATCCGCCGCCTGGTCAGGAAGCGACGCGAGGATGAGGCAAAAGTGCTGCGACAGCAGCAGGTTCGAGGGCCAGCCGCGCTTGAATTGGGAGATGGTGGGGCTGCTTGACACTGAGGGACATGTGCAGCAGACACAGCTGCGAGACTTCGAAGGCCACACTCTCCGTCCTTCGGGTTTTGCAGAAGCTTTCCAACGCCAGTCCCTGGCCTAGTTCGTCGTGATGTGTACGTCAGACTGGTGGCGGCGGTTCTGATGTTGTTGCTGAATTTGCTGATGATGACGATCTACTTTTCAGAGGTGGCTTGTAATACAAGCCACCTCTGAAAAGTCTTGTATCTCAAGTGGCCGGTATCTCAAGGCCCAGAGACCTTCGAAGCTCTGAACAAGGAGCTGAACGAGGCAAAGACCCAGCAGATCCTAGCAGATGCCCTAGACACGGGAAGATTCTTGCTCTGAATGCAGTTCTCGTCAGGTTCTGGACAATGAGTTGCCAGAAACGGGGGCGCAGCAGGACTGCAACGCTCATGCTGCAACGGCACCGGGGGTTCCAGCACGGGCCTTCAGGAGATTCTGAAGGCGGAAGCCGACCGGGTGCTTGAATATGCCAAGCAGTATGTAGATCAGGTCGCATGCCTCAGCTTCGAAATGCTTCGAATATCTGCGCAACTAGACAACGGGGTATGTGACACAGGGTGTAGTCCCTGCCGACATGCTGGCAACCTGTATTAGGTGCGCGAGCAGCAACAGAAGTGGGAGGAGCTCAAGCTTCAGCAGTATGCCCGACATGGATCTGGGAGAGCCTGGGAGAGCCTGGGAGAGCCACGTCTTTCCGCGTCTTTCCCCAGCTACACGAAACCCGCCTAAAGTCAATCTTCTCAGAGGCTTGTGACTCCAACACACCGGTCGACTGTGACGAATATGGCCAGGCAGAAGAAGCAGGAGGAGCTTGAAGCCAACGCCCGGGCAGCAATAGCGGAGCTCCAGTTTCCCCGGCCTGTTCGCTTCTCTTGTCGGTTATGAAGACAGCGGCTTCCGGCTGCCAGGAACATGGTTGCAACAGCAGAGGCCCGACCAGGAATCATGCAACGCCAACATTGCATTGGCTTGTGCTCCGATATGCGCATGCAGGCAGCGGCTGAGGGTACTCACTACACTGCAGCTCCATTTGCCTGGATCTTGTCAGTTGATCAAGTGCAGTAGCCAGCTGAACTTGCCGCAGCATGTCGCTTTGTAGACAAAGGCCGGTGACCATGAGATGGAAGTGGTGGAGGCTGCTTGGAGTGTACTTGTGGTGCACTGCCAGTGCTTTGCTTTTACTTCTGTTTGTGCACTGGTACTTGTAGTCTGTACCTTAAAGCCTTCCTTGCTGTGCAGGTCCTCAAGCTGTGCAAGAAGGTCGAGCGGAGTGGCAGCTTCGTCCCACGTTGGATTCCTTAAGACCCCTTAGAGTGCTGACACAGGACAAGAGAGGATCTGGGGGGTCCTCTCTTTCATGAGATCTTCCTGTCTGACTCTCGAGGCAAGTCCGCGATGGCCGCGTGCCAGGCTTGCGTGGACACATTGGGTAGCAAGAAGGCCTCCATCGAGGAGGCACCTGATGCAGCGTTCAGAGTACACGTAGAAGCCATTAGGAAGCCATCACGTGCTGGACATGTTCGTCTGATTGTGTACCAAGAGGGCCAAGGGGGTCTGGGAAGGATTAGAGAAGCTTGACTAGCCCGTGTCATTCGTATGCCCTGTTAATCTGTTTAGGTAAAGAAGATTGGCGCACACATTGCCAATTCTATGATTGAATATTACTAGGTTATTGTCAGGCTATTGTGGTTTTTATCCCTTACAATTCTATTCGGTCAATAGTATATCTGTAAAGGATGATGAGATATGCACCATAAAAGCATTAAGATAACACTGAATCTTAATATTGGATCACGGGCTAAAGAACCCAGAGAGAAAAACACACTAAAATACCAAAAAACACAGTGAACAAGAAACAAAAACAGGGGGAGCTGTTTCTGTAGGCCGAGAACATCAGATCCGAGACTTCGGCTGCCATTTCGGCTGCGGCGCCCTTGGACAAGCCAGCACATTGAAGGGTCCATTTGACATCGTAGTCTGCAATCTACGGGTCCTCCTCCCTAAATCCGCTTCTTAAAGCAAAGCATGCGGGCTGCGCGGGCATGGGTGTGGTTTCAGGGATGATTTCGTGGCTGCGTTGGCTGCGTTGGTATTGGCCGGGATGTCATGGCGTGTCGGCAGATGCCACAAGACTGCAAAGGTTCGGGTGCAGGCTGCTCGTTCAGCAGAGGAAATCTCCACAGCCCGAACAAATACCGACGATGGCACATCCACAATCGTCGCATCGTCAAGCCCACCGGCTTGGGCCTCGATGCTGGCAAGCGGGGAATCCAGGTTTGAATCTGGAACTCTCCATCAGATGATGGGGTTTAAGCCGCAGATCTGTGGTCTCGCAAAACCTTGCATGCAGAGCCTGCAAGCACATTGTCATGGGCTTTTGCTTGCAGTGTGTGTGTGTGTGGCTGTGAAGTTCCTAATCCTTGATTGGCTGCCTGTGAAGCCGAAATTGAAGCGTTGAATCTTGAGACTTCTTCTTTGGACTCGTGTAATTCAACTTTTGTACCTCGTCTCGAAGTTTTTGCTCAGGCCAGACGTTGCGAATTTGGCTTTTCATCTAAACTGCGATTTAGCACTGTGACTTTGTAAGCCCTTGAGCGAATTGTGCCAACCGGCAATTGTGCGGCGTGCTGCATCTTGGTTGGGGTTTGTTAGCTTAAGGTCGCGTGCTTCTTCCAATGGTCCTGTTCAGGGTAGCGCATGCAGCGGTTTCACTGGCATGTGTGTTGCCGCACAGTCCACAGACAGTGCGCCACTGTCCAGTTATGTGGTTTTGCATAAGGCCTCCCTGCAGAAGCCTTCAGATCATCTCGATAGTCCGTCGGCTAGACATGATATATGCGATTGGGATTTTGATAAACATGATCGCGCTGAGTTGCAGCCGCGGATTCAAGCCGTCGGATGCTGAGCTTGTTTATGGCCCAAGACATGGCAAGTTGGCACTGCATCGTGCAACATTGAGGCCACGAGGCTCGTCACAGATGCCCTGAACAAGGCCAAGGATAACAGAGATAGAATTGCAGCTCCCCCGGCTGCACAGTGCTGCACACTTCCTCCAGCCACATCTGCAAGGGGGAGGCGAACCTCCACTCCCTAGTGCCACTTTCTTGTGCCTTGCACCGATTGCAACGGCGCCCAGGCCAAGCGCATCGCAACAGCCAAGCGGACGGAGAAGAAGACTGCACTCTTTGGCAAGTACGACCAGGCCATGAGAGCCGTGAGAGCTGCCGCTCAAGCTTCCACAAGGGCGTGAAACCAGTTTTCAGATGATGCGTTGTGGCATATTTTGGCTCAAGTGACAAAACAGTCTAAAATTTCGAGTTGGGGCCTTCGCTCTGCAAGTGCAGGTCTCCTAGAGCTGTGCAGAGCTGTGCAGAAGACGTGACAACGTTTTAGCCCTTTTCCGCTTTTCTACGCTTGGACCGACGATGTCTGAGGCACAATGCCCCCTCAAAGATTGCCACGCGGCATCTTGTGGCCCAGCTGAGAAAAACCAAACAGCAGGTCTGATGAAGCAACAAACAACGTCTCCATTTGCACATGTGCGTTCTGCATAGATGCTGAAGTTGTTCAGCTCCCTTCTCTTCTTTCAATGAGTGCAGCTTTAGCCGTATGATCCGTGTGTTGTTGGCAATGTGAAAGTGCTCACAAGGCCTGATGGCATTGATGTTCCGGAGGGAACGGCAGGAACCTCATTCTTTGACGGCCGGAGACGTCGGCAGTTAGCAGTCGGTGGAACAGTTGTGTCGCACCGCCGAGGATATCATGCAATTTTGCAGAGACTTGGCAGAGAGCGCCTTGGCTGAAAGGCAGACTGCGTAGCAGATACGGATTGCAAGCATGCACGTCTTGGTCGGACATCCGTGGATCATGTAGTCATGTAGGGCGCCTCCTTTGCAGAGGTGGGGCTGAGTTTGCTGAGCAGTTTGATCGCAGCCACCCGAAGTTCCACAACGGAAATCCCACTGTGTGCGACTGAGTTCCAAGCGTAGTCACGAAGAAGATCCGTAGCTTTGCACAAGGAGGGGAGATGCTCTTGACCTAAAAAGATGTCCACCAAAGGCCGTGCCACTTGGAGGTGAGCGAATCCCAAGCTCCCTGGCGGCTTCCATGGGGGAGGCGAGGCAGCTACCCGTGAGCTTGTTTTTCATCTTGGGCAGTCTGCGTATATCTGCCAAGGCACGCTCTTATCTTGTGTATTCCTCATGACATAATTGCGGGTTCTGCAGCCACAGCATGTGCTCAAGTGTACAGTATGCCGTCACGAGCGGATACGTCTGCAGATTGCAAGGGTCAGTCAAGGATACTCAGGGTGTAGTGTTCCTCTGCAGGCCGATGTGAAGAACTGGCGCGACATGCCGGATGCCCCCTTGTCCTTGGAGGTGCTACTTCTACAAATGCTGCTGTGAAAGTCTGGCAGAGTTGTCATCAGAGAAGTGCTAGCTGCTAGTCGGTGGCAGGATGACTACGGTCCGGAGCACAAGATGCTCATGGATGCGCACAAGACTCTCAACGATTGCAAGAAGGACGCTCTCAACCCCACATTGCATGATGCTGCAGCTCACCATGTTGCGACCACTTGCGCCTGTCTAACGTCTGAAGTCTGTGCTCCGATCGCCTCCTCTGCAACAGATTTGTGGTAGAGCTTCTTGTGGCTGAACAGGCGATTGCGGTCGTCAACAAGCCGGTGGCTTCTTGGACTGGAATTGGCAACTCGCCCCAAGTGCATAGTGAGCACAGTGAGCCTCTGCTCAGGAGGTGGCCATGAAGTTGCGGTGCCAGTACAGAGACGCCGAGGCTTCAAACAAACACGCAAACAAGTGTGTAAGCTTCCTGCTCAAACTCTGTATAGGTGTCTCCAGCTGCTTTCCTGCCAGAGACATCTCCTGTTTCCTTGCAGGCTGAAGACAAGGTGGCCTATGAGAGCCGGTTGAAAGGCCCGGAAACCCCAAGCCTTACATGAACACCCCGAATCCCAGCCAACACCCCTAAGACCCTCAGAAAATCCCACACAACAAAAAGGGCCCTACATAGTTAAGCTGCCCTGCAGCCCTACTTATCCAGGACCATTTCTCTGCCCAGTCGCCAAAAACCACGTAGCCAGGGGGTTTTGATTCTTTGCCTTGGCTCCAGGTGCTGAAAATGACAGAGATGGAGCCTTGAGTGCCGCAACTGCCACCTGTCCTTTACCACGTGAGATCAACAAAGAGGATCCTTTTTGTTCATTAGTGCTGCGCAGTGAATGATGCTCGATCAAGGCCACGATTCTTGGCATGAAGTCGGATGTCATCTCTGATCGATGCCGGGCGTGCGTCGAAGACGTTGTAAAGAAGGCCGACTGTTCGGTGCTGTTCCCCTATCGCGCAGAAAATCAAGGGAAGTTCCCTGACAGGGCAAGTTCGAGTTTGTCGATAAAGAGACGTACGGTGAATACATTCAGGCAGGGCCTTGCCATGACTAATGAAGTTAAGAGCCCTCTTTGGCTTGCTCTTCTTCACCGGCTTGGTTTTTCTTGATCCTCGTTGTTGTCTGCTGCCTTCGTGATCGCTGGCAAGGTGCTCAAGAGAGCAAACCAGGAGATCTTCATGGATCAGAAGAGACTTCTGCAGAGAATAAAGGTGGCCCGATTGTCCGTAAGCAGTTGCAGAGCATGAAGATCTTTCCACTGCACGGCAGGATGTCAAGAAAGCTTTCAAAGAGCAGAGCAACGCTCGTGCGCAGATTGACGAGGTGGAAGCCGCGTTATGTGCCAGCTCTTCCAACCATCAAAGTAGCGTTCTTGCTCTCGTGATCTGCGTGTTTTTGCAGGAGGCCGGCGCTGCCCAAGAAGGGGCAGAGGGTGGTGCATGATGCCGAAGCCCCACCCCCTCTCCCCCTTGCCTGCACGGCTCCGCATGGGCGAAGTGAAAGGTGCTGGCAAGGACCAGCGCGAAAACGGGCTCAGAAGTGGTCAATGTGGGCGCTGCGGAGCTTGCATAGCTGACGGCACCAGGACTCCCATCCAGGCGTTGTGCAGCGCCCACTCTTGTTTTCCTTCCATAGTGTTAGGATCTTGCAGTTCTGGCGAATTTCGCCTACGAATTCCGTTTCACACATCTTCAGTGCAGCCATCAAGATGGCGTGAATTCATTTTGTGCCTGAATCTTGCCGGTATGTGGATTCAGTCGACTCCAAGACACATGGTGTTTGTCGGAGTTGAAGTTCAGGATCTATAGAATCTATAGTCTAGAAGATTGTAGTTAAGGCAAGACGGTGCTGTGCAGGGACCTGAAGATGTTGTCAAGTCAGCTCAACATCTGCTCCGCGGGCTTGAAAATGCTTGTATCTGGTGTTTTGATCTTTTTCAAGCTCTGCACTATCTGCACTCATGTGCACCCTTCCGCGCTTCCTTGCATGCACACCTTCCCGTTGCGACAAGTTGTCAGGATGGCGACAGCCGGTGGAATCGGGCAGAAATAGCTGCCGGAGTCAGAGACGAATCAAGGGCATGGTGTCAACAGTGTCAAGCGTCAAGTGTATATTCACCAGCGACTTGGAGTCCCAGGCGTATGCGAAGGGCGAGTTCAACTTCGACCTCCCTGCAGAAAATCTTGCACTGGACTTGGCGAGCCATGCTGCTAGAACTACTAGTTGAACCTGTGAAAACACGTGAAGAACCTGCTCACGGATACAGTATTGCTTGGAGCTCCTGGCAAAGACGCGCCAGAGCAGCTCCCAAGGACCGAATCATGCGGCAGATCTGCATGGAGTCAGAAGAAGGCACGCGGTGAGCACCAAGGGTCTGCTAAGGATCTGCTCTCACTGCCTTACTGGTCTTTTGTAGCAGCAATCTTTATCAAGTCTTGTTGCATGTTTGAGAGAAGGCATCACGATTGAGTCCATGCAGCTGGTCAAAGTTGCCGTTGGCATTGCAAGAGACGAGGCTGTTCAGTTCCTGAAGTCGCACTGGCTTTCACGGAATTCCAGATCTCTACTCATAGCAACATTGTACGACCGACTTCGCGTGAGGAGAAGAGCAAGGTCAAGCGTGAGCTTCGCCTCGAGCGTGAGCGGAAAGAGCACCTGGGACATCTCTGGATGATGGGTGCTAATCGATGCTAATTCTTGGATTCTATTTGAGTTTTGTGGGGCCTCCACACGCGGAGAAATCTGGAATGAAGGCGGACAAAGTGAAGTGGGCAAACTTAGGCGCGAGGAGCGAGAGCAGAAAGAGGCGGAGATCCGAGCTCGGCTTGCGGCGCACACTTCGGCTTGCCAGGCCTCAAACTGTTAAAACCGATGTGCACTTGTGGGATCGCTGTTGACTCCCCATGTGCTTCCGAGAGATCGCAGCATCCTTCAGCTATCTTCAGCTTCTGCAGAGGCCCTGATGGCTGAGCTGCAGGAACTGGAGCCAACCATCGCTTCTGCGGAGAGAATGACTGAGGCGAGTTGAGGTGATTGAAGTCTGCCTCAGATTCAAGATGCACGCCTAGTCACGCTATCATGGCTTTTTTTTCGTCCTCCTGTTGCTAGCGTCACCGGTTTGGGAGAGAAGCAGGGCATCCGTGCGCAGGCGATGGTGGAGGAGGCGAATGCGGGGAAGATCCGCGAGGTGCTTGGGGAGTGTAGGTTTTCCTAAGTCACTTAGCAAGTTTCCTGTAAGAAGATGTTGTGTGGTTGCTATGGATTTTGTGTAGGGCTTTCATGATTTCATGGGATTCCATGGGATTCCGAAGGCTGTTCCGATGCCTCTGACAGCCAGGCTGAGGAAGCCAAGCAGAGGCTACAGGTCATCGAGACGGCGGTCCAAGCCACGTTCCGGGCTGAAAAAGGCTTTTGTTGCAAGCTTTGCAAATCCGTCGCGCGCTTTTCTCACTGCTGGTGTGTATGTTTGGCGCTTGGAGCTTTGAGGCACAGTGCGATCGCTGCAGTGCAGCTGAAGGCGCAAGAGCTGAGTGCAAAGGTCGCCGAGGACTGGAGCGGGGCACTGGAGTTGGGCTCAAGTGCCTATACAGAGTCTCCTTTAATTCTCTTGGCACACGCAGAGGTAAGGATCAACCTGACTATTCCGATTATTCCGACGTGGTTACGGCTTCATAAGTCCACACCATGTGCACAGGACCAAGAGATGGTAGAGCACATGGCACCCGAGCTGGCGGTGACACTGGCCTGCTTGGGCTTCGAGTCCGGCGTGTCAGGGTTTGGAAAGGGGCTTAGTGTCTAAGCTTGGCTTTGACGTTGAAGACTTGCAATTTGGGGTGGTACTATTTCCGCCCTCGCTTGGCTTTCTTCCTCATCTTATTGTGCTTTGTTGTTTGTTGTTGTCTCTCTCCCTCTCTTTGTCACATCTTGAGACCCCTCTCATACCCCATTCCACGTGTTCACTACCCAACATCAGACACTGACCCCCAAATTCTCAGTCAAATCAACTGTGTAAGCGACTGGTACAGGCTCTCTGATTGTCAATTCCTGGTCTACGCCCCAGAAAGAGCCATCATTTAGAGAACCATCTGATGACCCCCAATAGAACTCTGGGAAACTGATTCTTGGTTCTTGGGGGCCGTTCTCGTTGCTCATTGGCTGGATATAAGTGAGTACAGGAATGAATGAGTGAATGTGTGAGCCAATGAACGAACTGGACAAGAAAGAGGCTAACTTCATCATCTCGATGGAACATTTTGTTGGGCATGGATGTAGGAGGGCTTCAAAACTCAAAAAGTCATTCGGCCGAGCGTAAGCGGCTTTGCCGGCACGCGAGGGAACTTTCTCGGACGCAGAAGCCAAAATCAGAAATAAAGCTTCCGCTCACAAAGAAGAAAATGTTGCACAGTGTCCGAATCAGATTGGTTTACAAACATGGCTTTCAAAGCGAGCTAAGTTTCCAAATCATGTCGCTAGGAATCCGAATTGGCATTCGCTTGCTTTTCATAGTCAGGGTTTCCCTGTCACGGAGTGCGACATGCGGGAGGTGGCACCGGGCTCTGTGGAGGATTACTCAAGATGGAGGGTTGCAGGGTTCAACGCGCTGGTAACGTTGGTTTCGTGGCACTTCGTTGTGCTGCAGTCGAAAGTGCTGGATCCTAACTATCGAATGGCAGGCACTGGCAGCCAAGACCGAGAGCCAAGACCAGGCGCTTCGAAAGGCACGCGCCCGAGCGGGGCGTTGGGATCTAGAACGCTGTCTTAGTTCTTGTCAGAGCTCAGACGCATGGCTCCACGAGATAAGAGCATGTAGGACACAACTAGGATGTGTGCTCATGACAAGGGGCGGGTGGACGAGCCGTCTCATAAATAGAGAGAGAGAGAGAGAGAGAGAGAGAGAGAGACACCAGAACCCCAGTAAGCTTTATACCCTACTAGTACCATGACCGTGTCGAATGGCCAGCTGTGTTCCACACCCCTGAAAATGAAGGTGGGGAGTCGCTGCAAATCAAACAAGGAGTAGCATGCGGTCTCAGGCACAATCTGGCTGAAGGAGTTGTTCTTCATTTTCACAGTCCTAGTAATATCCTTCCCGAAACATGGCAAGCTGTTGACCATAGTTACCCTCAACATAACGAGCCAGTAGACCTACACACCACCAGTCGCCTTGTGTCTAGGATCCACTTTGACCCTCTTCCCCCAACAGTGCACAGCCCAACTGTTCCACAAATCCTCGGTATAAAGCGAAAGACTGAACATAAGGTCCGAACCAGTTTCGAATTTCGTGATGGGGTTGCTAGGGTAGCTGTGTTTGTGTAAAAGGAACTGGGGGCCACCACACCACTCCTCCGAACTAAAAGAGGTGGAGGGATCTCATCGTGAGGGTGTTGGGAGTTGTTCCAGGAAGGTTGTACTTGTCCAGTTGTTGTGCTTCGGGGAAACTGCACCTCCTACGACAGAATGCCCAGGACTACAGCGGGGGACATTCCACATGAGAAGCAACCCCAACCCGAGGCATGTGTTCTCACCAGCTGAACCACTAGAGCACGCCCGGCAGGGCGACCCCTTTAGGGGGTTAAGTGCAGCGGAAGGAAGGAAGGAAGAGAGAGAGAGAGAGAGATCCATGCTGTTGGGGGGCCAAACTGCCGGGGGGTGGGAGACAGACACATCGCATACATCGTCGACATGGAGACCTCCGCTACGCCCAACCGCCAACCGACTTCACCGCATGACCGTGGGGGGTGGCGGGCGCGGAGGGCTTGTAAGCAGGAGAAGAAGAATGGTGAAAAAGAAAAACCGCTGACCTGGCGGTCTAAGGCCCTGGCTTCGGCTGGCCAGGCTCGCCAGCTGGCGCTGCACCGTGCCTTTTCTCTGCCAGGGGCTTGGATGAGCTTGAGGAAGGATGAGCTTGGAGTTCTTCACACCCCGATCACGACCCAAATAAGCAAACCCTTAACCTTCACAGCAGCAAACGGGCGCCCTCTTACCAATAGATTGCCCGTCCAAATGCCTCGTGTGTGCATCTCGGAGGAAGGTAAACTTGAATCGGAGTCACCGGGTAGAGCGATGAGAGGCAAATACAATAAGCAGGGCGCATCAGGACAAGTCAAAGCAAGAGGCTGAGATACATCTTCACGTGATGCCAAGGTACGAGGGCCTGCGCATGGAGGTGGCTGCTAAACTGCGAGCTGGCAGCTGAGAGTTGTGAGTCATGCCACGGCATTCTGTGGCCACAGTTGCCTTCGCCCTGTTCGAGCAATCATTGTTTAGGTGTGCATCGAGACGCAGGGTGGAAAGGCAAGGCCACGGTATGTGGTATATGCAGCGGGAAGCAGTTTGAACTCTGCATTGGAGCCTGCTTTGCCCTGCTTCAGCCCGACGACCTCTACGAAGCCGTGAAGTTGGCTAGTGGTAGAGTCACCAAAGCCGCCATCAAGGCCTACCTGGAGTCCAATTCGCTGGGGCCGAAGAGACGTTGATGGGCCGTCGTCGATGGGCGTGTGTTGTGTTACGCCCTTGCTTATTGCAGAAAGGGGAGGGGCTTTGGAGTTCGCTCAGGTCTGTCATTGAGGATGCGCACCTGGATGCGATGTTTCCCTCGCAGTCTGAACCCTCCGAATCGAAGGAGGCCCAGGTAAATTAGGGAGATCGGAGTTTTGGAGTGCTGGAAAGCTGGGAAGCAGTCGAGAGGTTTGTCGAGGGCATTTGCTTAAAACGAATCTTTGGAGGATGTTGGGAGGCAAAAGGAAGCAAGTACGCACAGCGCCCTGAGGGCGAGAATGGCAACCCCGAGGAGACCCCGCCCGAGATCAGCTCCTCAGCAGCCTTCAGCGGCTTTTGTCAGTGGCCTTCAAGAGCAGGGATTGCTGTGTGTCGTGGGTGTCCATGCTTCAGGCAAGGAGGACTTTATGCACGTGATTCGGATCTTCTACAAGGCAATGTGGACTCAACGCCTACCAGGAGATGGTAATGAGACCATGAACGCTGCAAGCATCTGAGGTGGTGAAGGAGATTGTGCTCTCTGACAACTTGCTGATCGAGCAGAGTGAGCAGCTGAGACGGATGGACGTTGGCGAAGTGATGGAGGTCTTCCAAGGCTCGAAAGATCGAAGTCGCCTCTGTCACAGTGCCTTCCTCCGTTTTGGTCCTCGGTTCTGAACAGAGGTGGCTCTCTCATGCCACTGGCAGCCCTGGCAGGTCCGATGCTGGATCCATCTGTGGGAGTGTACCGGATTCATGGCAAAGCCCTTCGAGATGGCATCATTGGCTGGGTCACGGTGGCTGGCAACCAAGGGACCCCCGCTCAGACCAACAGACCTTCAAAGCCCATGAAGCACCGGCCTACATTAAACAACAGAAAGAGGACGCTTATTCTGGAAGTTTCCCTGTTTGAGTCTGGGTCTAGGAGGGTCAAGATATGGGGTTGCAGCACAGCTGGGGGCGAAGACTCAAAACGGCGCCTCAAAGCGCCCAAGGCCGAGCCGATGGAAGCATCCTCCCTTGAATTGGCCATGCTTTGATGGCTTTTCCGGCTTTTCCTGTTTCGTTCAGGGCTTATCTGTAGTGGAGCCATTTCTACATCTTAAGCGCGCGGTCGGACAAGGATCCGACGACGCCTCCACAGCGATAGCCCCTCAACCCGTATAATGTCCCGCCTCAAAAGAACTGGTGATCCTGAAGCCCGGAACTTGCACAGCTTCTTACAAATCGTGTCAGGATCACCTTCCTCATGCCGGGAGGCAACCTCTTCAAGGCCGGGGTCCGACTGGATGAGGAAGGGTCTTTCCCCGATTTTGTTGCGTTCGGCGATGCTAGGAATGCTTTGGCAGGAAGGCTGAGCCCAGCAGGACAAACCCCCGAGTATAATATGCCCTCCCTCCCCCCCTTTTGCTTTGCTCGACCAATATACCGACAGGGGATTCTTACCTTTTTCCCGGAAGGTGATCCGGCCTTCTCGGCTAACAGACTTTCCGGACGACCTTGAGGGCGAACAGGGTGTGAGGCAGCTCATGGAAGGGGAGATCATCGAGGCGACTCCGCACCGACTCCATACTGAGTACGCTCTCCTACGTTCCAGCGAGCATGCCTGTGAACACAGCTCCTTGGCTCAGGTCGTCGCATGGCAGCGCGTGAAAGAGGGCACGCCAGCTGCGGCCGCATGCTCAGAGGAGGTGGTTGTCGATGCTCCGTTTCCTTTGTGTTGGGGGTTTAGCCCGAGACTTGCAAGCCCCAAGCCCTAACCAGAGGAGCTTTGGAAATGACGGCAAGCCATGCTGCAATTTCTCATTCAACCTCCAACTCCTTCCCGAAGCTCCGACACGGGGGGGGGGGGGGGATTTCGTGGCAAGACCTCAACCTAGATCCATTGGAAGCCATCAAGCTTTGGAGGGGTGCAGATTGGGGGCTGATGTACGCGGAGTGGCAGGAACTTCTAATGCATTGGGAAAAGCAAAGTGATCGTGAATGAGCGTCGCAAGAGGTCCTCCTTTCGTTTCATGCTGCCTTAATACGCTTTGAACATTGTTAATTAGTGAAACTTTAAGCCCTCAGCCCCAAGCCGCCTCAATCTGATGCAGCCGCCTGGGCAAGGTCACCCGACTGAAGGCTAAGCTGCAGGGTGCCAATGCGACTGGCTTCTTGGCCTTCCTCTCATGATTTCAGCTGCGGAGCCTGAAGTAAAGCCTTTTTGCGGGCCTATAGGCCTATAGGGTGCAGGAACCATACAAAAACTAAGAAGTTGGTGGGGCCCTTTTATGGGGGACAGCTGCGCCCTTGGTTTCTAGGTCTCACTCGGCATGGGCCTTGCGCCTATCATCCAAGGATGGATCTCGATGTCTGACAGTGGCATTCCGAATCTTGAGGCGGCGCCTCACTGCAGCCGGTCCCCGTGAACCCAGGGTGAAGGGTGAAGGGTGAACTGGGCAAACGCGGCGTAAGCACAGTGTAAAAGCATGTAAAAAACTTTAGGTCGGAGGGACCCAGGATATTTCCGCATCTAAGCTCTGGCTTCTGATGACAGAAAAGGAGGACTCTGGTCGGTCCGGGCGGCCCGGGGCAGCAAGCTTTCATACGATTTATTGTGTCGGCCAGGGTCTTGAGGCTCCAGGGGGTTGACTTCCAGGATGGTGCCGCTTCCCTTGACAGGTTCTCTGATGACTCCGCTGTCTTCTTTTTGCACTGCACCGTCATAGATGGGTGCCGCTGGTGATTGGAAACTGCTGAGAGCAGCATATGCTATTCGCTGTTGCTTGGTCGGCAATGCTTTTCTGTTCATTTCTGTTCACCTCGGCACCGCTGTCCTCCGGGTGGGTAAGGCCAGCCGGCACCCTCCTCACGACATTTCCTGCTGTGCACGCTGAGGCTGAACTGCCCTGGCAGCCACGGGACTGTCTGGAGTGCTCCTGACAGTTTTGGCATCAAGTGCACCTGAGAGTACAGTCCAGATGTCCATGCGTGGAGCAAGCGTTGTAAGGGCTTCCAGAATCCAAACACGAACGCTTAATTGGGGATATGCTTGGATTTTCACAAATTTTGGAGCCCTTCTCGCACGTTTCAAGGGAGAAATGGAGAAGGTAGACGTGCAATAACCCAGCCCCGAAATTCTCCACGTCTTTCTTGACTCGAATAGCCAAGTAGGCAGTATCTAAAGTCCAGTCGACATTGTGTCCGGCGCACATTGCTGAGAGGCTGAGATCTCTTGAATGTCAGGGGGTGCATCATGTTTGTGGTTTCTTTTCGAACCAGCAAGGGTCTTAGGCCATGCTAATCAACACACGTATTGGTAGGTCAGTAAGATGCAAAGCCACGCACACCCGCCTGTTTTCTTGGAGCTGTCTCTCAACGTCTACTGGGCGAAAGCAAAGCTTGGACGAGAGGAGGAGCGGGATGCGGAAGTTGCATATGAAGTTCACCCTTGTTTCAGGGGGTTGAGGGTCTTGCGTAAGGCATCCGGGAGTCACTACGGTTCAACAGTGTGGGAAATCGCAAACTCGAGGTTTGGGATATTTGCTTTTGATGTTTAAGTTTGTCCGCACCTTGGCCCGCGAAACGCTTCGGCTTCTGTCTTGTCTACATCAGCTGGATCACGGAGACGTGCCTCACGCGGTGCGCGACGTCTTCTCACCGATGAGTGCAGCAGTGGCCGTGGCGGTTGAGGTGACAACCTACAGCATCCACGGCATGAGCTTGATGTGTTGGGCACAGATCTCCTGTAGTCTCTCGTGGTCTTTGTTTTGGCCTTCGTTATTCTTTTATTCTTCTTTGTCCTCTTTCGTCCGCTGCGCTGAGTACACCGAGGCAGGACTCCGTAAGCACCCTACGCATTTGGAGGTTTTGCTTCGTGTTCTTCGTTGTCCTTAAGTTCTAGCTGCGAGTATCCATTCTTACTTGTCATCCGGGGATGATTCTAAGTCAGTTTCCATCAGGGAGTTCATGTCTTAGGGTAGCTGCAGACGGCAGAATTTCTATAGTTCCATCTCGAGCGACGTTCCGGAACGAGACTTGGAGGTGCAGCCTGTTTCCTTGCAGGCCAGAGATCGAGGCTTGGGCTGTTTAAGGAGGTCTTGAGACTTGGGTATCCGCGGTGGCATTGCTCCATCAGGGCTTTCAGACTGGTGGTTGGAAGCCAAGAAGTTCTGCATGCCATCCGTTGGGCGTGCCTTGGATCTTAAGTCTCAAGTTCTGCATGCCCTGAGCTTTGCTCTTGCGACTTGGGATGCATGCGAGGCCCTCCTTTTTGTGTGGCTATTTAAGGCACACTGTTTCATCTAACGACTTTTACCGGCCCCCCCTCCCCCTCTTGACCAGGAAGCTCTGATAAGTTCGGGAGATACTCAACTCGGTGCCGAGATGGGATGGACGATGAGGGCACGGCCTAAACATACCCGAGCTACGCAAACCCATTCAATAATGCCCGTGTAACATCCTCGCGAATGAGCCACCTCGGTTCTGAGCGTCATCGTCCCTGCCCCACAAGCTCATAAAGAAACCGAAACCTGCATGGTCATTGTTGAACTGTCGCTGGGCTGCGCTGGGCTTTGGCATGAAAGAAAGGCTTCCATTTTGTCACCCCTGGAGGAGACACAGCGTTGCGCGCTCGGCCGAATGGAGGCAGGACCTTCGGAAGACGCCTTGGAGCTGAGCATCTCCCAAAGAATCCTGCCAGGTAGATGTCTCGAATCCTCTTTCACCTCTGACAAGAGTCATGCCGTTAGCAGCCTCGGCCTAGTGGAATTTCAGACATACTCTGAAGTACGAACCGAAGCTGAGACTGCACAATGTAGTGCCTCAGACGGTAACCTGGTGTAGAGTCTCGGCGCAGTGGAGGCGCTGCCTGGGAGTTATGTCGCGTAGACAACAAAAAGCCTTCTGCATTTCGCTGAAGGCCTCTTTGGAGTTTGCTGAGTTTGCTGAGCACTGTTGCACGCAGACATCTTGAGACTCTGCAGCACGAAGTGCAGCCTTCTGCATTGCTGAGGCCGCGCTCCTCGCCCCACTTTTGGAGCAACTCAGTCCAAAGGTCTACGTCGCGTCGTTCGCCTCAGAGCGTTGTGTTGGAGTGGATGAGGGCTGTGACGCGGGGTTCACTGCACGGCAAGTGAGTCTCTGTCGATACATAGCGCTCTGGCACCCACGACAAGCACCAAGGTTCTGGCGTCAGCTGTCCTTTACATCTGCTGAAATCTACCAGGTCCGAAAGTTGCAACATTTTCTGGCTCATGCCCCTGCCCCTCTGCTGACAGGAGCTTTTCGAACTCAAAGGCAAGGGAAAGATGCTTCTTCCTTAGCATACGCACGCCGCATGTCCTTCAGTGTTGGAACCCCTTGATATCCCCTTGATTCCGCCCCACATCTTGAGGCCCGGCAGTCGAGCTCTCAACTCCCTGGATGACGACGACGAGGATGGCAACCAAGCCCTGCAAATATTTTAAGAGAACATGAGTATGCAGTGTCTGCTCTACAACAATTCGTGCAACCCGCATCACCGTGGCCTCTATTGTGAAAGGTCATCAAATTCAATATTGATAGGCTGATAGGCGCCATGGTTTGTGACGATTGAGAAGGGCGGTGGTTTAGGGATATTGGCTGGACCTCAAGATTTAGAAGTTCGGTGCTGCAGGACGATGTGGCAGTGGATGTAAAGAAGGCAGCGAGGCGTGAATCGCTTTGGCGAGGGGCCTCTGAGACCTGCGGGTTCTGATCAATGCTGACCAGGTGCAACGAACTGGCGCGGAAGGCCATCAAGCACTACGGCATTTTCCTTGACAGCTACCAGCAAGCGGCGGGCTCGGCGGCTTTAGGATTGGAAACGCTTTGCGTGCGCTGCCTCCATGTAGCGTGCGCATCATGGGGGGGAGTGGTTTCCCAAAAGACAGAAATTTCCAGGGCCGTCCCGCCCGAACCGCTTCCAGACTGTCGGCTTGTTGGAGTTCTAGTGCTGAAGGATGGGAAGACTGCCGAGAAAGTGGAGAAGGACCACACCAGCACGTGCCCACCCTACGTAGTCCCTACGTTGAAGCTTAAAAGCTGAGCTCTGCCCAAGCAGACGGTTCAGGTACCTGATCGGGAAGCTGAACCGGGCTCGTCTTCGCACAAAGATGAGAGGCGGCATGCTTCGAGCATGTCCGAAAAGCAGGAGATGCATGCAAAGATAGAGACATTTGGAGCTGACATATCAGGGCAACAAAGCAGCAAGCAACAGCCGCAGGATGTCCTGCTGTTGTGGTGGCTTAGTTTGTGGTGTGAGTGCAGGGCTCCCGGTGGATGATGACATCGAGGAGTGCGAAGCTTACTGTAGGCGAAGCTGTTATCTGCAGGTAAGTGAGAAAGTATGGTCAGCTTGCATACAACTCTGCTGATGCCGAAGAATACACTTGACTTGATCGACTCTACGCGATTTTTATAGGTTCTTTTACCAGATGGAAAGTTTCAGAGCATCAAAGGCTAGCTGCAACGCGCGAAGACCTTCGTTGAAGCTTGAGAAGCCCTTAGTCGTACCTTGAGGCACAGACTGGCACTGCAAGAGTACGAAGAGATCCTCCAGTACGGTGATCGCAACCGTGAGGCGCTGCACCAGCAAGGATGGGGGCCAGTGCTCTGTACCATCCGTTTCCTGCTCTTTTTTGGGTTGGCCTTGGGCTTCGCCCGGTATGGTATTTGTTTTTTCGTCACTCTATAGCCCAGTGCCAGGTGGTGGATGCAGATGTGAACATGGCCATGGAGCTGAAGCTTTGTGCAGAGATGGTCGGATCCCCAAAATCGTCCGCTTGAAGCGTCAATCGTGTATCATGGTTTCAGGATTTTGTGGCTCTGCTTCACTTTGCATCTGGACTGCTTGAGGGTTTGACATGTTGGTTCTTATGCCCCTCTTGCTGCCTTGCCCAGGTGGGCCTGCTCCCAACGAAGCTTGCTCGGCTGGCAAAGCGTCGGAACCGCTGAGGTGTCAAAAGGAGAGCTCCCACAGTCCAGGTGTATTGAGTTTGTCACATTCTTATCTGCTTACGTAGCATGGAAACAAAGAGAAGCATCAGACAATCCAGTGCGATGTTGCGACATGTAGCGAATTCCTGCCGAACTCACACAACGTCGTGCAACACTTCACCACCTCTCTTCGATCGTGGCCCACGAGAAGGTCGCCGATGCGGCGCGCAGCTCTCTTGTAAGTCAGCCGCTGGTCTGGCGCCACCGACATGCGATTGCCAGCATGGTGAATATCGCGGCCCACGCTTGGCCCCGTGCTTTGCCGTCTCGTCTCCCGGGCTTTGGCATGCACGGCGGCCCTTTCAGTTTGCGATCCAGACGTTCACTACGGACAGCCTGGCTGCAGTTTGTCGCCGTCGATCTCGACCCACCGGCAGTCGTCTCCGTCGATGGTCACCGTGCTGATGACACCACAGCCGCACGCGAGCCCGAAAAGGAGCGGGGTGAGCGGTCTTGAGATGCCAGCCCAAACTCACGGACCTTCAACACAGAACCCTTGAACTGTGGCGACTGCTGATGAGGTGCGGTTCTCGTGTAAATACAAAGACACTTGGGCATGGAAAGGCAAGCCCGAGCACGTATCCTAGATTGTGGGAGCAATTGAAACCGTACTGGATCCTGCTGGGTATCAGTTCTTGACAAAGAGCCAGCATGCGTCAGCGTAGGCCCATAAGCTTCGGCTGCTGTGGAGACGCGTCAGGTTCAAACGGCCGCAGGTCGCTAAAGTTGGTTTATCACCAGTGCGGCTTGTTCATCCGCCTGAAAGCTCCAGAAATGACAAATGTCGAAGGCTTTCGAAAGAAACATTTTGCACGCGAGAATTGACAGATGACAGGCCGGATGGCCCATTGTGTGTTCTTCAGTACTCGGCGAAGGTTGCTCGAACAATTACTCCCGCAACAACTTACCTTGCGCCAGGCCGCCCCGGCGCGCGCCAATAACGATGGTACACCGCGACACAGTCGGCCTTTGTGCAGGGCCTTCGGCGGTGGCCGTGGCGGTCGGGGCAACGGGGCCTTGCTGATCGCGTCGCGCGCAATGCTGTGCTGCGTCGGACATCCTGTGTTGACGCAGCGTCCCCACCCTGCAGGACGTGCTGCGTTTCTTGCAAGCACGGTGTTCGGCCCGGCGGGCGCAGGCTGTGTTTTGTTGATGGCGCCTTGTGTCGGCGGCTGACGTTGCCGGAGCGCCAGCGGCAACTGGCGCTCCGGCAACGTCTTGAGCGACACGAGCAGTATTCCAGAGAAGATAGAATTGCTCCTAAAGAAAGGACAAACTGAAAACGTGCTACAACATACTATGTATCATGTAATCCTAGATCTACTGCAGCATTTCCAAGACTTATGCCTGTTAAACCACCCGTTCACGGCGATTTCAACTCCCAGCTGAAGGAATACTCACCGAAGCATCCCGCAGGACCCGGAGTTTGGCCACACGGCTGGCAGTTCCACGCGTCGCGGATTCTTTAAGCGCGCCATCGCAAGAGCGGGTTGCTGCCGGCCCCGTCGCCGAGCTCCCCGGCTATGCTGCGTTCGCAAGCGGACCCCACGCAGCTTGCGGCCATACCAGCGAGCCAGCCTTGACCCTGGCCCTTAGAGGCCAGGCAGTTGGCGTTGCGGAGATGCCTGCCGCTGTTGCGCGCCGAAAATACGGGCCGGCTTGCTATGGGGGCCTAACGGCCTGAGCCGAGCAATTGTGCAAGCATGCGGTTCCTGGCTCTGCTGAAAACGGAGGAGTTGCGACACCCGGTGCCGACACTGCGGGACACGCCGCCCTTCATGCGCCGCGGTGCGGCAGGTTTTCAATGGTTTTCATGCAAGCGCTCAGCGAGCTCCGCGCGGCCGCCGCATCTTGCCCCGCAGCCAAGGTCGGTTCGGCTCGAGCGGCGCGGGCCCGGGCCCGGAAACTGTTCCTGCTCGTGCCACGCATGCTGCTTACGTGGGCGGCGCAACAAAGCTGCTCCTACCAACATGGCGAATGGAGCCAGCGCATCCGCAGTGCTAGGCTGTCCCGGCAGTGTTCTTCGGCCCACAAACCGGAGCTCCCGCCCGACGAGGTTTCCGGGCGTAAGCGAGACCAGGCGCACGCAAAAGTGCGCTTGGGACCAGGCGCGCGCAAAAGTGCGCCTGGCACGGCGGCCACATGGCGCGTGTTGACCGACCCCGGGCGACCTCTGCAGCCACGCTCACCCATACCGGCCGAACTTTTGGCGTACGAACCTGAACGCCCGGTCCAGCTTGCAGCCGGATCAGTGGCCACGGAGCTGCGCAATTCCACCCCTCAGTCGAAATCAAACGGCGCCTCTGGACCGTTGCAGCGCTATTTATCTGACATGTGTGCGAACCTCCCTGTTGATGTTGTGAGTTTGCCTGCGCAAATTCGTGAATCGGTCAACTGCCTTCGGTCATATGCAAGTGCTGACCTCTCGGGAAACGGCCACGGTTCTCGTCGTCGCCAGCGCGGCGAGAGCCGAGCGTCTTGAGCTTGGCTGTCTTGAATGCCAACAGACTGTGGTTGGCAGATGGTTCCGAGCACTTGCCCAGCCCTTTTCGTATGATGGGCCCCACGGTTGTGGAGGTTGTGAGGCTGGATTTCTGGTGAGCCATGGGGACACTTCTTGGCCTGTCCCGCTTCGTGATGCCACTTGCGCTCGCTTCCGTTGGAGATGTGTGGCGCCAGGCGGTGTTGACAGCATCCCCATCCTGATCTGCAGTTTTTATGCGCCGCATGTGGGCATGCCTTTGCTTGAGCGTATTCATTTCTGGACACAGTTGCGAGCTTCCATTCAAGAAGCGCTTCATTCCCACCCCCGTGCACGCCTGGTTTTGGCTGGCGATTCGAACGTGTATCTGTCTGAAGTCATGGGCTGCGGCCGTGAAAGGTCTGGAGAGTCGCAGCTGCGTGTACTGATTGCATCGCGGGATTTGCCTATTCGTAACCTGGTTGTGCACGACGGCTCCACTTGTGCATGTTCACCCAATGCTTGTTGCCCGGCTTTAGGTAGTGATCACAGGCTCATCACTTTTCAGATCGCGTTGTCGTCCACAGTTGCTGACGATACTGCCTCTCCCCGCTGGCCGCGTGTTCGCAACTGGTTACCCATTGTGCAAGCCTTGCGTCCTCGCCTGTTGGCGTGGACAGCTAAATTGTCAGAACTCCATCGCGACGCTAACACGTTTTCCTCCGAAGCTAAGCTAGCCGTGCAATTCTCGATGTCCTGCATGGAGAGTTTGTTCACATGTTTTGGGACGCGGCTCGCCCCCAGGTGGCTCGTGCTTCCCGTCATCAGCCCCAGGTGGGACGACGAGTGCTATAATATGATGGTTCGCAGGAATGCTGCTTGGCGTTCGTGGTGCCGGGAAGGCACGGCTCAAGCGCGTGATGCATACAGCTCCATGCGTCGTGCGTTTCATTATTTGGTTCGCAAAAAGAAAGCCTTGTACTGGCATAGTTGGCTTCAGGCGCAAGAACGTGCCTCAGCAGCGCGTAATATTCGTCGGCAGTTTGGGCCCTCTCGGCGCCCGCTATCTGCTAACATGCGTTCATCCTCTCCACATGGTGGCGCTGTTGAGGGTGCAGCATGTATTGAAGCTTGGCGTTGCCATTTTCGCGACGTGCCTGTCTCCGCGGGCTCCGTTTCTGCAAGCTCGCCTGACCTGGAGACAGATGTCCGTCGTTTGCGCCGTCAAATGTATGCCACTGCCAGTCGCTTCGATTTCCTTCTTAGTGAGCCTGAACTCCTGCAGGTCTTGCAACAGCTGCCCGCAAACCGTGCCCCTGGCTCGGACGGCCTGACATACGAACTCTATCGGATTGACGACGGTACTATGCGCAACGCACTCCTTTCTTTCTTTGAACCTGTGCGCTGCAGGGCGGTGGTGCCGTCAGTATGGCGCTCTGCGGTTGTCATGCCGCTGCACAAAACTGGCGCTGAAGATGAGTTCGCCAATTACCGGCCCATCAGCCTGCTCTGTTGCGGCCTCGAGGTCTTTGAAAGGTCTCCTCCCGCATGTGAACCCGCGCATTGATGAGAGCCAAGCTGGCTTCAGGTGGGGCGCCGAGGAACAAATCTATACCCTCGTCGAAACGCTGCGCCTCCGTGCCCGCAAACGCGCCTTCTGTGCTTTTGTTGATGTGCGCAAAGCGTTCGATGTAGCATGGAGAGATGCCGTCCGCGTCCAGCTCGCTGCTATCGGTGTCACAGGCTCCACGTGGCGGGTTTTGGATGACCTTCTCGGTGCAACCAGTGCGAGAGTACTGGTTAATGGCACGTTGTCTGAGCCATGGGATGAACGGGCCGGCGTCCGCCAAGGCAGCGTGCTTGGCCCCCTTCTGTTTAACATCCTTTTTGATGGTATTTCGGCCGCCGTTCGTGCAGCTTGTCCTGGTGTCGTCAGACAGTACATCCCAGTTGCAGCTAAGAGTTGGCAACCGTTGCACCCTTATGCGCCTCCAGGGCGAAAAAAGAGGGCACACGCACAAGGCATGAAGTAGGCTCCAAATCATCGCACCCGCAGAGGCGTGGATGGTTGCCACGGTGATGGGCAGCACGGTCATCCAAGAAGGGATGGTGGCCACACCTAGCCAATGTCCATTCCCTGACCGCCGAGGATGGCAGCCGATGGCAGCCGAGAAGCATGAACATTTTGTGAAAAATCCAAGACAGGATGACACTGGATGAAGGTGGCCAGCGATGCAAGTTCAGATGCCGCAACCTGGCGCGCACGCCAACCGACGCGGTCGAGGACTGGGCGTACACAACGATGCCTCCAACGCTGCAAAACGCGGAGGTTGCTATCGGGACCCAAGCCAAATTCATGAGGCAACGTCACGCCTGCCGAATTCAAGGCTCGAGAAGCTCCAGCCGCCCAAAAACTTGGCACGCCAACAGCGTAGCGAAAGACCCGAGCAGCAAGACCACGGTGCATGCCACCAGGGGTGGCCGAAGAAAGGTGACCAAGCAAACTGGCTTGCCCACGCAGGACTTGCACCGCGAATGGGTCCCAACCGAGTTCGCCCAAAACGGCGGCCTTGGGTGCGCCTGCTGGCCAACACAGCAAGCGCCGAAAACTCGTGTGCAAACCACGGCTTCCTGCCCAGGCAATGCATTGGTGGAATTTGCGGGTGCTTTTAAAGATCAACCTGTCGGTTTGCTTGTTCCACCTTTTGGAAGCATGGAAAATGACACCCAAGTAGCGATACTCATGGACGACAGGGACAACGGAGCCCTGAAGCACAAACCGAAAGTCACGAGACCTACAACCGACAGCAAGAACAGCTGTCTTATCGGGGCCTATGCCAAAAGAGAAACGCCGCGGCGCACGAGGACCGCGACCCAGAGGGACAGCCTTTTGCGGCTCGTCTTTGCGCCGCAGGAGATGGGCAACACGCGTTCATCTACGATTGCCCGTGTCGCTCTTCGTTGCAAGCGTCTGCCGAGCGCAGCGATCTTTGCTTGAGGGCTTAGAGTCTTAGAGCCTTGACGCGGCTGTTGTACCATCACTCCGTTGTATATATGTTTTCTTCTTGCTGCTCTCAGCAGCGGCGTCGTGATGCTTTTTCGTACTGATGTTGCGCCCCCCGGCAGGGCCGCGTGCCCGGTGTGCCTCACGCAGCTGCCCGACCTGCCGTGCTGCCATAGACCACCTCCCCCGGGACCCGGGCCTGCGGACGAGGTGTGAAGCGCTTGGCATCGACCTCTACCCGGCTGCACCCCCGAAAAGGTCAGCCACAGCTTGCGCCATCGAGGTCGAAGGGCTTAAGCGCCGCCCCCCAACGTGGGGTTTAGTGTTTAAGGTTTAGGGTTTAGGGTTTAGTCCGTTGTTTAGGGTTTAAGGTTGGTTTGGCCCAGCGCTCTACGTGCGAAGCCAGGTTGACCTCCCACAGCATGGGGGTCGAGCAACGGAGGCATGGCGGGGGAGGCCCCGGCGTCTGGACGCACACAACCGGCAGCACGTTTTGGCAGCGCATGCAAAGCCACGGCGGAGTCCATGAGACAATGCCCACGAGACGATGCCCACGTCATTGCGGTGGGGCAGGGGGGCCCAGTGCATGCTGGCATCCGGGAGTCGACGAAGCCTAGCGCGGGTCCCGCCAGGCGGCGGCAACAAACGGCCCGCAAGTTGCGTGGCTCCGCGGGCTCCGCAGCGTCCGCAGCGGAAAAGGTTCTGGTCGCGTAATCCGACGGTCGTGTGGGCCGTTTGGTGGCTGGTCTGCTCTTGCGCACCAGGTCAGGCCCCTTGCATTGGGACCGGAGCCCCCCTTGCCCGCGTCACGGGCGGTCCCCACACCCGAGCCCGCTCTCCCGCAAGCCGTCGTCCAGTATGTTGATGCTGCGCCTCCGCCGCTCCACCTCATTGCTGGCACCAACTTTGGGTGTATTGCTGGATGCTGCGGGCTTGTTCTCAGATTCTGCGCGCCGTGCATGGCGCATGCATCCGGTCATTGGGGAGTGGTGGCAGCGCACCGTTGAGGCACTGCTCGCGCGCCCGTTTCTGCCCGTGCAGGAGCTTTCTCAGGCGGTTGCTCATGTCGGGCGGGCGTTTGGGCCACCTGTACTCCTCTCTCCTTCACTGCTTCGCTTCCGCGAGTGGGCAGGGCAACGGCATGCGCAGGTCGCATCCCCGCTGATGCCGCTCTCGCTAAT
This sequence comes from Symbiodinium natans, assembly GCA_905221605.1. NCBI lineage: Eukaryota > Dinophyceae > Suessiales > Symbiodiniaceae > Symbiodinium > Symbiodinium natans. The sequence continues at coordinate 182,139 of CAJNDS010000022.1, forward strand.
GCTGCTTCTGTGGCCCGAGGCCGGGAACAAACCACACAGCGCAGGGGGTCCAGTCACGGTGGGGCCACTGCCCCGCACCGGGCCCGCACTGAGGAGGCCACGGAGCCTGCACCTGCGCCCCCAGCGGCTGCCCGTGGCCACGGGCAAAACCGAGGCCGTGGGCGCCGAGGAAGCGGTGGGCGTGTGCCGGCCCCCAATGTTTCGGCTGAGGCCCACACGCATGCAGCTGGCGAAGCGCTCGATTCTCCAGTTGGGCCTCCAGCTCCCACGCAAGGGGAGCAACGGGTTGCCGGCATTGAAGCAGGGGTGCGACGTGGCCTCGCGCAGCTTCAAGAGGTCGACCATGGTCGACCTCCCCGCGGAGCTTCGCCGTCGGGCGCTCACGCTGCAAGGGGCTCCGCGCAAACTGCGTGGCACGCTGCGCTACGCTCTCCGCACCGGTTTGAGCGCCGCGCTCGACGCAAGGGAACCCGCTGTAGCCGCCAGCGGCTGGAAGCTCTTCTTCCTCGCGCCCCGGATGCTGCTGCACCGTGCCGCAGGGCAGAATTCCGTTCCGGCGAGCGAGCTGGAGCAGCGATGCGCCTACTTCCGACAGGGAGAGTGGCTGCAGCTGCTCCGCGCGGCGACGGGGACCAGACCTGCAGGGCAGACTGGCCGCGTCCGGGCACTGGTTGTGGGTGATGTTTTCAGGCGTTTGGTCGCCCGCGCGCTGGCGCAACACTTTGCTGCCGCTTTCCAGGAAGCTTGCCTCCCGTACCAGTTTGGTTTGAGCACGCGGGCAGGCACGGAGGGCCTCTACAAGCTCCTCCACACGGCCACGGCCCTGGACGCCCGCGCTACAGTGCTGTCCATTGATGCTGTCGGGGCCTTCGACCATGTGTCGCGCCAAGCCATGCTGGAAGGGCTCCGGTCCCGCCCGGCCCTCGCCCCACTGCTGCCTTTTGCTCGCCAGTTTTATGGCAGTGCCAGCGTCTACACCTGGCTCGACGAGACCGGCGCCGAACACGACGTGACGCAAGGCGACGGAGGCGAGCAAGGGGACCCGCTAATGCCGGCGCTCTTCTCCCTGGCGCAGCACCCCGCTTTGAGCGAGGCAGCGGCAGGGCTGCAAGAGAGTGAGGCCATCTTCGCGTTCTTGGACGACAACTATGTCGTGTCAGCACCGGAGCGCACCGATGCGCTGCACAGCGCCCTGGAGGATGCGCTGTGGCGCCATGCGCGCGTACGCTTGAATCGAGGCAAGACCCGCGTATGGAATGCCGGCGGTGAGGAGCCTGCCGGCCTGGCCCGTCTCCAGCCGGTGGGTGCCGAGCCAGTCTGGACGGGTGCCTGGTCCTTGCCGGCAGACCAGCAAGGGTTACTGGTGCTGGGAGCGCCGCTCGGCAGCGAAGCTTTTGTGCGACGGGAACTGCGCCGCAAACGGGAGACCCAGGACCAACTGCTTGCCCGCCTGCCTGCCGTTGGGGACCTGCAGTGCGCGTGGCTCCTCCTGCTCTTCTGCGCCTCCCCGCGTGCAAACTGCTTGCTTCGGATGCTCCCGCCTGGTGCGACTGAGGCTTTTGCGCGCGAACACGACGCTGCGGTGTGCGCATGCCTAGCGGCCCTGCTGTCGCAGGACTCCCTGCCCACGCAGGCACTGCCTCAGCCCACGCAGCGCCTCGTGCACCTCCCTTTGCGGTTTGGGGGCCTGGGGGTGCGCTAGTGGTGCGCTCGGCCGTCGACGCCGCTCCCGCCGCCTACTGGGCCTCCTGGGCGGACTGCTTGCCGACCATTCGAGCCCGGGCGCCGCTGGCAGCCGATCGTTTGGTGCGCGCACTGCAGTCCTCCACCGAGACCGTGCCGCCGCTCACAGCAGCGCGTCACGCAGCCGCCAGCCTCCGCGAGCAGGGCTACGACGCTCCCGCGTGGGATGCGCTGCTGCAGGCACGGCCAGGGCAGGAAGAACGCGAGTTTGGGGAATTTTTGCGAGGCTGGCAGCATCGTGCTGCCCTCGCCAGTGACGAGCGCGCGCTTGATTTGCATCTTTCTCACACTGATGCCGCATCTCGAGCGCTGCTGCTGTCACAGGCCGGGCCACACGCTGCGCATGCCTTCACAGTCTTCCCTACCTCAGCAGAGTTGACGGTGCCACCACCGCTCTTCCGCGTCTTGCTGCTGCGACGGCTTCGCCTGCCGCTGCCTGTCGCACCGCGCACGTGCGCCTGCCGAGGTCGCCTGGACCCCCTCGGCGACCACAGGGCTGCGTGTGCGACTTCCGGTGTGCTCGCATCTCGAGCCCTCCCTCTCGAGCGGGCAGTGGCGAGGGTGTAGCCCGCAACGTTCGCCTGGCTGACATGAACATCGATGTCCCGGTCTCGGATGACCGCCGCATCGAAGTCGTGCGCAGCAAGCTGTTGATGCCACCATCGTCAGCCCCGCGACGCGGGCGGGCGACGCCCAGCCCGGAGCTGATGTGCATCCCGGTCGGGCTGTGGATTGCGCCGCCCGACGCAAACGCCGCCAAGCCTACCCCGAGCTCGTGCGCGCTCGCCGCTGCCGTTTGGTGGTCGTCGGAGTGGAGGTTGGGGGCCGGTTCGGCGCAGAGGCGGCCACTTGGCTCCGGCTGCTCGCCGGGCAACGTGCGTCGGACGTTCTGGCGGCCACGCCGTCGCCGCCCAGCGCGCCATCGCCGCGTCCTTGTTGGAACTCCCGCTCGTGGGAGAGTGCAACGTCGCCGGAAAGGCGCCGGAGCTGCACGAAGTGCTTGCAGACGTGCGCTGGCAGCTCCCGGTCATGGGCAGCCGCCAGGGGCCTCACTAGTGTCCCCGGCAGGAGCGCCTCCGTACTCTGTAGGACCAGGTAGGCACTGACGGCCGGGACTCTGGATTGCCGGGAAAAAGGTCCGCGAAAAAAAAAAAAAAAAGGAGCGGCACGATCGTGCCGGGCCTGAGCAAAGCGCTGCCGGTGCCAGCCGTGATGCGGCCACCGAGCCCAGTCATGTCCCCAGCCGCACGGAGCCCTCGGCAGGTAGCCGTGCTCTGCCTGGGCCTGAAGCCGAGGATTCCCGCGCAGAGGATGCCACTCTGGCTCGCGTCGCCGCGCGCGCGGCCGGTTCACAGACCCGCGGCCGCGGTCGAGGTCGACGTGGGGGGCGCGGGCGCGGGGCAGATGCCGAGGTTGAGTGTGCGTCTGAGCCATGTGCCGCCGATGCGCCTGCTGACGCGATCCCGAGCGGCACCGCCGCGTTGCGCCGGAAGAGGGTTTGCGTGTTGGCCTCGCCTCTCTGGACGGCATCGACCTCGAGGCAACCCTCAGGAGCCGCTTCCTCACGCTCCTTGCGAGGCGCCCTCCGCACGGCCATGCGAGCAGGCCTGGAATTGATATCGGAACGCACATCGCCTCAATTGGAGCTCCGGGGCTGGAAACTCTTCCTTCTTGCCCCGCGCATGCTCTTACATCGCACAGCCGGTGCGACGCGCGTAGCGCCGGGCGAGCTTGTGTGCCGTTGCGAAGCTTTCGCACGTGGCGAGTGGCCCGTCCTCCTCCAGGCTGCCTCGCGCACTGCCGCTTCTCCGCATGAGGCGGCCCGAAATGTTGCTCCTGATCCCGAGGCTCGGGCGGCACGCGCTGCGGCTCTGGTCCATCTCGGCGAGCTCTCAGCTGCGGGCCGCGCCCTGGTTGCTGAGCCGCTTGCGCCCGCCACCGACGCCACCCTCGCAGAACTCCGGGATCCTCAGCGGCGTCCACCCGAGCCGTACGACCCCATGCCGTCCGAGATTGCTAACTTTGCCCCACGTGAGCCGTGCCCCCTTTCTTTGCCAGCGTTCCTTGCTAGCCTGCGAACCGCAAGGCGTGGCGCTGCTGCGGGACCCTCCGGCGCCACTGCTGAGCACCTCCGCATCCTGCTGGATGACGAGGTCGATAGCCAACTTCTCCACTGCGCCGCGCAACGTCTCGCGTGCTTAGCCCGTATTGGTGAGGGAGGCACGCACGCTCAAGGTGCGGGGCGAAGGCCTGCGCGAGGGTCCTCCCGACCAAACGGCGAAGGACATCTCCGACAACGAGCGCGCGAATGCCCCGTCCATCCGGCTTTTGTAAAGCGACAATTCTGCCAACCCGAATGGCCGCCAGGGCTGCGTCCGGCACGTCCGCCTGCGCCAGCCGGCAGTGAGGCCCTTCCGCGTGTCCGGCGGGCTGCCACGGAGGTCGACCCGCGTGCAACCATCGCGCAGGGCGAGGGTGGCGAACAGGGAGACCCGCTCATGCCAGCGCTGTACTCGCTGGCACAGCGCCCGGCGCTCCAGGAGGTGCAGGAAAAGCTGCGGGATGGCGAGGCGATCTTCGCGTACCTCGACGACACGTATATTATCGCCCTGCCGGAGCGGATACACGAACTCTACGAGGCGTACAGACGCGCCTTGTGGGTGCATTCACGTGTTGAACTCAACAGTCGCAAGACGCGTGTCTGGAACGCGGCAGGCGAGGAACCGCCTGGGCTGTCAGTGTTGCACGGGAACGCTGACGCCGCAATCTGGGTTGGGGACTGGGCGCTCCCGCCACAGCAGCAAGGGCTCACGGTCCTTGGCACCCCTTTAGGCAGCGACGCATACGTGCGTCTGCGGCTCGCGCAGAAGCGCGAGGAGCACGATCGCCTGCTCCAACGAATCCCGCTCGTCAAGGACTTGCAGGCTGCCTGGCTGCTGCTGCACTGCTGCGCCGCCCCGCGGGCCAACTACCTCCTGCGCGCTCTGCCGCCAGCCGCGACGGCCGAGTATGCTGCCTCTCACGACTCCGCTGTGACTCGCTGCCTCGCCACGCTCCTGGGCCATGCGGACGCAATGCTGCCTCCCCAGTCGGAGCGAGCGGCACACTTGCCACTACGCTTTGGTGGCTTGGGCTTGCGAGAGGCCACGGCGGACCGCCATGCTGCGTACTGGGCCTCCTGGATGGACAGCCTCCCCGTCATCCAGGCGCGCTTGCCTTCGGCAGCTAACCGTTTGCTGCTTTCCCTCCGCGCGCAGGAGCAGGAGGCCCCCTTGCCCTCCATACTCGCCGCCGCACAAGCCGCAGCGTATTTTGCTGGACAGGGCTATCAAGCCAAAGTGGCTCAAGCGGGCCTGAGGGGGGGGTTTCCACGCGACGCAATAGTTGTGTGCAACATGAAGACAACAATGACTCCGCCTGCAAAGGGTGTGAAGAGAGAGGCCACACGATCCCCATTACGTGAGATGGACGGTGTCGAGAATCTTGACCCACCGTCAGATGAAGATATGCATGTGCAAGTGTCTGCCCGCACCATAGCTGACATTGTGCGTCATGAGGTTCAGACAGGATTGTCCAGCGTGGATACCAAGCTGACCAGCCTGCAAAATGATGTCAGAAGTCGAGTGGAGGGCATCGAGAAGCAATTGAAAAATCATGCCGGTCGTCTTGAAAAAATGGAACAATGGCTGGACTCGAGAAATCCCACACCGCGTTCTTGCGCATCAGATGTAAGTGGTAAAATTGAACAACAACTCGCAGATTTGCAGGCGCAAATTTCGAGTTTGCGTGTGGACTCGAGCTCGGTGTCGCGAGATACCACTTGTACGATGGTTGTCGGCGGCTTACAATCACTGGATGGGTTGCACGCAGCAACCACGTGGTTGAATGACACACTTGCAAGGATGAGTGGGCCGAAACATGTGGGGACGTACAGCAAATCCAAGGAGTGGTTGGGCTTGTTGTGGGCCAAGTTTTCCTCTGTCGGTGAAAGGGACATGGCTGTTGCACTGATCCGAAGTGCGAACATGAACATGGGGTCAGACAATGTATGGGCGACTCAGGACTTGCCGGTCCCAATTCGAGCAAGGAAGCTCTTTCTCATGGGTTTGAGATGGCAGTTGATCCAGTGGGGATTCGTCAAGCAAGAAATCAAGATTGATGATGACTTCAACACCATGCACATCGGCTCCTTGTTGGTTGTGAGGGTGACCAACAAAGATGATTCTTTACAATGCACATGGGCGGACACATGGGCAGATTGGACAGAATTTCAAGAAAGCTCCGAGTTACAGGAGCTTCTCGTGCGTTCCGCGCGAACCCTTCAGAAACAAGCCAAGGGCCAGGGCAAGAGCAAGGGCCGACAGGCCCAGTAGGGACATCTCCGTTCGAGTCGATTTTCACAACATCCTACATTTTCATCGGGTGCCGAGCCCGAGTTTTCGGTGGGTGCAACTCCAACACTTCAAGTACATGTACAGAACAAATTTTCAGAAGAGCGTTCGCGTGAGGTGGTTGTTTTTGCCAAAAATGCCAGATTACATTCAGCAGACAAGATATCAGAATTATTGGGAGAATTGGTGCAGATCAATGCTTGGGATGTTTTGCTCTTTTCCGAGACCAGACGATCCAGTGAGGCTGTTGATTTAGAAGGTGGCCATCGCTTGTTTTCATCTCAACGTCCGACGGCTTGTGCAGGTGTGGCGATACTTGTGCATTCAAAACATGTGGCAGCAGTTCAGCGAGTGCAAACAGTTGATGAGCGTGTGATGTATGTGGACTTGCGCATCAATGGGCTCACATTTCGCATGGTATCGGTTTACATGCCACATGCAGGATATCCGACGGAAGACTTGATGCAAACGTATGATTCTCTGCACTGCGTACTAGAAGGCGCGCGAAAAAGGAACATAGCATATGTTGTCGGAGGCGATTTCAACACTCAGCTACATGTTGGTCCGCGCGGAGACTTGCTCATGCAGACAGCTCACATGTTCAGCATGGTCATCGCAAATGCAGAGCAAGAACATGACAGTTGGACGTTTTGCAGTTCAATGGGGGTACGACGTCGTTTGGATTTTGTGCTTTGTAGTACTGGTTTTGACGTTACGCATGGTGGAGCAACTGACTTGCTGGATTTGGGGTCCGATCATCGAGCGGTACGTGCGGCCCTTGAGGTGACCGGGCCGCGTAGCCTCCAAGGACGCAAGCCAGTCGCACGCAAGCAACGCTGGTCACCGTCTGTCGCAGAAAAGCGCAGGTATCAGATAAACTTGGACACCTGTCTTCAACAGTCGGCGCTGGTCAACATGTATGAGCTTGAATCTTGCGTCGCGCGTTGTGCTAAACTTGCGAGCCAACAAACTGCACAGCGTGATTTGGCCGATGTGAAGCCTTGGCAACGTCAGGATTTTCAGGACTTGCTTGCTCAACGTCGGCAGTGCAGGGACAGAGAGGGTCGTGCTCGGCTTTCCAAACAGATACGTGCTCATCTTCGCAGGCATATGAGAGACAGAAGAAATCGCCGGGTGAATGACATTCTTTCGGAATTTCGTTGTTTGAATCGGATTGAGGATGTTTACCACAACCCTTGCAAAGCAGTAAAAAACACCAGGGAGGGTCCATCGCCACATGAATTTACAAAGTATTTGGAGGACATTTTCACGCCTGACCGCATGGAAATGCAAGATCCGCATGTGGGCTCGCATGATGTCGTGCCACCATTCCACCTTCATGAGCTGAAACAAGCGATCAAGAACTTGCGGCATGGCAAGGCCGCAGATTGCGATGGGCTGGTGCTGGAGATGTTTTCGTTTGCAAGTGATAACCTATTGACGTGCTTGTTGGGTTTGTACAACAAGGTGCTATCGACCGGTTATGTGGAGCAGTCATGGAAAAATACCGTTTTTACCATGCTGCCTAAAGCGGGCGACAAGTCTTTGGTACAGAACTGGCGTCCGATTGCGGTCCTCAAAATTACGTACAAAATTTTTTCCAAGCTACTATTGGGACGCTTGGCTCCTTTGATGGAACCCACACTGTCACCAGACCAAATGGGCTTCCGTCCTTGTACAGGGGTGGAACACGCGTTAGTGGTGCTTGATTCAATGCTCGGGAAGTGTGCGGAATGGGGATGCGCATTGTGGTGTGCAAGTCTTGATTTACGCAAAGCCTTCGATCGAGTTAATCACGAGTCACTTTTTGCAGCGTTGGATGCGGCTGGCATGCCTGGTGCATACGTTTCTTTGCTGAGATCCTTATACACGTCACAAACGGGCGCTGTCAGAGATGGTCGGCCATTTCATATACGGCGTGGGGTCAAGCAAGGTGATGTTCTCAGCCCTCTCCTCTTCAACGTTGCCTTGGAATATGCGTTGGATAAATGGAAGCAGCGTCTCAGTCATCATGGGTGGGATGTTGGAACTGCAGTGCGATTGACAAACATTCGTTTTGCTGACGATCTTCTGCTGTATGCGAAGTCTTGTAGTGAACTTACCACAATGATCACGTTCTTGAAGCAAGAGCTGTGCAAAATTGGCTTGGAATTGAATGCAGACAAAACCAAGATATTCACAACGCTGTCTCTCGAATTACCAATGTACATTGAAGTTGATGACGATTTGCTGGAAGTGTTGTTCGAAGGCAAGACGCACAAATATCTGGGGCGCTCCCTATCCGGAAATGTTACAAAAAGGGCAGCTGTCGAAGTCGCTCACCGTTCACAAGTGGCTTGGGGGAAGTTCATGAAACACAAGCACGTTCTGCAGAACAAACATATTGCAGTTCGTAATCGGCTGAAGTATTTCGATGCTGTGATTACTCCCACTGTGCTGTTCAGCTTGCACGCGCTGCCTCTGACCCAGAAGCAACTTCATGACCTCAATATCTTGCAAAGGCGTATGCTACGTTCTATTGTTGGTTGGCGACGGGTGGATGGTGAACCATGGTCTGACACCATGACGCGCATGAATCAACGGGTCGCCTCCGCCCTCCAACAGCACCCTGTCACTGCGTGGGATCAGCAATTGCTGTCTAGGCAGTACAACTTTGCGGCAACCGTGACGAGAAGTCAATGGCCGAGCTTGGTTTGCAAATGGGATCCCAGAACTCGGTGGTCAGCGAATACGACAACACGACCCACTAGAATTGTGGGCCGGCCCCGTGCAAAATGGGATGATCGACTGTCAAAGTTTGCTGCCCAATGCTTCCCAAACTATGTGAGCTGGATTGATGCTGCGTGTGATGTTGAGCGTTGGAAGCTCAAAAAAGCTGAGTACATAGAAATGTTCAAAGTGGAAATGTAAATACCTGTAGTTCGCGAGCGCTTTTCCAGCAACCTGTCCCATGTCCTTATAGGACCGTAGCTTGACTCGAACGGGCAAAAGCAAAAAGCAAAAGGGCTATGCGGTGCCGGCGTGGGATGACGCGCACTCTGCCCCGCCTGGTCCGTTTTCCCGCAACGACGAACCAGCCGGAACCCTCCGGGGCTGGCAGCGTGGGGCCGCCCACGCTTGCGATGAGCGCGCGATTGAGACGCACCTTGCTGATCTTTCACCTGCGTCCCGAGCGCTGCTGCTTGAAGTCCGGGCGCGTTGGGACTCTGAGGCTGCCACCTTCCTTCGCCTCCTTGCTCGTGCGCGGGCGGCGGGCACCCAGGCTGCGTGGGTCCTCCGGTGGAGTGGCGTCATCTCCATCGCTGCGCAGAGCGCGCTTGCGGCTACCTTCCTCCAGCTCCCCGCCCCGTCTGAGCCCTGTGCTGCTGGCACACCCCCAGCCTTGCACGAGGTTCTGGCTGACCTCCCAGGTCCCAACACCAAGCCGTCTGCCCAGCCGGGCCTAGGTCCCTCCCCCGGGCCCCCGAAGGGGACCCGTGGACCGACCCTGACTGCGGACGCAAAAAGGAGCGGAAAAAAAAAACAACTGATGTTTGCTTACTTACTTACCTATTTTTTGTACCAGGACGCATGCTGCTGACGTGGCCCATTCTGTCTATACACATGATTTGTTTCACTTTTCTGTAGTTGCTGACCGCAAGTCGGTTGTTTCAGGACTCCTGCTGCTCAGATGTTTGCGGGATTTTCGCAAACGAGCAGGTTGTCGCTGCCATTGCTTTAGGGCGGATGATCGCCGTTCGCAAACCTTCGGGGGCTCCCGTGGGCTGGTTGTGGGTGACCTGCTGCGGTTGTGGCCCGCACCCTCGCTCAGCAGTTCTCGCAGCAGCTCGATTCCGCCTGCCGCCCACACCAGTACGCATTGTCCACTCGGACTGGAGCGGAAGCGCTCGTGCACACGTTGCAGGCCAAAACCCAGGCTGACCCCCACCTCACGGTTCTCTCGGTTGACATCTCGGCAGCTTATGACACCGTTAGCCGGGAGTCCATGCTAGCGGCCTTGCGCGAGGTGCCACAAGCCTCGGCCCTGCTACCCTTCGTGCGCTTATGGTATGCCCGCGAGTCTGTGTATGTGTGGGCTGCAGGTCCGCTGACCCACCGCATCACTCAAGCTGAGGGCGGCGAACAAGGTGGCACTTTACGCGTTGGCGTTTGCCCCCGCTATCCGCGACCTGCAAGCAGACCTCGGCCCCGACGAGCAAGCCATGGCATACCTCGATGATGCGTACATCTTGGCCCCGCCCCACCGCGTGCCGCTTGGAGGCTCATGCCCTGCGGCGTGCCCAGCTCCGACTCAACCCCGCCAAGACCCGCGTGTGGAATAGCGGAGGGGCTTATCCAGAGGGTGTCCAGTCGCTCGCCCCCAACAGCGAGGTTTGGGTTGGCGACCAGGCCCTCGCATCGGGCCAGTGTGGAATTGTTGCACTTGGCGTACCCTTAGGCGCACCAGAGTTTGTCGCCGCACACTTGGCCGCATTGCTCGCCAAGCAAAGGGTCCTCCTCGACCGCCTTCCACTCCTGGCCGACACGCAGGTTGCCTGGCTGTTGTTGTTACTGTGCCGCCCCCCGCGCGCAGTACGCGCTTCGCACCTTGCCTCCCGTGAGCACGCGAGCATACGCAGCTGGGCACGATGAAGCTGTCCTCGCGTGCTTGGATACTTCTTGCCGGCGCTTGCCGCCGTACGGGCACAGCTCGCGCTGTGGCATGGTGGGCTGGGCCTCCGTCGCGCTGAGTACCATGCAGTTGCGGCTTACTGGGCATCTTGGGCCGACGCGCTGCCAGCCCTCGCCCGCCCGACCCTGCGTTCGCTCAAACGCTGGCGCTCTCCCTCGACGGCCCAGGCCCTTTGCCCCCCGCCCTGGCTGCCCTGCAAAAAGCCACGGCGTCCCTGCAAGCTGTAGGCTTCGAGGCCCCTTCGTTTGGCCAGCGTGCCATCCGCAGAGAGCTCGATGCCGCCAGCCTGGCCATGTTGGACCACGCAGCGAGCGTGTTCACAACGCCGCTGCCCCTCACCGCTGCGCGCTGCCGGCAACTACATGACCCTTTGGGGGACCACATTGCAGCGTGTCCTCGGTCCGGCATCCTTCGCTCCCGGGGTGGGCCACTCGAGCGTGCTGCGGCCCGCGTCTGCCGAGAGGCCGGAGCCACGGTTGCTCTCAACGTCCGGCTGCGGGACCTGAATGTCGACGTCGCCCGACAAGACGAACGTCGCATCGAGGTCATCGCAAATGGGTTGGCGATGGTTGGCGCTCTGGGGTGGCTCACAGCTCGCGGTCGACACCACGCTGGTCTCCCCGCTGACATCGGCAAGCGCCCCCCGGAGGGCCGGCGGACGCACAGCAGGGGCTGCACTTTCACATGCATGCAAGGCGAAGGAACGCACCTACCCTGAGCTCCGGCAGTCTGCAAGGTGCAAGCTGGTCGTCCTCGCCTTTGAGCTCGGCGGCCGTTGGAGCGCCGAGGCCGCGACCTTTGTCCGTCTTCTTGCGCGCCTTAGTGCTCGGGCCCTCCCTGCCTCCTCCCGCGGGGCTGGCATTTCCGCCTATGCCTCGCGCTGGTCGGCCTTGCTGTCATTCGCGGCCGCCCGCGCCTTCGCAGCTAGCCTCTCTCCGGCACGGCCAATGTTGATGGCGAGGCCCCGTTGCTCAGCGACATCCTCGCTGACTCCTCCCCTCCCTAGGCCACTAGGTGTGCACTGGGACCGCTTCGCGTGGGACGTTGGAAAAAGGCGCGGAGAAAAACAAAAGAGGAAGTACGGAACCCACTCCCCTAGACAACTTTCGGGGACCACCGTGCCGCGTGCGCTACCAGCGGCGTGCTCGCCGCGCGCGCAGGGCCACTTGAGCGCGCCGTTGCGCGGGTTTGCCGCGAAGCCGGTGCGCGTGTCGCTCGCAACGTCTGCGTCGCCGACATGAACATCGACGTGCCCGTCGCAGACAACAGGCGCAGGGTGGGGCGGTAGCTCCTGGCAAGGTTGAAGCCAAGCAAGGAAGAAGTTCCAAACTTTATTTGGGCAATCTTGGGCATGCCTTCCAGCCTGATGCCTGATGCCCGAACCAACATCCCGGAGGTGGATGTGAGCCTCTTCGTCGTGGAGGCCGAGGACGAATGAGGGGGGCTCCTGGGCAAGGGGCTCAGTTCAAAGATGATTTACGAGGGAAGGTCGGCCTGTTCGCGGGGGTCCGATGGCCGCTGGGATCGCCCCCCCGCCAGCCGCGCGCCACCGCGGCGGTGAGGCCCCTCCCTCCCGACCCCGACCCCCGCGAAGACATGCTGCGGAAAAAGGCGTGTGGAAAAACAAAAAGATCCCGCAGATATATAATATGCAAGATCGCACACCGTCCTGGCTGACAGATGATCTAAGTTAGAATCTAAGACACGCTGCGTATAGAGGACGCAAGATTGGGATAGCGATTGACCTCAGATTGTCTGCCTTGACGGGAATACCTCACGGTGGGGGAGACTGACAGTCATTACTCATTGGTGCAGGCGTTTTGGAAAGCCGTTTGGTTCGAGGAGACTTTCATCGCATTATACATCAGGGAGGTCGAACTTGATACCCCGGCAAGCTTGGGAAACGTCAAAGAATATGAAGGTGCTCCCCGACAGCTCACGGCGAGGATGGGAACGAACGAGGAGATATGAGGAAATGGTGAGCGTTCTCAAGCCGGAGATGACTGCCTGTGTGTCAATCATGCCTGGGTATGATAGCCAAAGGTTGACCCTTTGC
>CAJNDS010000022.1:197500-252765 GCA_905221605.1 Symbiodinium natans
CTGTCACCAGCCTGTGCCACAGGGCCCAGGGCAGTCTAAGAGTTGGCAAAGGAAGGTTGCTGACAACTTCTGGAAATCTGCTGGCCGGAGGTACAGTCAAGCGAGCGCGTTTACAAGACAACGACGTGCTGACGTTGCATGTCGGACAGGTTTGCCTTGCGTCCCGTCGGAAAGAAGGATTTGCCTTTGCTGCGATCCGGGCTGATGGATCTGTGGTGACTTGGGGCCGTGCTGACTCTGGCGGCGACAGCAGTGCCGCACAAGGTCAGCTGATGAACGTGCAGCAGGTGCAAGCTTCGGAACAGGCATTTGCGGCGATCCGGGCTGATGGATCTGTGGTGACCTGGGGCCATGCTGACTCTGGCGGTGACAGCAGTGCTGTACAAGGCCAGCTGAACGACGTGCAGCGGGTGCAAACTTCTTCATATGCGTTTGCTGCGATCAGGGCTGATGGATCTGTGGTGACCTGGGGCCGTGCTGACTCTGGCGGCGACAGCAATGCTGTACAAGGTCAGCTGAAGAACGTGCAGCAGGTGCAAGCTTCGGAACAGGCGTTCGCTGCGATTCGGGCTGATGGATCTGTGGTGACCTGGGGCCGTGCTGACTCTGGCGGCGACAGCAGTAATGTACAAGGTCAGCTGAAGAACGTGCAACAGGTGCAAGCTTCTTCACATGCGTTCGCTGCGATCCGGGTTGATGGATCTGTGGTGACCTGGGGCCATGCTCGCTATGGCGGCGACAGCAGTAGCGTACAAGGTCAGCTGAGCGAAGTGCAGCAGGTGCAAGCTTCTTCACACGCGTTTGCTGCGATCAGGGCTGATGGATCTGTGGTGACCTGGGGCCAAGCTGGCTTTGGCGGTGACAGCAGTGCTGTACAAGGTCAGCTGAAGAACGTGCAGCAGGTGCAAGCTTCTCGACAGGCGTTTGCTGCGATCCGGGCTGATGGATCTGTGGTGACCTGGGGCCACGCTGCCTTTGGCGGTGACAGCAGTGCCGCACAAGGTCAGCTGAAGAACGTGCAGCAGGTGCAAGCTTCGGAACAGGCGTTTGCTGCGATCCGGGTTGATGGATCTGTGGTGACCTGGGGCCATGCTCGCTATGGCGGTGACAGCAGTGCTGTACAAGGTCAGCTGAGTGACGTGCAGCAGGTGCAAGCCTCTTTTGGAGCTTTTGGTGCGATCCGAGCTGATGGAACTGTGGTGACCTGGGGCCAAGCTCGCTATGGCGGCGACAGCAGTGCTGTACAAGGTCAGCTGAACGATGAGATGAACGACGTGCAGCAGGTGCAAGCTTCTTTTGGAGCGTTTGCTGCGATCCGGGCTGATGGATCTGTCGTGACCTGGGGCCATGCTGACTCTGGCGGCGACAGCAGTGCTGTACAAGATCAATGAGCTGAACGACGTGCAGCAGGCGTAAGCTTCTGAACGGGCGTTTGCTGTGATCCGCTGTTGAATTAAGGCGCCCGCAGTGCGCGGATGCGCACAGTTTACCGCTCGAAAGGTTTCCGACTGGCACAACGCCGAAAGCCTGCCGGCCAGCCCAGTGGTTCAAAGTTCCCTTGTAAAGTAACCAACCCAAAAGGGTGCCCTCATTTTCGTCTGGTTCCTGAGCTTCCATGCCTTACTGAACCCCAAAACTACACCCTAGACCCTGCTAATACCTTGCTGAGCCCCAAAACTCCCATATCCGCCAAGTTTTTTCCAGAGCCAGCTTCTGGAAGAGCCGAAAGCCCTACTGCAACCTGTATCTCTGGAGCAACACGCCCGGCTCAGGGAATGAGGGTTTAGGGTTCAGTTTGAGGGGCTATGCGGGGCTGTTGGCTCGAGCCATACATTAGGTTTCCTGCTCTGATAACTTTGGGCTGCAAAGGTCTTAGGAGTTGCGCAGGTCCAAGGTCTAGGGAGAGACGCGGGAACAAAAGCTTTGCAAATTTGGCGGCGTTTATTTTTTCAATAGCCACTTCACTGAGGGCAGCTTCTTAGGTTGCCCCGTAGTGCAAACGGTTTCAAACTAAATTCATTCAATGGGGTAGGCGGCTGTTGTTCTGGCCACGGGGCAGTCCACGTGTAGCGGTGCAAGGTGCAGTGATTGCTTGAAGTAGTTTTTGGAATCGGACCATCGGCCCGCGAATGAACCTGATTACTCCATTCCTAAATCAAGTGTTCAGCCTCGTACAAAAATCCAAAGCCCGCAAACCCGAACCGCCAAAACTTGAGAGCACGTGATTGCAGCAAAGACTTGGATTTAGACACCGGCTTGTGTTGTCGGTAGATTCGATGCTGATTGTACGACGCATATGTAGCATGTGTGCCGCAGGTGCCGCCCATGCGCTGCGAATGCTGGCGGGATGTGTTCACGGCATCATGTCACACGTCATTGAGCAGTGGGCGTCGTATGTCAAATGGTATTTTGGGGTTTAGGTTCGGGCACAGTGTTGCTCAGTGATGGGCACATCCGTAACATCCTGGGGCTTCTTTGTTGCGCTGGTCGAATCGTTGCCGAAGTCTGGCTGCCATGTGCTGGGTTCGCGTGCTTGCGCTTCAGTTCCTGCCAGCCTGTGCTTATCCACAGTTCTGGGTCTTTCAAACGCCAAAGTATATGAGAAGTCTCCGGGCTGGCGGCCCCTTTGGAGCAATGAATATTGAGCCTTGAACGCACATGGCCCGACTATGGTTTCTTTTCTTGCACGTTTGCGTACGTTTTGATCAACACACCAAACGGACAGAGCAACCAACACAACCCAGCGGACACAGGAGTTGCAGTAATTATAATCAGTTTGAATTAATTTGGGAAGCATTTTGGTACATACTTGGCGCTACATCTTAGGACCGCTTCCAGCCAAAGTCGCTGGGAAACAATTGCAGACTTTCAGCGGACATCCCACCTACCGGACATCGGGCCTAAGATTTGCGACGGTTTTGGTGATTTGTCGTTCACACTTCCTAAGAATCTACCAGTGTGGCAATTGTGCTTCTTGTTAAACTTCGTTCCCGAGGCTAGAACTGTTTTGCAAATGCTCTAGGATGCCATGTGCTGGAGCAAGTCAGGATTCGACACCAATGCGCCTTACGCGATTTCAGTGGAGACCCTCGAGTCCAAAGGAGTCGGCCATGTGGTGATTGCAAGTGCGGGCGCGTTCCAGCAAGATCCATGGAGGCCTTCCGCCGCCAGCACCAAGTACTCAGAAAGACATGTATTGAAAAGCTGGCAGTGGATGAGTCCGAATGAGTCGAACAGCAGCTCCTTTTTTGCCGTGTGTGCCACGGGATATGGTGGCCGTGCCTACGTGGCGGACGCCCTGACGGTGTTTAAGAGTGGTTTGTCGCAGCAGGTATGTAACCCCAACAATGCGACGGCTGTGACAGCAGATTGTCATTGTTTCGGTTCAGGCACTGGCCCATCTGAGCCGACCGCTGTCGACATTTGCACCTCCGGGACATGTTGCTGGGAAGACTTTCGCTGTCGAGAGTGCTCGAGACTTGTCCCGGGCAGTTGGTTGCCAACGCTTACCGTGCTGCACTGCCTCTTGACGTCCTTGGGGACGGCTCTTCAACTGCTAGTGCAAGTTGCTGAGTCGGCTCACCAGCGGAGGCGCTTGATTCTGGCGAGCGGTTTCGCGCAGTGCTTGGGTTCATGTTTTATCCTGGGACCACTTGCAGGAGGCAGCACTGGACTTGCAGTTGCATGGCATGTGATTTTGGGTTCTTTGGCACTGGGTTGTTGCATATTCCTTATGATGTGGAGCTGGCTTCGCGACGATACGCAAAGTGCTTTCGTGGCTCTGCAGTCGGGTGCAAGTTTGACACTGGGTTGGATTGCTGCAGGCATCGGGTGTGTTACTGACCGGATCACAAGGCCTTGGAGTGTGGGCTTGGTGCTGGGAATCTTTGGACTCAGCCTGCTGTATGTTGCAGCGGCTTGGAATCGCAAGCGCGCCCAGCCTGGGGTTGAACATGGGCAGCGAATTGAAATCCCGCGATCAGACTCACAGAGTTCTCGGCTGTCTCGTCTGCCTTCAGAAGAACGGGTCGGCAGCATCCATTCGTCCGCCATGCCTCTACACCCCCAAGGCAAGTAAGTCTGCAGCGTCGTAATTGTTTCAGGCCGATTGGTTGCCGCTGTGCATGCTGACCCAGTGGACACAACTTGACACAACAAGCAGGAAAAAGGGCATGCCATGGCATGCCCCAGCTCTTTCAAATGTTCTGGATAATTCTGGATAGAATAGGATGCAAACGTGAAGCATGAGATTCAAACTAGAATTTGACACACAGAAGGCAGCGGCACATGACCACGTGTATTTGAACTGAACGGCTTCCCCAGTTGCATGTAGGTTGTAGTTATTCGTCTTCTCGTATTAACGGGGGCTTATGATTTCAGCTACATGCCTGCCAGCGGGAAGCCGAGTTCGAGTGAGGCGGGGAGAAGAGCATGGCAACGGCAAAAAGGTGTTGTGTGGGGAGCCCCAAAACCCTGTACTGTCGCTTTCTCGCAGGCTCCGCGATGTGCAGCCCTTGTTCACGTGTTGGTCGGGGCTTGGAGTGCGATCAGTCTTTCCGCGGTGGCGCGGGCTGCTGCACCCGAGTTCCTGCACGCCAGCTGCACGTGGAGGTTGTGAGGTTGTGATCTTCGGCTGTGGAGCTGCGCAGGTTTACTGCATGACAGGCCCGCATTCTTCGCAGTGCCTAAATCTCAGCTGTGATGGTTGCCAAGGTCGGGAATGGATGACGAGGTGCTTCGCGCAAGCCAGTTTCGGCCATCGTTTCTGCGCCGGTTCAATGTTTTCTCGCAGGTGATGGTGAAGCGTATCAGAGAAATCCAGGTGAGATTCGCCGGGAAAGTATCCAAGCTGCTGTGTTATCAAATCAGATTGCTTGACGTGGCACCCTTAGCCTGATTCTGCATGTGCTGCGAGGATCAGGCCTTGCCGTCGGTAGTGTGGACAGCCAGCTGGCCTGCAGACGCCGCGGTGAGCCCGGCCCTTAGCCAGCAGGCGCTTGCCACACAATGGTTGCAGGTATTCACATGCTTCACGCAAGCTCACAGAGGCTGCGTGATAGGCTGCGATGTGTAGATAGGGGAACCAGGCACCGCCATCCAAAATTGAGATGCAAGAGCATAAGTACAGCATGTGCGATTGTTCGTGGCCATCGCACGGACCTCTAGCCGTGTTGCTCACCCGTTGGCTTCTAGGAGATTCCAGGACTTGCGCGCGAATGCGCCATGCCTGAAAATCTCCTGGGGCTTGCCTTTGCTGAATGGAAGCTGTTGAGGAGGCCTGATGCTTTCTTTTAGCCATACGCAACTTTGAAAGTACATGCCTTCTCTTTCGGTGGGCAGGCCCGTGTCTTTGCGCAAGCCAAAATCCATGACCGTATCGGCAGCCTTCGTACAAGAGCTCGAAGGTTGGGATGGCTTTTCCAAGACTTGGAAGTTTCGACCAGTTAGCTTTTGTTTGTAAAAAGGGTGCCCGACTCGAACAGGTTGAAGCAACTGGACAAGGATGAGTGCCTTCCAGACACTGCCAAAGAAAGCAAGAAGGTGGGGGCCATATGTGGGCATGTCAGCTTCCCATAGTTCATCTGCTATGACTAGTTTGCAGCGTGCAGGAGCAGGATGGCGACGCGAGTCATCGACAAGCTGACTCTGCAGGGCTTCAGAGCAGAGAGCGTGACGTTGACTGAAATGGTTGGTTCCAGTTTGGGGGCTTCTCTACGATTTGCCTGCGGGAGAAGTTTTCAGTTGGGCCTCAGACGGCATCAAACTGCGTTTTTTTCTCTCACTGACTGTGCGGAGTCGAAGCCGGGCTGTGATTCGTTTTTCTTCGGATGGAATCTTCGACCTTGCAGGAAGTCCGGATGGTCTGCGCCAGGCTCCTCGGCGGCGGAGGCCGTCAGGGAGACCCGCTGCTTGGCTTGACAGTTTGAGGTGTCTCCTGCGCTGTGCAAGTGGGTGCAGGAAGCAAAAACCGTGCAAGTGTAAGCCGGTCGAGGTGTTGGCGTTCTCCTTCAAGACACCTTCGGCACCAAAGCCGGCTTTGGAACGTGATGGCTCTGTCAGCAGCACTTTCCACTTGAGTCTGCCGCCGCCAAGTTCGCCCAAGCCGCAGCTGAGTTTCAGGCAGTCCTGAACAGTTCGTAGTGCCGCAGGGGTAAAGAGATGTCTCTCCGTCCTTTGCTCGAAGTATAAAGAAGTGATGCCTCCAGGAGAAAGCTCTAGCTGCAAACCCTGGGGAGGCTTGAATGCCGCGCTGCCTGGAGTCCTTCACCGTCGAGTCCTAACAGTTGGTGGCTGGCAAATTCTGGCAGCATGCCGCGCGCCAAGTAGCTGGAAAAAAACGTATCGCCCAGGCTGTCAGCCCGCCGGCCATCCAAGTCCTGCTCGGCCGGCTGCTCTCCCAGATTCCACGCAACGTGATCGTGAGAGGTTTGGCATCGTACGAGTTGACAGCCCAGGCTCTTGGTGCCAGCCTGGGCAAGCGTGCCGTGGGGGCACTTGGGGCGAGACGGGCTTTGCAGGTCTGCTGGGCAGTGGATCGCGAGAGCTTCTCGGACTGCAGCACCAGAACCGAAACGTGCCACAACAACACAGCATCGATTGCTTCGAGTGTTGGCAGAAGCATATGTTGCAGAGTGTTGCGGAAGCTGGACTGGACGGCTCAGAGGTTCAGCGGTTTCGAGACGAAGCCGGAATTGAGACCGGCCTCTCGGCAGCCGAAACCAGCGAGTGTTTCAATCAACATGCGAAACTTATCCCTCAGAATGTGCCTCAAGGTGGGAAGCGCAAGTGTAGTTGGGAACCTTTCCTGGCCCAAGTTGACAACACGGTTCCACCTGCTGCAAGGATTGTGGAGGCATGTGCCTGGATGCCGACGAACAGCTTCCAGAATGCGTGCACACCGAGGAAGGTTGGCGAATAAAGAAACGCCACAGAACCTGGCTGCTGAACGGCTTTGGTGACATGCTGTTTCCAATGAGACTGAGTGGGTCCTGAAACTTGAGAGGTGCGCAGCTGGATGAACTGCACGAAGCCTTCTGGCAGGTTGAGCCGAAGCAGGAAAACAGGACACTTGACTTCACCAGCTCTTGCCATTTGGACAATGCTCACACTGTGGCTTTCCTCGTGAAGGCCAACATGGGAGGGCTAGGAGGGCACCTGAGGATTTCCACGGGTAGTGGGCTGCACCAGGCAAGAAGCTCGAGACCTGGTTTTAGGGGTGAGAATACTTCTTCGCCAAGGCATTCCGCGCCCGCTGCAGCGGGTAGCTCATGCGTTGCCTGGCAGGCACTCCGTTGGCTCGGTCATTGTCATACCTTCGAGCGGCTGCAGCAGTTGATCTACGAGGTTGGATATGGACGTCGGGGAAATGTTATCAATCTCTAGAGCTGGACGGCGGTGCTTGTGCAGTATAGCCTCTTATTTTTGCAGGTGTGCATATGCAGCGCATTTGGGTTGAATCGGGACTTGTGTTGCTGGAGTTGCCAGGTGGATCCTGGAGGCACCCAACTGCTGGACTTCACAGCGCTCCCCAGCACTGATCGAGTGAGTTGCGGGAAGCACGGAAGACCTCACTTAGCACGATGTTGCAGCATGGGGTCCGAGTCCCATCTGCAGCCATGAGCTGGTTGGTGGCCATGGGCAGATAGGGGCAGATAAGAAAACATTGCCGCAAGAAGAGAACACTTGGAACATGGAGGCGTTGTAGACACTTGAGTTTCTTCTGGCAGGGGAGGTTCGAAGTGGTGAGGCAGCCGTGTTGAATCCTAGGTTTGTGAGGCTTGTGCTGAACTGCCGTGACTTTGAACGGCGAGCAGCTGTGGCTGCCTTCCATGCTGCGGATGCCAGGACCTCGCAGAGACCGTCAAACGCCCTTTCAGACATCACCTATGCACACATGCCATACTTGTAGCTGCCATTTCGTAAAACATGAAACTTAAGCCACTGTGCGATGTAGCGAATGCGCGATGCTGTCTCTCCATCAAGTTGCAACTGCAGGAAGACAGGGCTGCTGGACGACCAGGCAGCACGTGGTGCTCTTCAGCAGCTGGGCTTGGATGGCAAGCTGCCGCAGTCGAGGGCTTCTTGCCTGCTGTGTTAGACACTGCGTGGTGTGCCTCGCTGGGAGGGAGGACAGTCTTGTGCCTTTGCTCAGCTCAAAGGAAACTGGCATGGACCTGAACGACTTCTTGTGCCTTGAGTGATCTTTTGGCTGCGCATGTGTCCGCATCAGGCATAGTCATCTCTGGTGAAGTTTATGCGCAAGCTGCAAAAGTTTGCAGGCTGCATGCGGCCAAACCCAGGCTGTTGGTGGCTCGCCTTCAGAAAGAGAGGCTGCCCTTCTTGCGCGCCAACTACCTCTTCTCACCGGTGGAGCTTGGAACCTTGAGGTCGGTTCTGCCAAGGTTTTGCTACACAACCACATGCCGTGACATTGAACACATATGTAATTCATGCTCCGCACATCCCCACAAAAGCTGCAGTGTTGGGAATTGTCCATGCTGGTTCAAGTAGTTTTTGGTCTGATGTAGAGCGCAGGGATAGTCAGGGTTCGTCAGGGTTTAGGGCGGCACGGAGGAAGCAGATGAGGCACAACGCTCCGTTTGGTGCTTGAAGCTTTGGTGGCCTTTCCCTCTTTGCTCCACACAGAACAACATACTTCAACGGGTTACATGAAGAGCTCAAGCTTTAGGAGGTTGCAGCTGAAGTTCCGTGCTCCGGGCAAACAGCGCTGCAGTCCCTCCCCCCCAAAAAAAAAGCAAAAATAGAGCGCTCCCGCAATCGAAATTGTTAGCTTCGAGATTCAAAGCCCACATGATCTATGACTCAAAGTTGCACGAGTGCCTGGCCGAGTGGGGCCCGCTAACAGTGAAGGGTTTGTGCAGCCCGTTGCAAGTCTGTCAGCGGGCCTTGTAAGCGGGGCTCGCCAGCTGTGAAACATTTACCAGGGAAACCTTTACCAGGTGACCCGTATAAGCTTCAAGCCTGCCCTGTCTGGAGGCCACATTACAGTACAGTTGTTCTGATGTCTGCCTGTGGTCCTGGGCACTGTATTGTATGCCGTACTTTCCTAAGCACGTCGCGTCGCGTGCTGCGGGCGTACGTGGCCACTTTGTCCTAACAGCCCTTCGTGTCGGGTGGACAGTATAGGTCTGAAAATCTGAGACACGCAGTGAAGCCTAGCAACGTGCAAACTCCATAGCGTTGATGCTGCCTACAGGCAGTAGGCGCAGCTGGCTACTGCATGCGACATCAATCAAGGTGCTGCCTGCTGAGTGCAAGCAATAGCCTGAGCCTCTCTGATTTTCTTGTTGCACTCAACATTCCAGTGCAGACCCCGGCCTTCTGATTTTGGCAACATTTCGGTACAGTTGCTCGCGTGAGTCTCCTTGGCTTCCTGTACCGTTGCCCGCCTGAGCCTCCCTGGCCTGTTCAGGTCACATTCCGGTACAGTTGCGCGGCTTCGGTTCTGAATGTTGTGCTGGTTCTGCCTGCTGTCTTGAGCCGTCGCGTCACCTGACGCCTGCTGCTTTGTCCTTGAAATCTCACAACCCCATTTGTTGGGTGGGGAATATTGTCGGACATAGTCATGTGCGATATGGCGTGGCGTAACTCCATGTTACGAACGTCTCAATGGTACGCTTTTAATGAAACATTGAACATGAATCCAAAACACTACATCATGTACCAGAACTATACAAACACATTGCAGGAATGGTTGCTGTATTTTACTTGAACTGCATGTGGAAGATGTGTTTGACAGGCTGGAGTTCAACCGGGTTGCTGCCGATGGCTCAGGCAAAGTCAACAGGCCTGCCTGCTTTGTAGTATTCTGTTTAACCGCAGCGTCCAGCAATGCCCTGTTGAGAATTGAATGCCCGTGTTAAGGCAGGAGCTGGAGAACCTGGTCGAGCAGATCTTCCCAGCGCACGCGCGCTCGCCGCAGTTTCGTTCGATTCTGGCCCCTGGCTTACAGAAGTGATCCAGCACCACACATGCCAAGCTACAGTTCGGAGCCGTGTAGGCCAGGTATGGCGAGGTCCTTCTTTGCAGCGAAGACGACATGCTGGGCATGCAAGTTTGAGAGTTGTAAGTTTGTAAGCTGTAAAGTTGGCTTTCTTTTCTTGAAGGCATCGGGTTCCGAGCTACTCCTGCATTGCGTCTGTTCCAATTCCGGCTCAAGCTCCCCTTTAGGGCCTCTTCGGTAACCCAACCATGTCCATATTTGTAGCGTGACAGCGCGGCTTCTGTCAGCTACATAAAATTCCATGAATTCGGCCCAGCGGTTCCACTTGAAGCTGTGGCTGTGTTTGGCGTGTTTCACTGCAGGACGCCCCCTGGACAGATGCACAACTTCTGCCGACTTGACTATGCCAGAAATCCTACAGGGCTTCCAAGCAGATGAAGTCTTCACTGGTACAGAACTTCGCTTATTGCAGGTGGGGCTTACTCTACAGCGGGCGGAGCTGCAGACTCAGTTGAAGCCAAAGGTGGCGAACAAAACTTCCCAGACCCCATTCCAGCAGAGGTATGTGCAGGTGCCAACTGAAGATCTCGCTTGGGCCCGTCAGCAATCGACACAGACCAACCCGCTGCTTTCTGTTGATGAGCTCACGAGTTCCTTGGGTGGCATGGGCACAGGCTGGCATGGCTTTGGCAGGATTCCAGAGCACAGAGCAGAGTGGATTGCATTCACCGACTACGACCCGACGCGCGGTTTCGTGATGGGTGATATTCAGATTGGACCAGCCCAAGATGAATCTGATGTAACGCACTACAACGTTTTCTGGGCTTCCAATGGCACTGTCATGGACTTCATTGTCGCTTTACCTCTCGGTAGCTATGTGCACCACCTGCATGCTCAGGCAGATGACAAGAAAGGTGTTCCGATCCCCAAGTCGGCAAACGAAATGTTTGTTTTCACTTCAAACTCGGCCGGAATGATGGACAAGGGAGCATCCGTGTCAGTCTTCGACCACTGGCAACCGCCCGTGCCAAGATTGCTGAAAGGTTTACTGAAAGGACTGTGAGAACAGACCGAACCGTCAATATTCAATATGCAGTACGGATGTTCTGAGGGTGCCCCAAGTTGTAGAATCAAGTAGATACTCGTCGTATTATGCTGGGACCCTCGACACGTGTGCAATCGCAGAAAAGAGCGGATACTCAGCTTCACTCATGTGACTGCGTCTGCTTTGTTATTCTTGCGAGCTGGTGTCGGTCGTTTGCTTGAGGTCCGGCTTCTGAACGAGAGGTCCCAGGGGGTCAAGTTCCTTGAGTTCCTGCCGCTGATCTGCGCCATCCGAGAGGAAGCGGAGAGACTCCAGTGCATCTCGCCCACAGCTACCCTAGTTGCAAGGGGCCGCTGTGCTGTAAATCTGTAACCCTGCCAGCTTCGTGTCTGCTTGATGATGCTTCTCACATCGAACACTAGGGTGATCGCAAGGTGCGGTTTATGCCCAGACCATCCGGCATCTTGAGTTCAGCTTTCGCGAAGCCTCCGAGTTTCTGTCAGTCTTTCTG
Organism: Symbiodinium natans; assembly: GCA_905221605.1. Classification (NCBI taxonomy): domain Eukaryota; class Dinophyceae; order Suessiales; family Symbiodiniaceae; genus Symbiodinium; species Symbiodinium natans. The sequence goes on from CAJNDS010000022.1 coordinate 209,021, forward strand.
CCGCTTGGCAGATTAGGACTGCCTTTTAGCAGGCTCAGCCGATTCTGTTGCCAACACCCATTTGTATAAGCCTTGAGACGAGGTCAGCTTCAGCGGAAGCCCGGCGAATACTGTCAAAGGATGAGCCTTTGCTTCCAAAAGCGAGCGAGCCAGGGAAAGTTGGGCTTTGTCGGGCTGGTCCGCGACAGAATGTTATTAGAGAGTTGGAAATTGGCCCAGGCCTTGGCCACCTTGTTCATCCACTGCTTCGAGATGTCAGACAGTGAGTGCCTCGCAAAGCATCTGGCCAGTTGCTAATCTAGAAGAGTACTTCAAGTCAAGAAGGGATCGGATTGTGCACCAAGCGAGAAACCAACTTGTGCTGAGTAGGTGCCATCAGCTGCATGAGTGCATCGCGCTGAGTGCAAAGCCCATTCCCTTGCCGAGCAGCAGCAGTTCTTGCCTAAGCAGCCGGTGGTTCTCATGTGTCGCGCACATCGGGTCTGCATTTTCACATGTCCATCATCGTGGACTTGACAAGTTGGTGCACAGAATGTGCGTCCCCGAGGCGTTGCACCGACATCGTGCAGTTCAAGCAGTTTCGCTGAGAATGGACCCTCTCAACTTAGTCAATCACCGACACTTCCCATTGACGGAGCAGCCCGGCATCCATTACAGCTCGGCTGCTGGATGGCAATGCGCCAGTGTTGGTGCTTCTTTTGTGTCAGGCACGCACGCCGGCAGAGGAGACTTGCATGGATTTCCTGGATTTCCTCACAATCATGTCTCCTGTTTGCAGTCTGGAACTTCAAAGGGCCATGCTGTATGAGTAGTCTTTGTAAGCCTATTCCAAGGGGCCTTTGGAGTTCGCACTTTGCTGTGGTCCGAGCTGTGAGCGATTAAAGCACTGAGGAGAAGAGTTATCGAAGCTGGACTGGGGGGCGCACTCCTGAAAAGCAGTGGAGGCACGAGTTGAGCACGGAGTTTCACCAACATCCCGGTTTCCAATGGACTCTGCGGACGGAGAACAGTTCTCGGAGAATGGATGGAAAGTCTTCACAGGCATAGGTGCGCTTTAGCTGCGCCCAGAGCTCACCGCGTGGATAACGACAGAGATCGTTATTGCAGCGGTCAGGTGGGCTGGTGGTTTGCGACCTTCTTCAGATGTGCCAAAATCTTTGATGCGGAATATGAGTTAGAATGTGACCAACCAATGTCTTGTCAGCTTTGCCGAACAGAAGTCTCGCAGCCTGGAGGTGCAGCCAGAGCATTTTCCACGTCAATCTGACGTCCCTAAGTCTAGGGTCTAGACAGGATGGCAGAACGTCGTCACCAGCAACCCTTACGCTGGAGATGTTAGAATCTTCTGCCAATCTTGTTGTTTTCAAGTTCCTACTTTTCATGTGGGAAGCGCACGCATGCGCTCAACGGCGCTTGCAAGCTCGATTGCAGAAAATGAGTTCTTCAGTCGCCCGGTTCTCACACAAGCCCGCAGAGTCGTAAAGCGACGCAAGGTGTGAAACGGAAGCAATTCTAGCACACCCAGTGTCTAGCACGTCACTTCATCTTCTTCTTGCATGGAGTAGCCAAGCAAGCAAGTTTTTAACAGTCGTACGTCCCGGCACGTCACTATACTTTTGGGATACCTTTTGCTGGAGAGATGTGCTTCTGGGTTCGATTCGTCTGCTGTCGGCGGTCCGGCTTTGGGAGTTGAAGACGGGAGCCAGGTCGACTTCATAATCGTGTCGCAACAAAGTGATGTCTGAAAAGCTGATGAATGTGGACTAGTCCAGCTTACAAGGGATTCAGGAAGGACAGGTTGGAGGGATTAGAACAGATGAGAGAAGGTTCGTCATTCGTTAGAAGGGAAGAGACAGGGATTAGGCAGGGAGGCCAGGGTATTGGAAGCGACTGACAGGTGATTACCTGCGAGGGTTTTTGCTCGCAGGTTTGGGTCGCGGAGGTGGGCGGAGCACTGAACAACAAATCGAGATAAACTTAGCAGCAGACAAAACATCAGGAAGATGGAAATGTTGAAGCCAAGCGAACAAGCAAAGTCGAACAGTCACGAAACCCATGCGCATCGAAACATTTCGCAGTTCCGCAATTGGGAAAGAGGTTCCAAAGCGTCGAGTCCTGGAAAAGTTTCGGTAAGTCTTCTGTATGCTCATGAGCAGACTTGTGGCAGCGTCGGTCTTGGGGGTTGCTTTGCCGTGCTTGAATTGATCGGTAGGCCGCTGCGCAGTCGCGACACTGGCATTGTCGTGCTGTTGCATATGCAGTTAAATGATATGCATTTTCACAAATTGTGCTGATGGATGTTGCCCATCAGTTGCTCTGGATCAATACGAATACAAGCACTGCAGGCAGCATAGCAGCTCCCTTTTGTATGCTGTATGCTGGCAATACCACCATGGAGTGGCTGGAGCTGATTGTCTCAGAAGAGACTAGTTCTGCTCTTCCAAACGAAGATGTCCTTTCGTTTGTAGATTTTTTCACGACAACGCAAGTTGCTAGTCAACAACAGCTGAGCGTCGACCAACTCTAAATGTCGAAAGCAGTCAAAGGTGTCGGCCCCAACAAGCTGCTTCGCGGGCTTAACGCAGGTTTTGATGCACGTACAACATTTGCTGACAACGATGACCCACACTGCAGATCTTCCCGGGAACAGGAAAATTCCTTTAACATTTGTATGTAAGGTACTAAAAAACACCATCTGGCGGCAAGAGAAAGAAGCTCGAGCCTGGACATAAGCTTGCAAACACTAGGAGGCAGGTTGTTGAGACACCACCAAGACACCGACGGATTTTCGGATCCTGTGAGTTCAAGTCGGCACTCGGCACCCTTCATTCTACAGCATTGTTTTTGCTTGACACGCTGGCTGAGGTCTTGGGGTCAGAAGCTCAGTTTTGTCATTTCTTGATTTCCCTTATGGTTCCGAGATTGATGCGGACACATGCCTCCGCCCGCCACTGCCTGCCATCATGTTGCTAGATCTTGGGCAGAATCTAGGCACATTCATCACAAGCAGGCAGCAGTTAGGCACAGTTAGGCGCGTGTGTTGACTGTTTGCACACAACGTAGAAGTGGCTTTGCTCCACCAGAGTATATGTTGGTGTGAAGATCTATATTTGGACTCATGAGAAGGTATACGAGCCGGTGACTTTCTTGCTGGGGCCCTAAGCAGACCCTGCTGCATTGCCATTGTTTGGAATGAAGAATTTGAGTTGTTGAGAAGGGAGGTCAGTTGCGGGAGTGTGGTGATGTATTGATCTGCAGATGCCTGACCTAGGTTTCGAGCTTTCCTTGCCAGACTTGTCGGCACGTCTGCCAGAGCGCGCCGCGCCTAGAACGAGTGTACTTGGCGCTGGAAACTTTGGAAAGTATCTCAATAGAGAAGTGAAGTAGCCAGCTCTTATTCATTCCGCATCTCCGAGGTTTGCAATTTCAGGTCTGCCTCAGACCTACGTTGTCTTGCAGACGTAGTAGTGAGTCGAATGCAGTGAGGTACGACAGCTGAAAGGTAGGTTGAATTTGATTGCATTGAGGTTTCTGCATGGTCTGGTTGCCGCGCTAGCATCTGCAAATGCGGAGCTGGTCCTAGCCTTTGCAGTGTACACCATGGTTGGCTGCTGCATTCACATGGGGCACAGCCTGTGCTTCCTTTCTCCATTTGGAAGCAGGTGCTGCGTCGGTTGAAGCCAGCTAGTGCCACATGGCTGTGGTCAGCTGCTGCAGCGGCGCGGCTTGCAGTTGTCAGCAAGTGTCGATCAAGGTGTGATGAAGGTGTGATGTGTGGTGTGCAGGCCCTGGTTGGCGCACATCCCTTGCGCGCCGAGGTGGTGAGTTTCTCAGGTGTCATGCACAGGCTACCGGTTACCGCGCCCGGCATGTTGGAGGCATGATGACGAATCCTCAATGCAAACTGAAACTAGATCCCTCAAGACAAGCTCCTGTATTTTAGGTTTGTTGGTCGTCTTGTCACGGCTATCTCCTGGCATCGGTGTTCTGCATGAATCCTAGAGCCCAGTGCCAAAGTGACAACTTGATTCCTTGCCTCATGCTGACATACTTTGAAGCAGTGAGGCCTTCTTTGCCAGCGCTTGCAGCCCAGAGAACGCAAAGTCTTCAGACCCCGCAGAGTGTCGTCTTCGCGATCTTTGCTGTGCACGCAGAAGGCTTGTACATCCGCGGGCTGCGCTATAGCGGGGCGCCGCTGTTTAGCGTGGTGCTGACTGATACCCACTTTGTTGCAGCAATGCTAGCAACGCTGTGCATGATGGAGTTGCCGTGTCCTAGTCACCCAACGCCCTCACCTGGCACCGAGCCACTGAGGCCTAGCGGTTTTCTCCAAAGCATCGGCTGTCACCTTTCCGTTTGCTCTCTTTGTCGGGTGCCCAGGCTGCTGACTGTCCTTGACATGCGCCTTGCATGTAAGATATGCAAGGCTTGGGAGCTTCTGTCTGATGCCCCGACGGCCGAAGCCTCAAGCTCTCAACTCGTCTGGGCTGGAGTGCGACAAGTAAATACAAGTGCGGTTTTCGCGTGGCGTTTCGGCCGCTTGTGCTCGCATGCTTACATGGATCAAATCGACGCAGAGACTTGGGGAGATTGCCAGGTCAAGACGGCTGCCAGTCACGTACTTACAGTTCAGGGTGTAAGAGTCTCAATTACGGCTTTCTCGTTCTTTTAAGCTGCCGGCTGCAGATCCCGAGGGGCGGTTCACCTTTTTCCTTATGTGCCTCCTGCAATCAGCAGTGTGGCCACCTAAGTTGGTTGGCCACTCACGTGTCGCCAAACATGCGCTTGCCCACGCCCTGCCCCTTCGAGCCCTTGAGGCAGTCATGGCCGTGGTGGCTGCAGGTGGAGCGCCTGCGGACGCTAGAAGCAAAGGTGCAGCATCACATCTCCTTGAGTTCGCGAACGTTGGGTTTTTGGACTCCCACGCTGAGGCCCGTGTGCTGGATTGGTTTGAGACATTGCAAGGACCCCAGAGCACTCTCTGGCTAAATCAGGTGCCACTCAGCTGTCACTTTCCTTTCTGGTTGAGACGCGCATGTTCGGCAAGGATGCGGGCCTGCTATGCACCTTTCTTTTACATTTGGCAAACTTTTGCCTGCAGCTCGGGCTTGAAGTCATGGCAGTCGGGTGCTCAGGGAGGGTTGTCGTTTCAGGTCCCTCCCTGGACATGGACTACGCCCGGTGCTTATGTCCACCTGCGGGATTAGGGGGCTCCGTCGAGACTTGGGATGCAATTGCAATTTCGTATCTGGAGGGCTCGAAGAGAGAAGCGCCCGGCTCATTAGAAAGTGGATGACCAAAAGGTTTCAGCACTGTGGAGTTGATCATGTGAAACGGGTGATGTGACCCCTGTCTGCTCTGTGGTTTCTGGTCTAGCCTTTGCGATCACCGGGTCGACTGTAGCATGGTGCCGGCCTGGCTCCTGTCAATGGTGCGTTCATTTTCAAGGTTCTGTGGGGTAGTAACCTGCCCCACCCGCGAATCTCGAAAGTGGTGGGCATTAGCTCCAAAGATGGGAACTGATGATGCTCCGAAAACAGGTGCAAGATAGGAAGGGCGCCGGGATCTTTCAAATCTTGTGGTGCTTCGGGGTTTGGTTAGGCCGCAGACTCCGTAGGCCACGCTATGCCTTGCCCGACAAGCTTGACTTTGCCTGGTCCCCAAGCATGGAACTCTGGCGACGGTGTGTTTCTCATTGTTTCTCTTGGGCCTTGGGCTTTTTCTAAGACCGATGCCCACTTCGCGGCGGCATTGGCATCGGCAACGGTGACAACGTCAGCCCTTGCCTTCTTCGCCTACTCCGCAACCCCGAGTGCCAGGGTGCCTAAGCCACGTGGCAAGAAGTGCGCAGGCGAGCACCACGTTGCGACTCTTCACGCTCCGCCCTTCCCAGGCCTACAGCTGGATCTACCGGCCACTCTGGATGGTAGCATCGCTCAGAATGAACAGGTTCTCTCCGCTCTTCCGAAGCTTGTCCGCCTTTCATCAGGCGTGGGTGACGTACTTGTCACTACTGCTGCCGCAGGTGCCCAAGAATTCGGCTTTGCACGCTGCGCAATAGATGTGGCAGCATCGAAGGGTGTTCAAGCCCAATCGTGTGACTGACGACGGCGTGCCAGCCGGTCATATGCTGTCGTGACACCGTTCCATGCGCCCATGCAGCGTGGGCGGGTGGCTCGCCTTATGTTTTGTGGATCCAGTCTGCTCACTGCAAAGGCTATCTTCTGGAATGTTTTGGCTCCAGCAATCCCACCTCCAGCGCCATGCAGAGTTCTCGGCTGCCGTTGAAGCAGCAGCTTGGATGCAACTCAGGGAACTGCAGCCCACTTTAGCAGAGCAGTGAGTCAGACATTGTGGCCACAACGTGTGCCTCCGCCAGCTCTCGCCTCTGAAACCTTTCATTTGTGACTGGGGCTAGGCTGTGTGTTTTGTTTCTCCCTAGCCTGAGACGTGTGGACGGAGTGTGGAGGTATGAGCTGACGTTGCAGAACGCTCAGCGCGTGCTCGCCAGTCTCCTCGAGCAGCCAGCGAAGCCATGGGTTCCTTTCAACGTGCCGAGCTTGGAGATTCAGTTTCTGAAGGGCTCCTTGCGAGTTCGTCAATCGGTTAAATTCTGGGGAAGCTTGTGAAGTATGACCAAGCCACAAAAACCCCTCAAAGCTACTCAAAGTCCCGCCGTGAGTCCGCCGGAGGCGTTGGTTGAGGAACTTTCGGGGCAGCTTTCTGCACTGCGGCAGCGCTCTGCGGCCTGCATCGTGTGCTCTGGCAGTTACGTGTGGCGAGCAAATGGAGAGCCCAACACAAGGAGCGTAACAGATAGCAGCATACTGCGGCGCCTCCATATCTGAGAAAGTTCGGAAGTGTGACTTGCTGTCAATTCGCCACCCAGGCAGCGAGCAATTCGCAACAGCTTGGCTAGAAGTGCGCAGAAACGTGCAGGCTCAGAATTTGAAATGCAGTGAGGAGCTAGGGTACCTTTGCGTTGCGTCCTTTCTGCAGGACAGCTGCTGGTTCGTCCTATCAGAAAGCAGCTCTCCTGGCTTTGCAGGAATACAAGAATATAATAAGACTGATGTACGATATGGCATCCGATATGATACAGGTGAAAGATGGTGGAAGTGTGAACGGTGGCCGTTGCCCAGGCCATCAGGCAGTGCCAATGGGTACTTCGCCGAAGCTCCGAAGAGAGCCTTGGTGCCTGTACCGCCTCCTTTGCCACCAGCTTCAGGCGGATGGTTGCCGGGTAGACCCGTTTGTTAGAGGCATGCCATGTCGACTGTGCGATGCACACGTTGCGGCCTGGAGTTACTATGCGTGAGCCGTGAGCAGGACCCCTCAATCCTTTGGAGAAGCGGCGCCATATGGTTGCAGCGCAGTTGGCCAAAAGTTGCCCTGGCCGATTTCATCAGGGTGCCGATTGTCTGGTACCGAAATTCATGATCGTCGCTGAATGCATGTGATCACGAGGCAACCCCTCTCGACTTGCTCGGTCAAGACGGCCGCAGCATCTGAGCAGTGATGTAGCGTGCGACACTCAACCATGCATTTCAACCATACTTCTCAAGACTTCTCATGGTGCGCAATCGGTTCCTGCTGAAGTGGCGTGCCAGTGAGTCCCTCTCATGGCTTGTGGCCCTTGAGGCCCCAAAGCCCTGTCGGCGAAAAGGCTTGCTCCAGTCAGGAGAGTAGGTAGCGTTTGCACTGTCTTTTTGTTTCATAGCCGCATTCTTCCCAATCGTATCTTGCTGACGGGAGGATGCGACCGTCCCAACTGGCATAGTCACATTGCCGAAGCTTCAGACAACGCCAGGAAGCAACATCCAGGCCCTCAAGACATTCCCGTGCAAGATGTCCTCGGCCAAAACTCGTGACAAGATGCAAGCACAGCCTGTGAGGTGTTTGCCCAGACGTCCCCTGGCATCAACGACCAGGCAGATGAGATCAAATGAGGGTTTTCATTGTGTGCCAGAAGCCTGGAGCCCTGCACCTTCCAGTGACATCAGTCTTGTTGACACGGAAGGATGCCCATGCGCCAGCTCCCTTGGAACTGCTTCTAAAGGATGGCTTCGGGGAGGGAGTCGATCAGCCTTGACCTCAGCTCTTCACCGAATCACCGAAGCTCACGGACTCAGCTCTTGTCAGCTCGATGATGTGTCAAATGGTCAAAACCGCCATAAGGGTTGCGCTCCTGGGCCAGTGTGACAGTGCAAGCCCCAGATGCCTCAGCCAGTGCAACCTTCGTCACCAGATTGGCCACGAGTAGCTGTTGTTTTCCGTTGCCTGTGTAGGGTTGCTCAAAGATTGCAGGTGTAGGTTGCGTTTCACAGCTTTTCACAGCTTCTGAGTCCCGAGCTTCCTCATGTACGCGCAGGTGGGATCCCTGGAAGCCCAGGCAGATCTGGAGAATGTGGCAACGCATGAGCGCTTCCCGGAAGGGTTTGAGCCAGAAAGGCGCTACAGATGGCACCGGACACTTGTCCCTCTTGCCGTCGTCCTTGTGATGGCTGTTGCATGTGTGACCTTTGGAAAGCACGCAGTGACAGCTCTCCAAGCCGGCACGGGGCAGGCAGTGGAGCTGCAGGATGGCTCAGTCTGGAAGAAGGTTCTCGGGCACGACGCGTACACGCGTTATGAGAATGCCTTGGCACGTGGCCACGACGCTGTGTCCACAACTCTGGCGCAAGCATCTGCCGAGGCATCTCCGAAAGTCCATGCAGACTCTGCACCACCTTCCTCATCTGTCAAGCCTGGAGTTGCACAGGATGTGCAAGGAAGCACAACGGCCATCCACACCCATACCTTTGGGGGTGTCGCCAAGGAGTTTATGGAAGAAGCAGAAAAGCTCGATCCGGCGAGCATGGAGCACAAGTCCTTGAAGAGCATCGCCCACATGTTCGGGAGCATGATGCACCCGGCGAGCAAGCCGAGCAAGCCTCCAGCCCTGACAAGCCCGATGCCCACAAGCGCCGCATCAGGAAATTCAGGAGACGCTGCGGGCTTGCCTCTGCACAGCCCGTTGGCTCCACGCGAGTCTTTGAGCGATGGCAACAAATGTGCTGATGACGAGGAGGAGTTCCCTGCATCTGCGGGCAGCTGCTACAAAAAGTGCAGTGACCTCACGGCTGGATACTTTCCCATCCGAACCAGTCCTTTCTCCTGTTGTGAGTCGGAGCCATGCGGGTTTGGCAATAGCAAGATTCACCTGAACTTCTGCTCTGGATTTGATGTGGCTGGAGATCATGAAGGGCTTGGGTGCCCGAACTTCGAAGGTGCCTGTCTAACAGATGAGGAGATGTTCGGCGGAATCTGCTACAAGAAGTGCTCGCTCTTCCCAGGGACCCAAGCCTACGACCATCGAGTGGCTCCAAACCTTTGCTGCAGCACCAGAGGGTTCCGCTGTTTGCTTCCAAAGTACTTGAAGTTCAGTGCTGGTTTCGCTGTGGGCGGCGGTGCGCATGACGGCAACTCATTGACACCTGCACTGCCACATCCGCCCTTGAAGGAGCTGACTGAAATGGAAGCATAGTCGCCTAATTCAAGCCGTCGGCGAGGTGTGCGCGTTCCGCTTGGAACCCGACCTGCATTAAGAGCATTCACCAATTCGGCTGACAGTACTGACTTGGCCGGACTACCCACATTGCAGCTGCAACCTTGTGCATTTAATTCGCCCAGCAAGAGATCTGGGTCAACTTCTGGCTCCTAAAAATGCATGTGTCGTGCTGGCATTTAGCAGTATCCATGCAAGACATGTGGCCCATGTATTCTGCAATCTCGCAGGCCATGCCGCATGCCGCATGCCGCTTGAACCTTGAAATTCGCTGAAGGTGCAGGGATCAGCATGGCGCCTCCGCCATCGGAAGGCGCGAAGCGTCCGGGCTCTGCCCCGCGCCAGCCACGCCAGCCTTGTGGGCCGGGCGCCCTAAACGTGGTTTTTGGCACAAGCTTGCATTTTCTCTGCTTACGAGACTTCTGGATACTTCTGGTTGATGCGAAACTTTGAGGCCGAACTTGGCCCATGGCCCTGTGGACATGAAGGTGCCAGAACGAAATGATGGATTTGGGCCGGCCGTTCTTCTTGCGCAGGATGGCCCGACCCCGCCATCCACCGCACCGACGGGTGAGTTCTACTCCACTGCCAGCAGCCTGCCAGAGGCTTTCAGCGATTGCGCCCCGAGGCCAGGCATGTTTGTATATATATATATATATCTTATGTGTGTGTACATGTATATATATATATACACATATTATCTGTCCATCTATCCTGTGCAGCTTCGGTACAGGAATGGCTGCTTTTGCTCTGAAAGATGCGCTTCGTGCAGGTCGGAGCAGGCCTTTGTGCACCATCACGGGGTGCTGCGGGTGGCCCACTGAAGCAAGTGGGCTACTTTTTGAAGTGTGTCCCTGCATCCGATGTATCTGGGCTAACAAAGCTGGGCTTCAACGCCATGCTGTCCCCGAATTATCTTCACGCGCTTTTGTTGCCATGCCGTTGTCACTACATGAGAGATCGCAGATGGCTTGTGATACTTGAGATTGTTTAGGATCTTGCTCCAGTTCTTGATCTTACTCCTCAGGATCTCCTCAGGCACACCCAACACCAAACTCCAGCAACCAGATGCCAAGTTTCGAATTCACCCAGGGTGCAGCACCCCGAACTCCAAACCCTTTATCCACTAAGGCAGGGGGACGAGGAAGATGTGGACAGGATGGCTCAGTCACTTCCTTTATGCCAAGCGTTTAGGAAGTCGTCGGTCTTTGCCGGACACGCGGCCTGCCCTGCACTGCGAACTCTAAAACACTCTGAAAAGAGGGTCCCCATAATTTCGAGAGAGGGCGAGGTGTTTTACTTCATAGGAAGCAAGAGTGCAGGGAATGCATCGTGATTGTAGATAGTAGATAGGACACAGAACCTATGTCAAGGAGCGTGTGTGTGCCTGTGTCTTAGCCACGCCAGATATCGGGTAATTACGCAGTTTTTGGCGTTCTGCAATGCTTCCGGTCCTGTTGCTCCTTCAGTGGTTGCGCAGATGTGACGATGGCTACGGTATTCCCTTGTGGATACTTTCGCTAGCTCTTCAGGCCGAGCATCCATTCGGTTCATCCATTCGGTTTGCTGTAGGTTGTGCACCATGATTGGCTTGAAGAGCTGGCACGTGTGCATGCAGTCAAAGCTACGAAGTGGCTCGACTGCTTTAGAGTGTGACAGCCGGTATGCCGACAGGGCATCCGCCACTCCAGCTTTCGCCAAAACCGGTGGAGGCTGTCAACAGATGTCGCAAACTGACCCAGATGTCGCTGGCAGTGTTTCATGCATTTTCATGCCATCCAAGTATTCACCCAACCAGATTCTGAGTGGTGGCGGCCGCAGTGCACTTCCCTAGTATGTCTGATGGGAGAATCTATCGGCCGGGCGTTAGCAGCTGCAAAGGAGTGTTTGTTGAGTGCTAGCTGGCGGGCGCGTTGAGCGCATTCTCTCTGTCTCTGTGTGTGTGTGTGTGTGTGTGCGCGTGTGCGTTCCACACGGTCCACACAGTGTGGATTTCAATCCATGACTTAATCCCGTGCTTTTTTGCGCCTGCCGAGCCTGCCGAGGACATTGGGCGTCGTCTCAACGCACGCCGGAGGCCCCAGGTTGATGCAGCAGGATTCCTCAGTTTGACAATGCCCGGCTGCTGTAGTCACCGTAGTCATGTGTTGAAGTGAGGGTCAGGCCTTCAGAATCCTTCCGTACAGCCTTGTTTGGGCTTGCAGTGGCATAGTGTAGCTGGCTGTTTGGAGCAAGACTGGCTTGGCGGCTCCTTGTCAGCACCTGAAGCTGCCACGTCAGCCATACCTGATTTTTTGGGTGAATTGCAAGTGCCCAAATGTCTCCCGAAGTTTTCTTGCAGGATGTGTCAATGATGGGACACTTTGGAAGAAATAGTTCGCGACTGCTGCAAGCATCAGTTTCAATCCTTCTGTGGCCCACTGTTCAGCGCATTCAGTGTTACGTAGATTTGCCTGTGCAGTAAGTTTGTCTTGAGTTCCTTGCCCTTGTCCAGTTTGCTCTGCTCGCCCCTTCGCCCTGTAGTGCCTCCCTTGTGCCCTCACTTCGTGCACTTCACTCCCGCTGAGAATGTCTTTCTCCTGCACCTTGCCCGCTTCTGGCTGAGAGTGCCCCACTTTGCACCTTGCCATTCTGGCCGAGAGTGCCCCTTGAGCACCTCGTGCAATCACACGGGGAGTGCCAGCACCCGTGTAACCGCGTTTTGGGGGACACAGTTTCCGACCACCCTTGGTCCAACGAAGCAGTTCTCGTTCTCCAGCAGCCACAGTGCCAAACCCACTTCTTCCCGCTTCTCCGCCTCTCGCAGAACTGCCACCGCAGGATTCCGAAATGGCCAAGGGCACCAGGAGCGCAGCAGAAGCACAGCCTGGTGGGGACAACGCCGTCCTACAAAGCGCCAGGCCAGGCCAAGTTTTCCTCAAACCAGAACGTTGAGGAAGACATCTCCTACGAACTCCGGGCTGGGATGGCTGAGACTGGCAGTTTGATCTCTTGAAGAGATTGCATGCTCTGCCCGAGTCTGCCTGTGGCATTTGCCTCTGAACACGGCGTCCCAGCGCGATTCTAGTGCAACATAAACGGAAATTCAACTCTTCTTGCTATGGAATGGAGGTTCAAGCTTTTCCCGGAGGCTCTTGTAACTTAATCGGGTTTGGGAGTTTATCAAGTTTGGGTTTGATGATATTCGGGTTTCTTCAGCGGGAGATGTTCACAAAACACACACGGCATGAAAGCATGTTGCGAAAATACATTGCCCTGTGGACCTTTGGATATTTGACATTCCGAAAATACACCAACATCCACACAATGTGATAGTCCTTGGCAAGCCGTGGGGTTGAGTTTAGGAATTGCAAGTCATCAGAGATTTATCTCGTTACGTGCATTTTCTTGCGAAGAAATCGACAACGTAGCTTCATGTTTATGAGTAGTTTGTGAAGTCATGCGCAGAGGCAAGCATTTTTGCGTCCCAAAAGGTTTTAGTTTTGTAGGGCTTATCTCATACGAAAATGCAACCACCAGGGTATGATTATAAGCATCATAAATAGAGAAGCCCGTTTAGGGGACCGCTTGTATACTGTGAGCAGATAGTGCATCCTTCATTTCAGGTGCCGGGACCTGGAAATTGAATTTCTCTATCAGAAAAGTTATATTCCCATTTATGTTTCTGCAGAATCGTCCAGTAGCAAGTGCCTCCCAGCCCGAAACTGCTACTGGGAGAAAACGGAGTCAGGGTCTCGTTGACGATTGCTCACGTTGTTTGCAGAATGACGCATAGAACTCGGAAATGCGAACGGAGCTAGATCACTCAACAGGCCCACGCAGCTTGGGTGCAGTCAAAGGTCCGGTGTTATGTGTTGGAAAGAGTTCTGTAGAATGTTTCGTAGTAGCAGGAAGTGGGTCGTAGATACATTGTTGCGCGTTTTGGTTTTTGATGCGTTGCGCGACCGTTGCGACAGCAAAGAGGGTTTTCAGAGATGAGCTTCCGAAGAAGGAAGGAGCTCGCAACTACCGTACTGTTGCATTTTTGCTGTTACGCGATGTTTGCCTCTGTTGTCATGAGTTCTTCCATGTCGAACCTTGCGGGTGAAGCCGTCTACACCCATGAGCCCAGTATGCGTAGCTGCCCCAACCCAGGTATCTCCCGCATGCTCGTTGCAAGCTCCCCTTGCTGAGGAATGTTTGTGGCACGCCTTTGTCTCCTTCTTCCTCTGTACGTGCTGTCAGAATGCCAAGCTGAGTTGCAGGAACCGGGCGACGAGACATGCAATCTGGAGCTTGGGAAAGTGGTGCGGAAAACTGCGAGAAGTGCAGGAAGGTACTCCTACCTGGACGTGTCGAACTTCACAGGGCAGTGTGTCGCAGCAGATGCTGAAGCGATGAAGAAGCTGGGTGGTGGCAGCGAGGATGGCACGTTCCCAAAGATCGTGGCAGATTGTGGCCATTATGCTTTCAGCATTTGGTCTGGCTTCAGCCAGAACCGCATGGCGCACTGCGTGGGGTCTCAGACGAAGCTGACACCGGCCTGCGCAGCCTGCTTTGGGCAATCGGGTCAGTTTGGCTTCGACCACTGCAAGTTTGCTTGCCTTCGCAGCTGGTGTTCCAAAGACTGTTTGGGATGCTCCGACCCAAACAAGGCCGAGCTACACAAGTGCATGGGTTTTGCTGGCCCCGAGCCCGAGACTTGCTAGTTACTGCTAGTAAGGCACAGTCACACAGAGCTGGGCGTAGGGTGGCGCATGCCAACAAATTGAAAATTTAATTTCGATCACAGAGAACATAGGTCTGGGTCGGTTTTGATCTTTTCGACGTAAAACCGTCAACCACAATGGCCTGATAAAGATCAGGCAGTCAAGCAAGATTTATTTATGGAGCCTGGCGAAGCAGCCGGGTTTGAGCTGTCAGCGGCATAAGGCCTGGACAGCTACTTGCGACAGTTGCCTGACAAAGCCCAGGTGCTGTGCAGCAATTCGAAAAGCTGGACGGGGTGCGCTTCGTTGTTGCAGTCTGGATTGCCGACTCGAGTTGGCTCAAGCTCCATGTTTTTTTTGCCGAGGTCTGGGCATTGGCCGCCGACAGATACGCAGCACACTGAGCCTTTTTTTGCAGACTATCATTTCTTTTTCCAGTTTACTTGTGCGTTTTGTGGTTGTCGCTTTCTGGCCAACCATATTTCTTGCCATCTTCTTTCTGGCGCGCCAGAGTTCCTGGGCTGCAAAATTGGCTAGTGGCAAAAACTATGGGCTGGACCTTTTGCTTAGACTAGAAGATACATGCAGCGATGCTGAAGAGAGCCTGATGTTCGTGGTTTGCAAGGTGTACTTGCCGAGTCTCTGCGTCTTTGTGCCATGCACGGCGGGCCTGCTCCAAAGCTTGGCTGAGGCACTTCGAAAGTTTTTTCTTTGACTTTGGACGCAGATTGGTTGAGGTACTTGTTTTGGTCTTGACACAGTCCGAGTGTACCTTGCTTGAGAGAGGGAGCTTCGTGGAAGCGGCGGGGTGTGCTCGGGGCACGCCTCTCAATTGGAATGCAGTGTATGTAGTGTGCTGTGCCCGAGAAACTCTGCGAGGTTGTGTTTGGACACTCAGTGATGCATTGACCTTTGCTGTGGTCCAAGGTCCTCAGCATGACCTACATCTTCTCGTGTGCATGGCGCGCGGACGAGGTTGAGTGCTTAGGACTGGGTTGGTGCAGGTGCGCACAGCAGACATTCTGAGTCTGGCAGTAGCAGCATCCCCTTGCGTTCGAGTTTACGCTTGAGGGGTGGTCTTTTTGGCGGTCTTTTTGATGAACCTACCTCGCACTCTGCACAATGCACCCGGGAAAGCAAACCCCTGTTGCACCTGTTGCACGCTTTGCCGCCTTACGCCAAGAGTCAATTCCTATAACACATGCTTCATGTGCCAAATGCTACCCCTTCAAGAGCCCCTGGTTTCATCTCCACTTCCATACATGCATGCGTTGCAGGTCGCGCTGCACTGGGCATCCGGGTCGTCGACCCTTTTCGAGGCCTTGGAGTACCGCAAGGGGCTGCCTATAATTCAGATGCCTGGCGCATGGATAAGGCGATCCTTCGTGAAGAGCCCAGTCAGCCCCCCGCCTGGCAAAGCTTGAGCCACGACATTGAACTTGTGTTTGCTTTGAACGTTGAGGTTCCATACATTGAAGGATGGGCCAGCTGCGGTGGTCCGACGGATTGCGTATCATCTCTGATTCCCTTCCAGCGTTGCTGGAGGACTTTGGAACTTTCCAGCTCAAACGGGGCAAGCTTGGCGAAGCCAAAGCAATGCTGCATGGATGCATCGCTGCCCCACATCTCTGTAAACCTGCACATCAAATCGAAAACCATGAGACGCATGCACTAAGGCTTTCCCATGCCTTGCAGATCCGCAGTGCGCACAGACTTCATTGATAACAACAACAGCTTAGCCGTGTGTTTCCTTCGTGGCAGCTTCACAGGTCCTGATCATGGCGGCCTCCTCTTGAATGTCGTCTGAGTCCGAGCAACTTTGTTGTGGGTGAGACTGTCAGCTGACAAATTTCTTTCGGCGTGTGTTAGGCTGCGCTGCTCCATCAGCTTGGCGCCCAAGCATGCACGATAGGCTCACAGCCAGCTGTTCGCAGTGGAACGGAGGAGCAAGCGAAGTAGAACGCCAAAGACAACCCGAAAGCAGCCGTCACGCGGGCAGCAGTGCGCTTCGTTCTTCCAGGTCCAAAGAAACGGCTGAGGCTGAAGCGATGTGCGATCCTGAGATGCGGCGTTTGCTTCGTTGATGGCTTAGAAGGAAGTGGCCGGGTCATTCAAGGTATCGGAAGGCATGTGCCGCGGCAAAGGCGTGTTTCCCAACCTGCATCCCGCAACTAGTTGTTGAGTGTCCTCTTGTAGCGGGCTGGTGAACAACGCCAGGCCGCTGCGGAGAAATGCCAAGGAGGGCGACCACGCTTTTGATGCGTACAGTTTCCGTGTACAAAATCACTGGTGCCTGCTGTTGCTGTCGCGGACAGTTAGAAATGAGCCTGCCCGGCGTCAACAAGGCAGACTCTCATAGTTTGTTCTGGAAGGCTGCCAGCCAGCAATGACGGAGCTTGCGAAAGCTCAAGCTAATTATGGCGGCCTGCTGCTGCAGTGCATTGCTTACTGTTCCATGTGTGTTTGTGTGTGTTTGTGTGTGTTTGTATGTGTTTGTGCGTGTGTGTCGTCCGGCACTATGCATCTCTCACAAGCCTGCGGCACAAACATCGTGTGCAGGCTCGGGCGACACACAGATGCAGCTTCGGTGCTGGAGGTTGGCTGCGCCACCACCTAGAGTGGCATGGTGACTGCTTTGATGCACTTTCCATGGATGTTTACGAAGCGACTGAATTCTGGAGTTGGCAAGGCCGGCCAGCCATGGGAAAATGCTGTGGACTCAGCCGATGGCTCAGCTCACCCCAGCATCCTTGCAAGAGGACGTGGCGCCGCGGCGTGCGGCAACGCTCACAAGAATGTTCAGTCTCTTGATCTGCCTGTGCTTCCACATGAAGGTTTGGCTATGTGTCTCAGACTATTGACTGCGGTTAATTTCAGGCCCGCGGGCCAGGCTTTTTCCACCTCTGCTTGGCCCATCGCGGGCTGGGCCGTTTGGAAAGCACGGCCCCTGGGGAAAGCATACGAGGAGTGCTGGCAATGAAGATGCTGAGCAGAGGTGCCTTGAGAAACTGCCATGCTGCCGCTGCTGCCCACAGCACAGCAGCGCAGGCAACGGTTCTCGAGCCTGCCAACTGCTACCAGTGTCGAGTTGTTTGTAGAAGCACTGGCAGCCCAACGGTCCAGACTTCTTATTCCTGACGTCGAACAGCGTGGGAATGCCCCAAAGCAGCCGAGATTGTTCACAAAGCCATCCTGCCGATGTGTTTGGCTCAAGTCGGATACGTTTTCGTCGTAGCCAACGGTTTGGTATCTTGACACTGACCAGTTTGGCTGGAAGGCAGAGAAGTAACGATTTCTGCGTTCGTGTCCCATGGCAGATGCACCTTGCTCTCTGGGTTTGGCTCCTGCCAGCCAATGTTCGCAGTGATTGGAACGGGAGCTGCTCATCGCCACAGCTCTTGGCCGGCAAAATTGAGGCAACGAGATGTTTTGCCCTGACAATTTTGTCTATTTGCGAGGCAGCTGTGGCCGCAAGCCCCAAGGGCCCCAAGGCCCCCCAGCCTTAAGAGTTCGGGGTGGCAAATCCCGCAGCTCAACAACCCAGCGCTGCGACTCAGCAACTTTTGCCGAAGCAGTCGTCACAACAGCACGAGGAAACAAGAGGTGGATTTCATGTTGCTTTGGGGTTCTCAAGCTTATGGGCATGCCGCAGAGAAGTGCCGTTCGTCGCAGCCGAGGTTCGTCTACCTGTTGCACGGTGCTTCGGTGTTGGACACCCTTCCACTTCGGGATCGCTCGAACCGAGCCGAGGCTGCATTCAGGTAAGACGGGTTTCCGTAAGTTGCAGCAGCGCACGTTGGAGCCCTACAAGTAACGCAAAAACGAAGCAGGGCTTCTGGACTTGCGCAGAGGCGCCCGCACATTCAGGTAGATGTAAAGGAACGTGCTGATGCAAAGAACGGCGCAGCCCGAGCCCTCTCCAAGAATGCTTTGAAGAGAAGACTCATGAGGTGGTTAGCAGAAACCTCCATAGAAAGGAGAAGTCGTTCAGGTCAGCGGAACCGCCACTACTCCAAGTTTTCCCCTGATGTCAACGCACAAGTTGCACCCCAAGTCAGAGCAGTCCAGGAGACGTTCTGTGGCTGTCCTTCCGTCAACAATACGCCGGAGAGTATGTCGACATCCCTGTGTCAGACGTGCTTTACGAACCACAGGCCGAATGCGCAGGATCTAGTTATGCCTCGCAGCGATGTGTTGTTGGTCTCTTGAGTCCCTTGGTCCGGTGTTGAGCAGCACAGCTTCTAGAACTATAGATCGTGCTCATCTTGGCCAATCGACCAAGCACTCATCCTCAATCTAATCCTAGAATGCCAGAAGCAGACATCAACGATAGATCTCAAGCATGCGTGCGACTGCAGTTCCGCAAGCTGCAAGAAGCGTCGCCACTCTGCAGATGATGGCAATGCAGCCACTCCTGGCCGTAGGAGAAGCTTTTCGGAAGCAGAGAGATCGCCTCACCAACACGAATTCGCCTAGTCCATCCTAGTCCCCTACGGCCTGAACCTTGGCGGCTGGCAAGTGTGACTGCGAGGGCCTAAAGTCAGCGAGCGCCTAGATCAGTTCAAACTACAAGAGACTCCATGAGAACACCGTGTCTAAGCTCAACTCTACATGCTCTCAAAACCCTTGTGCGCTTCATTTCGGCGCTTTGCCAGGCTTGGTGGGGCGAGGGTCGGAACCTGCTTCTGGAAGCGGCTCTGCGTCGCCGGCACCGTGCCTGCTGGCCCGGCTATCTGTGCCCTGGATCTTCAATGACTGAGAAATGTTAACGTGGGAAAAGGGGAAAGGGAGCAATGACGACACCTGAAGATCCATCAAAGGTGCTGTTCTTACGAAGGCCCTCATATAACCGCAACCTCTGACATAGACTACTAGTTTCTAGACATATGTGGAGCCGGACAGGCATGGTGTAGGTGCAGCGCTGTCACGAAAGAATGGAGGCCATCCAGGTATATAGGAATTTCAAAAGTCAGTGAGGGATGGTCAATGGCTGTAGCATGCTGTAGAGAAACCGGTTTAGTGTATTTTGGCTCAGCATGACGCTGGCATTCCGGCACCACGCTGTCTCGCAATGATACATTCGCAGCAAGGTACTACATATTCTTGGATGACGACATGCTTGCGATGGTTCCGGAAGCGGGCTCATGGACCAAGTTCGAGAAGTTCTTAGTGCAGGAGTTGCCAGCAGTCGGCTACATCACCCGAACTCGACATTTTCACGCGCTTGGAGGGGGTCGACTGCTCGATGAGTTGAAGTGGCATGTAGAGCTTGCCGTCACTTGCTTCTAGGTGGCCAGCTCGTGCATTCACCAGCTGCAAATCTTCGTAAAGCCGAGGCAAGACCACCCGAGGATCGGCCTTCAACGTTGACCACAATGCTTTAGCTTTCCACCGTGCCAGCCTCGAAGCCGGCAGTTTTTTTATTTATAAGGTTCGAACTTCCTAGAAGCAGCATAGGCCACACCCTCGGCTCCTTGCTGCCATACTGCGACTACCTGAAAAGGCTGGACAAGTCCATGGTACTTTGCGACATCCGTTGTGTTCGAGCACTGCTAGGGCTTTTGCGGCTTCGTTGCAGGATTGCTGTGGGCTGGTCCGGTGCCATTCTCACACTTCAGCTCGGAGCAGCTTGGGAGCACTGTGATCACGGACAAGAGTGGCAGGAGCAGCTGAAGCTGCACATAGCTGCACACAGCCTGCACTAGGCCTTGTACTCCAACAGCCGCATCGGATTGAACACAATCAGGGCGGAATCTCAGGCTGAACAGTACTTGGGCATGAGTTGGCCTTTGCCGAGTGAAAGCTGCAAGCGCAAGTCCTGGAGTCAGACAGAGTAGCAGCCTGTGCGATTTCCCGATCTACTGGCACTTCATGGAACTCCTGGTACCTGGGGCCGAGGATCTGGCAAAGAACCTGCACAGACCGTACAAGCAAGGGGGGGGCAGCTATGCCTTCGACTTGCTGAAGCAGCGCTTCCAGGGCGAGATGCTGTATCTGACTCCTGCCTAACTGGTGACATGCACGAGGAGTGTGCAAACACAGAGTCGCTGGGTAGCTCTCAGTTGTTAAGGACTGACGAACTGCTAGATGCCTATTGGGGCCAAATAGGCAGCAGAGACAGCAGAACGCTGCCCGGCATCTTCTCATATGAGATTGATGAAGCCTCAGCTTGCGTAGCTCAACAGCCAAGCCCGGACGAAGGTTTTGCAACTACAACTACAACCCGTTCCCGGCTCAACATTTTGATGGTGCAGGACACAGTTAAGCCCCGTGGATTCTCTGCTAGCACGCCAGGTTGCGCAAGCCGCCAGGTCACCACCCAGCAGGCCCCATCAGCATCGAATGGCTGCAAATGGGCTGCAGGGATGTTGGCCCGCCGTGTTTGCAACCTAGCCGCCACTGTTCCATGACATCGTATGGGCGCTGAGGATGCGAAATATCAACATCTCACATCCATGTGGTCGGGCATCGTGGTGGCACCACTGCTTTCACTGCTTGATTGCATCAGTGGTGCCTTCACGCCGAGAGTACAACGTGAGCTCAGGTAATGTTTGGCTTCCTCAGACGGCACTCCGATTACTTGGAGACGCTGCGAGCAGGACGCCCCGAATTTGAGGCCATACCTCTTGGTTGCCACTTCTTGGGCGAGTTCCGACTTAGTTGTCCACATGGCACGAGAACTCTGAGCCTGCTAGGCAGACCCCGCCATCTTTGACGGCATGCCTCATTGCCAGTGGAATTGGAGGTGTCAGTCTTTCCAGATATCGGCTTCGCATAGTGTGAGTTCTCTGGAGGCCATGGGTCGGTGGGACTTCTGATTCTGGAGCTTCTGCACCCTGCCTCGACCTAGTGAGGGCCAGGGTATGCCAGGTGACCTGGGTGTCAACATAGGTATTTCATGCATTCGCACTTTTTGGCATCCAGAAACGAGGCTGGGCATGGCTAGGCATGGCTAGGCATGGCTAGGATTCAACAACGGGTCCCGAGGCAAGCAAGGAGGTTGAGAGCGGCTGGTGCCGACGCTCGTCTGTGGAAGAGCCGTCGTCTTTACTGTTGCACCCCCTCAAAAACACCATGGCGCGAGTTTGCAGGGCTCGGCAATGACCACTTGGCTTCAAACAGCGTATCCTTGCCTAGCTCAAGCATTCGAGGTGGGGGTCTTCAGAGGGGTGAGCTTTGCTGCTCACCAGAGTGTCCAGTTTGTGGTGGCCCACTTTGCGCAGGCAAGAGCTCTGTCAGCTTCTCAGACAGCAGACTTGAGCTATGCAGCTGCACAGGCCATTGCTGTGGTGGACATATTCAAAGCCGTGGTGTCTTGGCGGCTCTTGCTTCATTTTGCTTGCGAATCGTTTGTAGGATATGAACAACCCGTCCGATCTGCAAGGCCATTGTCTGCAAGTTGATCAGCATACTTGCCTTATTCCTGAGCGAAGGGAGTAGAAGATCAAGAAGCATTACTGTGCCAGGGAGCCTTTAAGCAGCAGCCACAAGCTGTCTGACCGTTGGGGGCACAAAGCCTCGCACGGTTGAGGGGGACGCAGCCGCTCCACGCCGCGCACAAGTGAGATAAAGTGAGAAAAGTGACACGAAGACTGAAAGGCGACGCCCGGGCAGCTCTTGCAGTCTTAAGCCTCGAGCCGCGAGCACAGCAGCAAACAATCAGAGGCATGGGCAGTTCTCTAAACTCCGCTCCTATTGGGTTCTCCGAGGACCACATGATACCACATGATTCTGTCAAAGACACTGCATGGGAGGCAGTTCTGCGGCAGCATGAAGCCGAGGCCTTCCCTTTCTATTTTCGGTGCCTTGGTGTTCGGAAGACCGTACCTTGAGATCCCTTAGAGGCCCAGGAATCTAATCAGTGGGTTGCAAGTCGGTTACCTGGTGCCGCATGTTGGGGTTTTCATGGTTATGGCCTGTTTTGGAACCAACTTAGGAAGTTCCCTCATTCCGTACGATCCAATACCAGTAAGGCTCGGGCTATCTGGGTGAATGTGACCAGATTGTTTGCGTTGTCTTGGCATAAGAGAGGCTGGGAAATAGCCAACCTCGCAGACATGACATGTCAAGTTGGGCAGACCCAATACTATCCTATTGCGGAACTAGCCCTGATCAAGGATGGAAGCTTCTTCAATCTTCCCAAAGACCTGTCACAGGGCCCATGTTTGCCTTGAAAGGTGCAGATCCAGGGCCTGCGCTGATTTCGATCATGCGCAGATGACCATGGCACAGCGTGTGGACAAAAATATCTGGGACATCTCTAGAGTCGGAGCATGCTTTGCCTGATGCCTGACGTGTGGTACTACGGTACTACAGGTGAGGCCGAGGTTCTGTGTGCACATGAACGATGCAATACGCTTGCAGTTCAAAGGTGGGCAGATAGCCATCGCACAAAGCGTACTTCTTTTCGCAACCGTGCCATCGTCTAAGACGAAGAGTGTGGCGCCCTGCTGCTTTGAACTGCTTATGCTTCCTTTTCGTTCCTGCATTTTCCTGCTGGGCTATGAATTCTGCTTGTCTGCTGCCCCGCCTTGCGGCAGACCTGCTTCTTCATTTTGTTGAGCCGGTTGGCTTAGCACACAGCATGCTTCCTATTGCATTGTGCCCCTGCTGCTGTGCACCGACTTTTCGACCCCGCTTTGCACTTGTCTATGCCGTCCCGTGTTTGCTTCTCGCACAGCATGAAGCGCCGCTGTTGCTTATCTTCTGGTGGTCTCTGTTTATACGAGTCGTTCTGTAGGATGCTGCAGCGCAGCCGTTCATTTTCTTGTCCCGTTGCTGTTGCTTTTGCTGTTTCCCTGACTACGCTGACAGTGCCTTGGAGTGCTTCCAAGAACGACAAGTATGGCAAAAGCAGGCAGGAACAAGGCAAGCTCTTCTTTGGTGTTGAATTCGACCTGGGGCTTCTTAGCGCAAGCGTGTGGTGACGCGCCTTTCGGGCCGACCAGCGAACAGGACACCCTTCACAGCCATGCGAAACAGATGCAATGCCACAAACAATGCAAGTCCACCGCGCTTGCTGAGCTTTGGATGCCCAGAGTCGCAACATGATCTTCCGTAGTCTTTGGCTCGACTTCAAGCCAGAGACCGGATCCCGCTGTACATTGTCCTCCGCAGCCGCGAGCGTTTTGCAAGGCCGGGCAACGCCTGACGAGTGTTCGCAGTAGAGACCCGAGCGGCTGAGGCTGGTGGAAGGGCTTAAAGAGGGGAAGACGATGGCGCATGGAGCTTAGATGCTAAAGGCTTTCTCCGGCCTAAGGCCTCTTGCTTGTCGAGAAGTTCCAGTGATGCAGGGTTGGGCTTTCTGCTTGTTCGGGATGTAGGGGTGCATCCGACATATACGACAAGTGACCGTGTGTTGCTGCTCAGGAGCACAGAGCTTAGAATTTGCGAAGGCCGGGGCCTCAAACCTTTCCTGAGAACGGCGCAACAGCCTGAAATCCATCAACGTCAAGAGGCCGCAAAGCACGTCGCAGCAACAATGGATTTAGACATCAGCGCCGCGATCCCCGCAATCACTAGCGTTCTCACTGTCCCCTAGGGCTCTGAACTTTAAGTCTGCTTGCTGGGTGGATTGGAGCAGGACTCAAGACAAGATGCTAGTTTGATGCATCGAATTTGCCTACCCACCCTTGACTCTTTGACATTGGCAAGCAGCAGCTTGCAATGCCATGAGCATGAAACGAGACTAGATGTAGGGATTGAAACAAGAACAAGGAGCTTTTGTAGTCCCTCCAATTTCCGCCACTTCCACACATGCAGACAGACGTACACGCCCTGCAGATTCAGCGGGAAATGGTGTAGCTGCTTCGCCTTGTAAAAATGAAAGCCTACATGGCGGTGGGACATGGGCTGCATGTAAAGGGTTTCAAGCAACCTCTGACGAGCGCGCAATTTCTAGTCTGTTGTTAACAAAATGTGCACATGAGGCTAGCCCATGCTTACATGACATACCTTCAAATGCCCCAGGTGGCTCCGGCATTTGGCTGCCACTAGGTGGTGACTGGGAGCGAGCCACCGCCTTGACAGTCTATGTGGCGTTGGGCATCAGCCAGCACGTGGACACACGTGGAATTGAGCGTGCACCTGTCTCAGGACTGGCCCACTGGTGTGAAGGCATGCTTCCCAGCGGCTGCGAAAGGGGTGTTTGAAGTTTACACACATGACTGTTTGAGACCCTGGCAATAATAGCAATCATCCTCTCTTGGAGTGAGGTGGCCCTCTACTTGATCGGACTGCTCTACTGCTTTCTGGGAGTGGCCATCATTGCCGATGTGCCCGATCTGCACCACAGTGTGGGGGAGGGATGGTGAGACGAAGTTGCGGAGCCTACCTAGCTGATCGGAATACAACTGGAGTGACCCCTCTCAGACGACAAGTGTGTGGGGGTGGACAGTAGCAGTGGCCTTTACTCGAACTTTGTAGAAGCTGGAGTACGATGCACGATGCGAACCCGTTTCGGTGCATTTTGGCAGGTTTTCATGGCCTCCATCGAGAAAGTCACATCAGTGAAGAAGCAGATCACAAACAAGGATACAGGCAAAAAGACTACCGTGAAGGCATCCAAGTCAAGTGCCTGTTCAGTGCGGGCAGAATCGCAGGAACCTGAGCAGTCGGGTGGAGTGCGCATACGGACAGGTATGGAATGACACGGTGGCCAACTTGACGCTCATGGCTTTGGGCTCTAGTGCTCCTGAAATCTTGTGACGCCCTGAGTGCTACGCTGCTGCTACGTTGCTTTCGGTGATTTCCACAGGCTAACACCTGCATGTGCGATTGGCACGCAAGAATTCGTTTCACTTGGCAGCTCGAGGTTGAGCATCATTGAGCTGGCAGGCCTGTCCTTTCGGATGTGGCAGTCCTGGAGGAAGTGGCAAATGTACAATATGCTTTTCAGTGCGAGGTGCAAACTTCTACTCTGGGTCTCTTGGTGCGTCTACTATCGCCACTGGCTTGGTCCGCAATGTGGCATGCAACTTGTTTACCGACTGGCCCCACATCCCGTTAAATTCTGTGCCCGAGGTTGGCAGTGCTGCCTTTAACCTTCTCGGCATCACTGCTGTGTCTTGGCTGGCATCGAAGCAAGCTTTTTGCAATTGCTGCAGGGAGCTTCCCGTTTGCATCCCCGTGTCCTCCTTGATGTCAACATCGTGGCAGTCAGAATTGCGTCAATCTTGCGAGGTCTGCATCGCAGCCCTTCCGGACGGCGAGATCAAGTTGATCAAAGTGCCTCGGAACGTTGCATGATGCTGATGCCGTTCTGTGCAAGCATGGGCACGCTTGGAGCAGATGCGGGGCGCGACTCCAGGACCGGAAAGTGTTCGCCATCACCGGCACTTTCTCCGTATTTGCTTACTTGCGCTGCGCTCAGAGTGTCAGAAGCTGCGGGAGCAGGCTTGTGGCTTCCAAAAGCATGGAACCGCGGACCCGAGACTCCAAAAAGACCAGAGAATTGGGGCTACAGCATGACATGATTCCATGAATTCTGGTTCAGCTGGCTGGATATCCAGTGGTTACTTCCGCCTGAGGTGGCTCCTCATTATCCTCATGGCCTTCTCACAGGCACCTAGGGTATCATTGTTGAGAGGTCATTGTTAAATTTGTTAAGTACTCATTTGGGATTATTTGGGTACGGAAGAGTAAGACAGACCAGTGCAGACAGCAGAGGAGCTCTTTCGGCATCTGTTGCAGGACATGGTTGACCCTTGGGAAGGGGTCGTGACTTTTCTCTTCTTCCCCCTACTGGTGGTTCTCTCGTCCATGCCTTAGTTGCACAATGCTGCGCATGCTGTGTCGGTCTTTCCTGTGACAGACGCCAATCAAAGCCGTGATCATTGGTTGAGCTCGTGAATATGTTGTAGCCGTAGGCATTTGGAGATGCAGTGGCAGCATGTAATCATGTCCGTTTGTCAGGTACATGGCAGATATCGGTGTGTTCGGCAAGACTCGCGAACCCAGCAGTCACATTGTTTGGTCAGAGGCACGATGTTTTTAATGTCCATGGCCCACGCGAACTCACAAAGAGCAAGGTTGCTGCTACAAGGTAGGAATCAGGATCCAAGTTTGTGCGACTTAGTTGATGCGGAGGCTACACCGGAGCAGCTGGCTGAACTCATGATGCAAGTGCGGCGCGATTTTGGCGGTGCCTCGCCTAGCTCCAGATGATAGGCATGCGGCATGCGTAAATTCCAGTGACAAGACTTTGATCTACCGTACCCGAACCTGGGCCCCTCTTCTCTTCTGGGTCTGCTTTGCTGCCTCAGTCTTTCAACCCACAGTTGAATTTGCTGTTGGACATGTCGTTTGTTGAGCATTGTCAAATGGTCCCTGGTCGCTGAGATAATCTGAACCAAGAGCAGGCGGGCTGAGCGTTGGTTTGCCATGGCCAAGCTTGCGAAAGGGAATCTCTGTCACTGTACTGAGTTTAACTTACCACAAAGCCTCAGAGAAAAATGGCCGGGAGGGGAAGGGGGGAAGAGGGTGTGCATGCACACACTGCCAAACATGAGCCAGCTCTTTTAGCGTGCCAGGTCCTGGCAGCCCTGCACTACGAGAGCCACAAGCGGCGCAGCCGCGCCCAGTGCGCCGCGAGATTGGGTCCAATAGTACAGCACATGTCATTGTCACGACGAGAACGAGCTGTCTTGCATGAGGTCTTTCAGAATGTAACGTGTTTAAAGTGGCTTGTTTGTTCCGGGCGCGGAATGGAAGACTAAGGCTGTTCATTGGTTGAGCCACTTCCGAAGCTGTGTTAGAGACAGAAGAAGTCTGTCGAATCCAGAGCTTGTTCGTTGTTCCGAGCCGCGGCATTCCCCCAGACAACTTCATCCAATCTATGAACGAAACTCTGTATGCCGCGGCTAAAGAATGCTCAAAGTGTGTAAGTCTGGTCGGAGTGTGGAATATGTGATGCGGCGAGGAATGCCGGAAGTTAGATGCACTTTAACCTGCAGACTTCTATGCATTACAACTGCTCCTGAATGCCAGGTATCGTGTTGCGGCTGTTAGAGACATCTCAGCGGGAAAGAAGGCGGACCGACTCCCGCAGTTGATTCAGGAGGCATTGCACTCGTGCATCTGTGTAGCTAGATGAGACACGGCGGGCGCAACGGGTCCCGTCATTGCGTTGGCCATGTGGAAGGGCCGCCACAAATCCAAATCCAGTTGATGATGAGATCACGTGCTGTGACCCGAGAATCTTTCTTGCAGGTTCTGGGTATCAACGACAAATTCCGAGAACAATTGGACACACTCTTAGATGCTCTAGCTGCTTTGTGTCAGGGTATGCAGGTGCACCTGAAATTAGTCCATGCACCTGTCGAATTTTGTGTGCCACGCTAAGGAAGCCACGAAGGCACTGGGCAGAATCACCAATGAGACGAACAGACCTGTCAAGGCCCATGGACAACAGGAAGAATTCCATAATCTGAAATGTCACTGCAATCATAGTTCTTGTTGAGCCTCCAGGCCGGTCCGATTGTTGAGTTCCTCTCGTCCCAGTACTCAGCGCAGGGCCCAGTTGTGTGGGTTGAACCACTGGCAATGAACTCTGACTGAGTTTAGTGCATGGACATTCGTCTTTCGATGACGCTTCTCGACTTTGGATTTGAAGGCCTTTGCAAAGGCGCCCTTGATGCCAGGTCCTTGAGAGTGTCGGCACTGCGAAGTTTGGCTTAACCCGCTCGGGCGACTGTAACGTTCCTGTGACAGTGACCTTGCCACCCTGATGTCAAGTGGCTAATCAAGCTGGGATGAAGAATGCATCCCTTTGCTAAGTATGAACGCTTGGAGGTACTCTGGCGCACTCGATGTGGCAGTGCCCAAGCCGGGAAAGACTTCAAAATGCAGGCAGCGAGGGGCTGTAGATAGGTGCAAGAGAGGTTGCTGGTATCCGGTACATTCATGCGCTTAGGAGAGCGTAGGCAAGCGTGTTCTCTGTAAATCTTGTTTGTGTGCCTATGTAGGGCCGGGGCGCTGAAGAAGCTTGCGAAAGTCTTTGCATGTGAGGGGTCCTTGCCTTGCTCTGTAACGACACACCATGTTGACGAGGAGGGTAACATCCTCTTCGAAGAAGGTGAGACTGAAAAGGCGCGCTTTGGTGGGCATCCTGCTTCTCCCGATCCGTTCTTTGCATGATTCATTTTTCAGCTGGGCATCAAACCCTTTGTGTCGACAGTAGAAATTGATATGTTTGTCATTTCGGCTTGCAGGAGGCCGTCGCATGGCTCTGATGAGGGTGACTAAGTTGTAGGTGTATCTTCTCAGTGCGGTCACCTGGTGTACATGTATAGCTTGTGAATGTGACTGCAGTTGGAGGATGTAGGTGCTGCGTTCCCCGCCATGAGTGCTGTCAGCACATGCCAGGACGGGTATATCAGGACCGAGCAAGATCTAGCCCTGCAGGGATTCGCGGTTCTCGAATTGGGTCGCGACCTGCAAAGCTTGGAGGCTTGCCAGAGGGATGCTGGATCTCTGCGTCGTCGCTTGCAGAGTCCTCCAGAAGAGCTTCTGGATGCTTTCCTCGGAAGGCGAGGGTCGGCGCGTATCTGTGAAATCCCCTTTGACGAAGTATCAAACCGGCGCCTACGCCTTGAGAACTTGCGGGACCTGAATAGAGCAGTCCGCGATGCAGTGGACTCCATCGGTGCACAGGGCAACCGGCTGAACCAATTGGGTTGCTTTTTGCATGAAACAGGCAACTGGGATGGTCGATCTGCCCCACCTTTGCAAGAGTCTGACGTGGAGCGATGGCTTCCGTGCCTACTGGCTGAACAGCTGACCGCAATTTTGGCGGTGGGTCCTTCATCAGTGGATGTTGAACTGCGGTGTCTCGGAAGAGAACTAGGCGTAGTAGAAGTTGAGGAGGAAGGGGCCCATGAAGGGGCCCACGACACCGATGCCGCAGACAATGCAGAGGAAGACAGCCAGGAAGAGGAGGATGCGAAGCCACCGGTGCGACTTGTGAGTAGAGAGTTCGCTGTAAAGCCACATCGCTTCACTTTGCCTTGTGGCAAGCTGTTGCTCATACGGTCCAACCTAGTTTGGCAGACGGTTGCGGGCGATGCAGGTGACTTCGTGGTTTCCTGGCTGTTCGGAAGCAAGCCAAGGACGGACTGGACAGCACTGAATCAGCCTCGGGAGCATGGCAGCTGTGTTCCTGGTATTCTTCAGCTACAAGCTTGGCTGAGCAAGCGTCTCGAGCAGCGCAGGGAAAGTGTGAAGCAGTCTAAAATCTCTCACGTCTCGGAATGGCGGGTCATGGTCCCATACGTGTACAAGCTGAAGGCTCCTCGTGCTCCAGGTGCTCCAGGCTCCGGGGCTGCTCGATTGGAGGCCTTCTCCAAGGGTGATGTCATTTTGGGTAGCCTGGAGACAGTTGACAACAACCTCTGGCTTAGAACTCAGTCGGGACAGGCAGATGCACAGGGTTTGCCAGTCACAGGGTATGTGGCGATGGAGGCGGATGATGCTACGGAGCAAGTCGTCCGACCGACGAGCTTCTTGCCTGCTTGGCAAGCCTTATGCGCCCAAATGCCCACAGGCTCAGGCCACCAAACTGTTGTTCGAGCCGCTTCCTGCAAATTTGCCACTACTCACCAGGTTCGACACTTCTGGCCTCCACACCTCGCCGGAGCCGACTTTTGTGTTGAGGTGCCTCTTGCCAGGTGGGATCACACTCCGTACTATTCAGAGGACGGAAGTGAAGGTGACAAGGCGCTTTGCAAGCATGGCGCATTCATGGACGGGGCAGACCTTTTTGACAACAAGCGCTTCCAGATTTCGCCGGCAGAAGTCATATCCATGGATCCACAGCAGAGGATGGCACTGGAGTGTTCAGAGGAGGTCTTCTACAACATGGGCCTCACCCGCGAGATGTTGAACAGATCAACCTCGGGAGTTTATGTCGGTGCAGGAATGCATGAGTGGCCTTGCACGCCAAACTGCGCTAGAGATCCGGCTGCTGACATGTACGGATGCACCGGTGGCAGCACGGCAATCCATTCGAATCGCATTTCCTTCAACCTGGGTCTGATGGGACCTTCCCTGACAGTCATTTGTGAGGGCGCCTCTTCTCTGCTGACTCTGGAACGTGGTTTCGTGTCTTTAGACCCGCAGAAGTCAGACAATGTTCGCGCTTTGTGCATGGGCGTCTCCACAATGCTTTTGCCAGTGACGTGGATCGCCTTGTCTCAAAGCGGGGTGATGTGGCAGGGAGGGTTTCATGGACGCTGTAAGGCCTTCGCACATGAAGCAGCAGGCTATATTCGGGGAGAGGGCTGTGGTTGTGTTGTGCTGGAGGCCCTTGACAAGGAGGGTTCAGGGGGCAATATGGGAGTCCTGCAAAGTGCCTGCTCCAAGCACCAGCCAGCGGCTGCGAGCCTCCACGCCCCGAGTGGCCCTGCAGAGCAGTCGCTCGTTTCAGAGACGCTGGGCAGTGCAAAGCTGGATCCGACCTCTGTGGCTGCACTCGACTGCAATGCAGAAGGACGTCAGCTGTGTGATGCAATCGAGATAGCAGCTGTCTCAACTATCCTGTGTCCGGCTGACAGCCACGAAGACTCGCAGATTCGCTCGCTGCCCCTGTTGTCATGCAAAGCTGCTCAGGCACATTGCCTCGAAGCTGCCGGCATTTGTGCACTCCTTCGCGTTCTGCTGAGCACACACACTTGTTGCCACGCGGCACCCATCCAGCATTTGTATGTGTTGAATCCAATCATCGAATCTTCCAACGACTTTAACGACTTCCAATGTCTCCTGCCAACAGAGATAGCCAGATCCCCACGTCGAGACTCAATTGTGGGCATCAAAGGCCACAGCATCACTGGAACCATGGGCATGGTGCTAACCTCGATCTCGCACCAGAAAGCAGTAGAGGTAGAAGAGACTTCTCCCACCCAGTCATTGCCATTTTGGCCAGCCGGGACTGTCTCCTTGCCTGCTCATGCTCACCCGCAGAGGGGGTACGATCTCATCGGTTCATGGGATGGCTGGCAGACAACTGTTCCCATGGTGCGGCAAGGTACGCCTGGCTGCCAGCATGTTTGGGCAGCGGATGTACCTTTAGATGCCGGAGGGCTCGTGAGCTTCCAAATCTTGCTTGATGGAGATCCAGAGAAGGTCCTCCATCCTGGCTGTGTGGCTGCGGGACCCAACACACGGGTCCTAGGACCACATCCCTCGAATCAGCTGGGCCGCAACGTATCTTGGTGCATTGCAGTGCCTCGGGCTCAGAGCGCCCAGGGCACCTGCTATGTTGAGCTTCACATTTCAGGCTCCTGGCGTGCGGTATCATGGCCAGTTCGCACCAGGCCGTAGGGAAGAGTTGACTTGCTGAACAGAAGCCGTACCAAGCAGGAGAAAGAAGCGTTGCAGACTCGTATGTGTTGATGATGAGAAGTACTTGAAGTTCGCAAGTAGGTGGATCAGCACCGAGGCATCACTCCACCACCCCGTCATTGATGCTTCTGCACATGCATGCAACACTTGTGCGAGGTGATTGAAGTTGAAATCATTGACGATGATCTGTATGAAGATGATCAGGATGCTACTCTGGGCCTGTGAAGTACATAGCTCAAGGTAGCTCAAGTGAAGCCTCCTTGAGAGACAGAATGTTTTAGTTAGTGCTGCATTTTTCTTTTGCGTTCCAGGAGTTCTACATGGAGATCTGCTCAGCGGTGGCCACCGGCAACGCGGAAGCCAGTATCGGCGAGAAGAAGGAAGCAACTGTAGTCATCCCTGCAAGTTTGCAGACATCAATCGAAGCTCATCCCCATGCCTCGATCTACTCATCCTTCAATCCCGCGCCTGCCCACGACCGCATGATTCACTTGAGCTTGTTACTTTCTCGATCTCGCCTCTGCCAGGTGATTGTCGATGATGACCTTCCAGGCATCATTGGTTTTGTGAACGAAGAGATCAAAGTAGAGGACCCGGTTGTGGATGAAGGGAAGGATTACAAGCGTCCAGGGGGTCCTAAAACTTTGCTCTTGCTTTCAAGTTGGTGTTTGTGTGGCTACATCGTCATTCGCATACAACCGGTGAATTTGCTAGGAGAGCCCGCAGAAACAACAAGTTGAGATCAAGATCCGACGGAAGATGGGTGCCTCAGGACCTCTCACATGGCTGTCCCTAAACACAGCAACAACATGCCGCACTGAGTTGCGAGCCTTCCTTCTTAGCTGCTCCATGAGAATGTCCCGACAGGAGCTGTCACGTGCAAATACAGAACCGAAGATGCATCCGCTTGGCACCCAAAGCATGGGCAGCGTGACATGACGCAACAGCTCCAGAAAACTCTCCCGAGGCCAAAGCAGGACCTGACTACTCGAAGTTGGAGGGCGAGTTGGAGTTTGCTGCAGGCCCTCCTTGCTACAAGTTGGTCTGACGTTTTACAGACAGTAGGCTCCCTCGCAAGTCGATTTCAGCTGTCTGAACTTTTGTGTGATCTGTAGCGTGAGCGAGAAAACTTCAATTGCCGTGGTCATCGCTATTGCTGCCTGCTTCTGCCACGGCTGCTGAAGGACAGATGGAGGCCTCACTTTACGACAGCCTGGCCTGTCTTCAGTGTAATCAGAGGAAGACAGTTGCTTAAATGTGTTCCGGTTGTGGGGGAGTTCAAAAACCGCCCTTGGGCTATAGTGGGTTGCCTGACAGACCCATGCCAGGTAGACATTATGCCAAAGGGACGCTATGAAAGCACGGAGAAGTCCGGCTCTTGGAGGAACCGTCTCAGACCCTGGATGATGTGGCTGGTTGTGATGAGTCGTAGAGGCCGCAGGGCCGAGGGTACGGGCAGTGAGTCATGTAAACGGTTCGAGAGTGGCCCATCTCCTTCGGCCCTCGATATGACTTGACGGTATGACCGCATCACGGACGCTATTTCCTTGCAATGTCTGCATGGGGGCTCTGCAACTGGTGTTGAAGTGTGCTGTGTCGAGAGGCATGCCGCTACCTGTCACGCAATGGTGTATGTACTGCCTTGTTCAGCGAGCAAGCTCAACACCTGAGGTTCAGGGTGATCCTGGAAGAGCCCTCTGGAGGCCGAGATGAGCAGATCGGAGTTCAGCAGTCCTTGGCGGTCCTGGTGAGCAGCAGCCTGTTCTTCGCACACTTCGTCTCACAGACTTAAGGTCTCGTGTCGTCATGCAACATGCGAGCTGCAACAGGAGTTCGCTTTGACTCAAGCACGGATGGTGGTAGCGAGTCCTGCGTGTGCACCGCCAGCTGCCAAGCTCAGGGCCATTTGTAGACAACACCCACTCGCATTTACACTTTGGTACTTGTAGTAAACTAAGAACAAGAGGTGCAGAAGTTGAGTTCAAGTGAAGTGCCCGCCAAGGGCTTCGCAGGGCATCCTTGGACCCCAATGCGTGTGCAAGTGCAAGTGCAAGTCCGAGTGTGTGTGTGTGTGTGCAAGTGTACGTGCCAGTGTACGGTGCCAGTGCAAGCGTAAGTGTAAGTGTATGTGTAAAAGTGTGTGTGTGTGTGTGTGTGTGTGTCTGTCTGTGTGGGTGTGTGTGTGTGTGTGTGTGTGTGTGCATACCTGGGCGTGTGCACGTGCGCGTATGCGCATGTGCACGTGCATGTGCGTGTGAGATGTATGTATGTGTGTGTGTGTGTGTCTTTGTCTGTCCTTCGGTGCGTCTTTGTGCGCGTGCACGCGCACGTGGGTGGGTGGATGGGTGGGTGGGTGGGTGGGTGGCCTGCCAAGTGGCACTGGTTGTACTCAGGTGTGGATCTTGGCCGATGTGTCGCACAAGCCCTTTATGGACAAGGACGGGCTTGACACCTGCAAGTTATGCTTTGCCATCACTTGGCACTTTTCTTCATACCCAACCGTGTGAACTAGCAACTTAAACAGGAGCTCGGGCTGTTTTGCATAATTATTTCCCGCTGTGCTTCCTGCAGATTGTGTCAACATTGTCCCCAAACTGGGACGAAGTATCTCTGGGCAATGCGGCCTCTATCTCAGAGCACTTGAGCATTCCATGAGCATGCGAGTTCGTGATGTGCTTTTTCATATCACTGCTTGTTTTGGAGAGACCCGTAACATGGTCCAGCTTGCTGAGAGATCTGATTTCTCCTCTTTCAGTAGCCAAGGCCTGGTTGGACCAGTTCTTTCAAGCGCTCTACTGCTGGGCACTCTGTGAGAGATCTCTTGACCGAGGGAGTTCTCTTTATCCGTTTAAATATGTCTTTGTGCCCACATGCAAGGGTGAATCAGAGATAAGAAGCAACAACAAGCCAGTGTTAGAAGGTAATAAGGCGCCTTCCTTACAATATGTTTTTGGATATGTTGTGATGTGTGTGTGTGTGCAACCCTGTATCAAAGGGCAGTATCCAAATTTTGACTGCAATGGTGAGAGCACGCATGTGGAAAAGCGAATCTGGGGTCATGCCAGCCCGGAGTGTTCCTGTCAAGGTTTAAGAGCTGGCATCTGAAGAGTATGACTGTTAAAAACCTGGCAGTGAACCTCCGACGAAACTCCAGTAACAGTTTTGAAGCGCGGACCTTAGACAATGTGCGAACTGAGGGTCTGATCGGTCTGTATGCAAGTGCGATTGCGGCGTTCCATGGGGTGAGTTTGTTTATGTTTCCTTGGTGGCCGTTCCGCTGCTACTAAGGTGGGGGTCTGAGTCTGTTTCGCTCCGGCTTGATGTTTGAGTCCGCTGTTATACCAGAGATTCACCAATGATTGACCCTCGTGGTTTCAACAAGTGTGTGTGTGTGTGTGTGTTTTGTGGTTTCTGTCTTTTATTGAGAAGCTTCATGAAGTTTCGCATGGAGTCCTTGACCGCTGGCTTGCAAAGCCTGCAATTCATTGATAGGAGAGGTTGGAAAGAGAGAGCGTGTGTTCATTTCATTTACTTCGCTCGAATGTCGGATTCCTTGGGAGTTTCCGACAAACAAGTTGGAATGTAGGTGGTGGTGACAAAGAGGAACAAAGCAAATCGTCATGGTTTGAGTTTGCCAGGGGCTCAGGCTCTCAGTTGATGCTTGTGCTGCGCGTTTCCATGTCTGTTCGTGATAGAACGCCATCTTCCGCCGCATTTCATGTCGATGAGCTTGACAGATAGACTGAGGTGCTACACCTGCTTTCCTTTCCGTGGAAAGTGGTCTTTGCTCTCGTGCCGCCAACCGAGTACTGTGGTGGTTGGCCTGCGCCTTAGCACCTCACAATGTGCATGTATATATAGATATATGTGTGTGTGTCCTGCAAAATGTATTACGTATGTATATTTTATGTATACATACACATATACATACAGAATATATATATATATACACACATACTTTTTCTATATGCTGCATCGCGCCAGCTTGGCATGTTTGCACTTGTCGCAGCTCAGGCTTTGCTTCGTTATTGCATTGGCTCGATGCTCGGGTGTTTTCGCAGACGTTGATCTACGACAGCTCTGGCAACTTATTCTGCAGCGCACGGCATGTGTGAGGTAATGATTGGTTGTGTGACCATCATCATTGGCGATTTGGCCTCTCTTCTTGGCTGTGCAATGAATGTTTGGGCCTTATTTCGGCAGTAGCTAGATTTCTGTCATCAGCCAGAATTTGGCCGGCCAGTTGTAGAATAGTATAGCATGCTCCACGTGGGACTTAGATCAACGACCTCCAGACAGCAATCACGCTTGTGGCCATGGGCACCTCGTTGTCCCGGGCCGAATGCATGATTCACGCCGTCTGGAACACATCAATCAATCAAACCAGCATGTGATTGCCTGTGTATGTTGCCCTCTGCTGCTTACCTAGGAAGTGTCAGTTCTGTGGGCAGAGTGTCTCTAGTGAAGTCTCATTGCAGCCGGCCAGCCCTTGCCTCCTCCTACAGCAGAACGAGCTTCGTACCGAGGCCAGACACATTTGCATCCAGAACGGCAGCCAGACAGGACATGGCTCGAACCGGGGCTTTGGCAGTGGTGAATGCATGTGCAAGCGTTATCAATGCCTGATTGTCTTCGTGACGATGGCGCAGGATGAATACGCTGATGCTAGCATTGGAAATGTCGGAAGCTTTGTTGGTGAAGCTTTGCTCTTTGCACGAAGCGACCAAGAGACGTGTGCTGCATGGGACGCTGCGTGATTGCACGGCATTGCTCGCGCCCATGTTTTCACCCTGGACAAACTGCAGATCACTGGAAGCAACTCCGTGAACGTTTTCCTTGGCATTGGCTTACCGTGCGCCCAAACAGTGTTCTGTGCACTGAAGCGTCGTCAGGGATTAGATGGGGGTTGCAGTGCTTCCAACTACAAGTACTGACGTAGCAGTGAGCAAGTTCACCTCCTTAATCCTCAGCAAATCGGTACTGCGACGGCCAGGTGGATGATTGGTGCCATCTACTGGAGCATACAAGGAGCTACTCCAGAATGGCAGGCTACATATCCAGGGCCTCCACCTCGGCACTGCGCGTCCTGTTGGCGGAAGCAACGTACGAAGCCACTGACTACAGTGGAGCAAACTGAGGCTGGTGAACACCTATCCCGACGGCGGATTCTACGTCGGCGCCACGTTGTCGTTTGCATGCCTGCTCCGTCTGATACAATGGAGTGAGGTACGCAAGTAATCCAGGCAATGTGTGGTGGCTTTGATAGAAGTAACATGTGAGACATGTAATTTTCTGTATTGCCTGCTCTGACTTTTTTCTTGTGCAACTCTGGCACTTCATTTGCAGCTTCTAAGTGCGCTGGGATGCGCTGGGAATGCGTCTTGATTGTCTGCATGCACGATGTGGATTGACAGGCAGACCTATGCGCGGCTTCTGAACTGTAGACAGCTTCTGAGCTATGTGCTGTCTCAGTAGCCTTCAGGTTCTTCCCTCCAGTCGGGCGCTAGCGCGCAAACCCAACATGCCGATGTCATCGTTGTTTACAGCGTTCTCGAGGTGGCATACCGAAAGCCCGTTTTGATACATGTGATTTCCGGTTTTCCGACGCAATGTTTTCACCCCTTATTGCAGTGTCATGGCCAGATGACACCTGGAAACCATCGTTCTTTATCGTGTTGCTTTGCTTTCCGCGTCCATGCCCGCAACGATGACAGGACTCAGGCGACCTGCTGACCTTGCATGATGCCCCTTCTCTTTGAGGTTGACAAATCTTCCGGATGCCTGGACGGAGTTGCCGGCCCCCAGCTTTGCGCTTTTGGAGGCGTTGCGCACTTGCAGACTTGATCGCGCCGGCTAAATCGGTTGTGATCCGAAGACCATTCCTGGCTCTTCTGAGGGCCTGTGCCTGGAACGCTGCGTGCTTTTGTCGCCACGAATAAGTTTAGTATGTTTGCGAGCGGCTACTGTGCGCAGCAAGTGTTGTTTGTATCGGTCTTTACTGTGTTTTCGTCCTCTCCCCACAAATGCGCGCGATAGCTTATGCGTGCAGCGTTTTTCTTGGTCTGCCTTCACTTCACCGCACCAGTTGGAGGGCAGGTGGCACCTTTTGCCTGCACATACATGTAAAAATGTCGTTGCGTTCATGGGTGGCCTGTGTTTGCTGAGACACCTCCAGGTCAGCTCAGAGGGTCTGGCATTCAGTGTCGCCGTGCGACGCTTAGAATTGCATGCGGGGGAGCAATTATGAATAAGAGTTGGGAGCAAGTCCAGGGCCCTTTTTTCATTTACGCAGCTAGCAGCCATAAGTCATAAGCAAGGTGCCCCGAAGAGCAAGCAAGGACATGGCTACGCACGGGGCGGTGCTGCTAGTGCTGCTAAGGTCTTCTCTTGCTGCGCGATTGTGTGCTTTGGAGTGCTCATCTTCCGCCGCACGCTAAGAGCCCGAGCATCTCGCTGCAGCTTTGCCATGTGCTCTTGGCACGTGATTTTCTCGTTCAGTGTGAAGAGGGACAAGCTCAAAAAGGTAGGTAGGCCTTTATCGACATCACAGAGTCTTTCAACTCGTTGCAAGCAAGAATCGCTAGTAGTGTGCTGAAGCCAACCCTCATTCTAAGTCTGCAATGGTCGATTCGTTGAGGACGCTGGTACTTTGGCGGCGAGTTGGGTGGTCCCAAGCCAGCGCAGCAGACGCCTCAGACTCTCACGTGTAATTCATGATGCGCACGCTGCTGATGCACAACTGTTAGGTAAGGACGGGGTGCGTCTTTGTCGGTGCTGCTCTCCAAGGTATGTCTCCGGTGGCGTGCTGGCGTGTTTGTGGGTTGAAAGCTCAGGCAGAAAAAGTGTAGTTTCTGGTATGCCACTGCAGTTTAGTGTAAACTTGTTGAGGACGAGTGCTCCGAAGTGAAGCTAAGGCCATCTACATTGGCTTGTCCATTTGGTTCACCAGTAGCTCAACATGAGGACGAGATGTAGCGCTGCTCAGCGAGGGAAGAGAACCAGTCCATGGAGACTCACGGCTGCGAGGACCAAATCAGCGGTTAGCTCGCAAAGCGAGGCCACGTGCTAGGGAGCACTGCCTGCGCAAGGGAGTGTTGAGAAATATATATATATATGTATATATATCTATCACATATTACATATCATACGTCACATGTATATTCGTACATGTGTAGATTGTTGCCCGCAGGTTCGAGCACCGCTGAAAAACAGTCCGCTAAGCTCCGCCAAGCGGCACTGAGCACGCCTGGTGTTTGAAAATTAGCGACGGCCGCCGATGTTGACTTGATCTTACAGTAAAATTAAAAAGTGTAACAGATTGTCAGCAACTTAACAATTTAGCTTCGCAAAGGCCCTGCTTGCCATTCCCCCATTGTATGCCTTGTCTGACAATGTCCCTCCCGAAACCGCTCCAGCACTCCAAGTGGCGCCTGAATGCCAAGGTAGCCAAGAATCTTGAAAAGACAGCCTCTGTCCCAAACGTATTGGGCCATTTTTTTGTGTTTTGGGGGGGGGGGGGGGGGGGGGTGGGGGGTAATTTAGGCTTTGGGTTTATGGCGATGCAGCCCATAGGAGGAGGATTGGATAAGACACTTCTCAAGACATCTTAGACCCAAGCTCGATACGATTTGACAATACTGATTTTGCCGGGAGAAGAGTTCTGCGTTGTCATCGGCTACGGTGAGGTACCCGAGATTGCCTGCAAAGGCAGGCCCTCGGGTGTTATAGTTCTATTGTTGCTGGCTTCTCACCAGTGGGTACGGAATTCTCCGAAGGAAGAGTCCGCCCACTTGCAACCACACGCCGTGTCCAAACCACGCTGTGGCA
Organism: Symbiodinium natans; assembly: GCA_905221605.1. Classification (NCBI taxonomy): domain Eukaryota; class Dinophyceae; order Suessiales; family Symbiodiniaceae; genus Symbiodinium; species Symbiodinium natans. The sequence continues at coordinate 248,420 of CAJNDS010000022.1, forward strand.
AGGAGTTTGCCGGCTCATCGGGCTGTTTCTGCTCTACTTTTGTGGATATTCACCCCGAATGTCAGCACCTTTGATTCTCGAACTTCTGGTGAGATTGGGCAGCTCATGGTCTTGCTTGCTGATTGTTGGCCCCGCGCTTTTCTCTCGCAAGTTGCTACTTCTTTCGACAGCACCGAGTAGTAGGTACTGCTAACTTCCATGTTCCTTTAACGTTTGCCTTGAGTGAGTTGAATCGTGCTGTGGTACCATGCTAATACCCTTCCCCAGTGCTGAACCACGGAGAGATGGATGACAACAACTTGCGGAGTGAATAATACGACGACGGCGCAACTGTGCGCACTGCAAGGTTCTTTAGTCTGTCAGAGCCTGCCAACGACTTGTTTAGGTTGCAGTCTGAATGTTGGAAGCAGCTGTCACATCGCATGTGCGCGAATCTCCAAAATGAAGGCAGGCAGCCACGTCTCACTTGACCTCTCCATTGCAAGCATTGCGTCAGAGGCAAGCAAGAAGTCTAGTCTCAGGCTTGCAGTTTGTTTCAGTTTGTCCCTGTAGCTTCTTGAATCTAAGAGCTAGGCACGCTACACTACACATTATACACAATGCTTTGGGCCTGGACACGGTGGACACTTGTTTGTTTGCTTCTCAGTTTACGTATGCGGGCAGTGGGGCAAAAAGGCCTTGCAAATCCAGGCAAATCCATCCTCTACTGCGTTGTCCACGCAGAGCCTTTGAAGAGAGCCTGGCTGGGTAGCAAAAGAACAAATCTGTGACCTGGGGACACAGATTCCGCGACATTCCTTGACAAAGGCTTTGCTATTGGCATGAGATCTCTCGTCAGCCAACCACGAACATAGTGCTGCATCGTGCGCACTCATGACAAGCAATCGCGAGAAAAAAGCCGCCAGTGAAACTTGAGGGGCCAGGCATTGTTGGTGTCTTTGGCTCCGTGTGCGAATGTTATTATTGGCACTGTTATGGTGGATTTCACCATTGATGTTGTAGCTGTAGCAAGTCGGGGCGCCAGCATGTAGGAGGTCATGCCAGCATCCTTTTCCCAAAATGGGTAGATTTGCGAGTCAAGTTGCCAGTTTGTGCATATGGCTGCATTCCTAGGTTTAGGCGTGATGTTTATGTCGAGTTGGCATGGGCAGATGACAACCCGTGACGTATGTGGATGCCATGTTACTTGGGACTTGCGGTGCGCTGCCGCTCTTCCATGGCGTTTCCTTACCCAGACCCTCAACACCACCACTTCAAACAGGGCTTCGCCTGAGCTTAGATAGAGGACTGAAGGCCGCCAGATAGGTTGAGGAGTTAACAGTTTTTGAAGTGTTTGAAGTGGTGAGGCTTTTCCTTGTTCGACTCCTCGCGCACGTTTTCGGTGCCTCGACGCCGTCTGAGTCAGTGAGGCTCAAACCGCCTATAGCTTAGCTCACTCGCAAAGAGCTTGTAGCCAGTACCGGTGTTCTAGCACCGGAAGCTGTAGCACTTCATTCCACTGATTTCTGCGCCAGCGCCTGGCCCGGTCTCGTGGGGGTTGTCCTTTCAGATAGACAACATCCAGCATCCAGCCCCTGTTTGAAGCCTAAATTAGTCGCCTATCAAAACCCATCTGCTTCGCCTCACTTCGCGCCCTTGCGAGGTGCTTTCAGCGAATGCTGCGGATTTCAGGCAGCGCAGCCTGCGGATCAGAGGCGCTTTCTTGAACCAGCTGGCTCCCCAAATCCCGTGTATCCCCGAACATCCCCGAAGCTTTATTCATTCTGCGGAGACCCAATAGTCCCAAAAGCCTCCCGAAAAGACAGTCAACACCGAGCCTGGACATTGGAGAGGCTTGCGGAGGCACTTCAGGAGATCATGCACCTGACCGGTGCGTCTTCCAGGTAGCGAGAAAAGTTACTGTTCGTAAAAAGTGACTTTTCGAGGTCAGGGCCGTTTGTTGCCAGTCTCAGCATGTGTGCTGAAGCGAGAAATTGACGGCACTCCATGAGGAAAGGCTCTGTGGCAGCAGCTTCAAGTCGAGAGAAGTCCCCCCACCCCTCCAGGCCTTCTCCACTCTACGAGCGAGTCATGCTAAGCTCCACAAAGCTGACGCGTCACCAGCCAGGCTCGGAGATGTAGAGAATGTTCCGGGATGCGTATGCTTGTGTCTGCCTTCTCAGATCCCGTCTTTGCCTACGTTGGCTTGATGTCATCACTGGCATCAGTTTAATTCTGGCCACTCTCTCTGGTGCACAGTGCTTGGCACGCAATGCGCTGGTCAGAGGATGCAGCATATACAGCCTACCTTGCAGACCCACAGTGCGTGCCAACCTCCTTCGCGATGATCCTTTTCAAGGCGGGGTCTACGATGTCAGGCTGCAGCACGGGGCCGAAAATGCTGTACGCAGTGTGCAAAGTGTCAACGCCCCCTTGTTTTTACACTTTGCTCACTGTGTACTGCATCGTTGGCCCTATGCTGCCGCCTGACATCGTAGCCAACATTGGAGGCCAACTCAAGGTTATTGCTGGTGTGCGGATGGCCATCAAAGTGTCTTGGGAAACGCAGTTCCGCTGGCGCGACCTTTGGGCAATGCTTATGCATGGGCTTCAGGATTGGCAAGGCCTTCGTGGCCTTTCAGCACGTCGATGTGTTCCATCTCAGTTTCCACGGAACTGTGCTTTCACTTCCTGCAGTGGCGGAAGAAAGTGGTAACGGCCCGCATGCGCTCACAAAGTACTGCAGCTATTGGTGGTGCTGCTTCTGGCATACCGCATGCTGCTCAATCTAGTTCGTCACCCTACTTAGGGGGCCGCCTGTGACTTCCCACGTGCCTTTTGGATGTTGGAGTTTCCCAAGATTCGCAGCCCAGTCGGAGTCGAGGAGTCGAGAGTTCGAGAGTCGAGATTGTCAGTAAGCTGGGAGCCGGTCCGAGTTGCTCTGGCTGGGGCTCTGGGGCTGCATTGGCTTCGGACCTGGTCGTCCTCAGACCGCTATCGGGCCAGTCGCACTTCAGCTGGAGGGGCGGCATGTTGCCATTCTGATACCTTCTTCCCGTGGTCAGAAATGCGTGCGGGGTTTGCATTGACACCTGGCGCAGGCCCTGGCCGCAGCGTTGCAGCCCTACATTAGCGCGCGGCTTCTGGACCTGAGCCGAAATCCTTGACAATGGGGCCGAGGCCGAGTTGGCCAATGATATGTCCCACCCCTTGATGTGCAATGAATGTTTTTGGTGCCCAGAGGGGATGTAGGCCGGTCACCTTTTGCAGGGTCGAAGGCGCACGTCAATGATGGACCTAGCGATGCATTACACTTCATCCGGGGATACGGATGCAGGCTAATGCGAGGGCCTGGCAGCAGATGAGATGGCTTTATGCTGCAGAAAAATAGTGTAGATGTATTCTTCATGCCTTGTCACTAGTCCCGACTGTAGCTGAAGCCAGGGCCTTGACGAATCTCCGTGGCCAATTCTCTGTTTCTTATTTTACTCTCTATTCTAAATGCTAAATTTGGGCGACAGACAATCAGGCTCGGCTTCGAACAAAGCTACGTCGCATTCCGGCCACGGAGATAGGGTGACTTGAAGATGTGCTTAATTAAAAAATTATAATCCCATTAATAAAATCTCATTGATTTATGGCTCATAACTCGTAATACTTTTTGACCTACTTTTTTTTATTTCAATTTCGGAATGCCCATGATGATGATAAATTTATTAATATTTCTTGAATTGAAGAACTATCCATTTATAATTGGCATTTGCTGGGATCGGATTAGATTGGGAATTCTTTGCAACGGCATCTGTTTAGGTGCGTGCAATATCGTCACGAGGGCGATTAATACTTTTCTGGGCAATGCGATTGTTTCATTGTAGATATTCACTTCTGATCTCGTGTTTGTATTGTCAGGAGATTCCCTAGCGTAGGATGGATTGGTTGTGATGATTCTGCGGCGAAGTGATAATTCTGCTTATTAGAATCTTCTTTTGAATTTCTCGAATCGAATTGGATTTTGTTGATTTTCTTCTTTGGGCATGTCTTTTCTCGGGGTGGTGGTCGGATCATATACGTGCTCGAATCGAGAGTAGGAAAATACCATTCTTATGATTTTTCGTCCAATTCGAGGATATTTATGTGGGCAGAAATGGTAGGATGGGTATGGATTGGGAGTAATGCCTCTCTATATTGAATAAATATTTCTTGACGCGCGAACGTCATCTATTATTCTTTTAATTGGTATTTTGGGCGCAGATGCCGCTTGCACCGCCGCGAGATCCAGAATTAATAATCTGAAATTAAAATTGAAAAGATTCTATATTCATAAAATTCTATTTGATTTATTATAATTTTTATGGAAAAAATCAATA
>CAJNDS010000023.1:0-35000 GCA_905221605.1 Symbiodinium natans
CCCCCCCCCCCCCCCCTACTGCGCTCTGGTTTGTGAGCAGTTCCTGATGCTACCAGTTTCTGATTGCTGTTTCTGATTCGCGCTGGCTTCTGATTCGTAGTGTAGCCCCATTTTGTGTGATTTTGCTCATCGACTCGCATGCTGGTCTCCCAGGATTCAGCGGCTGAATGCTGGTGCTTTGTTTCTGATTCCGGGTCACCGCCTCGCCTGCTGGTCTCCTTCGATTCAGCGGCCGCTTTTCGACTTTCAGTTTCTGAGCTCAAGTGATTGCAGGGGAGGTTCCTGTCTAGAGTCTAAACCCAATCTGCGTCCATTTAGGGGGGGTGGGATCCAGCAGGTTGCTGAAATCAGAAACACCAGCCTGCACAATTTACTGGCCAAGAACGTTGCACCATGTGATCAGGCGGTCCTTCCTCTTCTTCTGCTAGAAACGTCTCTCTCTCTCTCTCTCTCTGTGTCTTTCTTTGGGGCCCTCACTCTCACTTTCACTCTCACTCGCACTCCCACTCTCACACTCGCTCTTACTCTTACTCTCACTCTCACTCTCACCCTCGCTCTCGCTCTCACTCTCACTCTCTCTCTGTCTCTCTGTCTCTCTGTCTCCTCTTCTTCTTCTTCTTCTTCTTCTTCTTCTTCTTCTTCTTCTTCTTCTTCTTCTTCTTCTTCTTCTTCTTCTTCTTCTTCTTCTTCTTCTTCTTCTTCTTCTTCTTCTTCTTCTTCTTCTCCGCTCTCTCTCTCTCTCTCTGTCCCGTCCTGCCTGGGTTCGCATAAGCGGCCTGGAGCCTAAACCTCAGCAGCACAACATTCCAAACAAGACTGTACCGTCTAGGCAAGAACAGCCAAGCTAAACTCGTGCCGGACTCAGAGGCCAACTTTGGCGAATGCATGTAGTACTTCTCTCTGCGCTCAATCGGTGCTGTGGAAAAAGCCCCCGTCCTCATGTCATTGCACCAAACCGCCACCTAAACAAAAGCGATTGCCATGTTGCTTGAAGGTTGTATGACTACGTTTGGCATACCCCCTGGGTGGTGAACCACCAGAAGAAAACACACAGCACGATGTAACCGGTGTGATGAACCTCACACAAACATAAACTATAGAATGCAGCGGCACAGCGGTCACACGGTGCACAAGCGGTGCTGTCCGAGGCTGCTGCATTGAAGACGTGTTGGCGAGTCACGAAGTGCTGCGCCCAGAAGTACTTCCAGAAGGGTGCACGCCTCCAGTTCAGGCGTGCTTCTATATGTTCAAAGCCCATGTGAGGAGTTGCAAGAAGCAAGCCAGCCTGTAGTTTGGAATCTCGAAGGCTCCATGAAGTCCTGATGTGAAAAGTGGCCATAATGGCCCACGCCAGCTGCATGCAAGTGAAGCATGGCGGTCCGCCGCCATTGAAAGAGATGAACTCATCTGGCTTGATGTTTCGCTCTAGGGGAGCAATGACCTTGTTAAGCCGTTTCGCTGAACGAACGAGATCATTTTCAAAGTACTGAGCAACTGAGCAAGCAGCTGAGCGAGCGATCCGAGACAACAGCATCTCTCGTGTGCGGCCTCTGTGCAGGAAAGGAAGCAAGGAACAAAAGATTCCAGCCAACAGGATGTTCCTTGCCTGGTGTCCACGAGGCCGAGTTTGGAAATCAAAAATCCCTCTTGACTTGCTGATTGCGGCATTCAGGGCGGCAGCTGAGGATGTTTCAGAGCATGGCATACACGATGCACAACAGGCAATGTTGCTCGACCTTTGTTTTGGCTGTTCCTGCCACGGATCCAAACTTCCGAGAAGTGGAAGACTTGTCAGCAGCAGGAGCATTGCACGTAGCTGCTTCACTAAAGGAAACTATGGGATGCGCGAAGCTGTTAGAGATGCTGAGCGAGTCCGATGATCGAGCCCGACTGCAGAGCTGCATCCAGCAGAGACGGATGTGAGCTGAGAGACCTTTCCCAGTCTTCCGCATCCTCTTGGATCTGGTACACTGCATAGGCAGCGGCCTCAAACTCGTCACCTGCCACCATGGCAGTTCTCTGTAAGGACTCGAGGCACACCATGGCTGATCTTGCCTTTGGCTGGAGTGCTCCGACCTATGGCCATATCAACAGCACGGTACCTGAACAGATGAACAGAATCAAGCACACTGCAAGCATTCTGGTTTCAAGCTGGTTTCAACTGCCTTCAACACGCGCCTGGGTCCATAGGCAATGCCAGAGTTGCGGAAGTGGACGTAGAATGCCGTTTTTTCTGCCTCGGAACACTGCAGCCCACATGGAGGCTCGACAGCAGCACACAATCTTCCACGAAATGAGCGAATCACTTCAAAGACTTAGCATCAACAGCTGATAGCACAGATACTTGCAAAGCAAGCCACTTTCTTGAAAGTGGAGCCAACTGCCATGGTAGAGGATGTGGTCGATACAGCATTGGCGCGGATGAAATCTCCAGAGGGGCCCACATCCCTGACAGTGGCAAAACGACGACACCAAGGCCGGACGCGCCGCTCCACGCAGATCATGTCAAAACATCTGTGTCGCAGCCTCTGCAAAATGCCTTTGAAGATCTCGCGTTGCTCTGAAGTAGAAACAGGTGCCCCAGACATCGCCAGACTGGCCTAGATGGACAAAACACAGCAACGTGTCTTTTCGCGCACACACACACACACACCCACACACACACACACACACACACACACACACACACACACACACACACACACACACACACACACACACACACACACACACACACACACACACACACAGAGTAACTTTAGGCCCAAAGCATCTGTTATAGTTGCAGATCAAAGGTGCATACTTTGCAGCGGCGCTGTGGTAATGGTCTGCATTCCGCTCTTGCACAGCCTGGGCCATGTCCTTCACCAATCGCATGGCTTCAGGCCTCGCGCAGCATATTTTTTGCACATCACGTAGTTGCATCACATGTTCTCACCTTGTTTTCACAACTACGTAATGCTAGGGTCCACGTGCTGGCAACACTAAGGGTTTTCAAAACACGTGTGGGGACTTAGCACAACACCTGCTCATTGAAAAAAGATGGTGCAAGAGGCCTGTTCGGTGCCAGCTGTGGCTCACCACGACGAGTGTACACCTGCTCTCTTTGATCTCGGAGTCTGCGCGGCCCCTGTTACTTACTTCATCTTACTTCCAACATCCAGCCACATGCCGTTTATCGAGAAAGCATGTTCTGGTGCAAAATGGTGCAAAATGGTGGGAATCAAGAAGAGTGATTGTAGCAAGCGTAAGGTCCAGAACCTCGCTGAGAACCACATTGGCAGATCTCTCTCCAAGCCAATCTCGAGCTTGGCGAAATGATACCAAAGCTTCCTCAAAATGCAAGTGGAGTGGCATCCAGGGAAATTTAGGAGGCAGCTTAAGTCCGGATGTCCCGGTCAACAGTCCTGAGCATGCTCAAGGGTCTCATCCAGCATCCCGCTACGGCACAGAAGCCTGCTAGCCTTTCCACCACACAATCAACGCTCCGTTCGAAGAGTACTTGTACACAATCAAAGGCAAATCAACAGCCTCCAGATGAACTTTTGCGGACATCTCCAAGCTAATCTGTTGACGTAGCTTGAGAGCTTCCTGCCAGTGGACATGAAGCATGTAAGCCAGCAATTGTACATCGGCAAACAAAACAAGGGTTAAAAGGTATGACGGTTGCAGAAACACAGTCGACAGCATGCGAAAAAGCCTGCCTGCCTGCCTGTCTGCCTGCACACAACTCGTCGCGTTTCTCGCCCCCGTAGCTGCTGCCTCTCCCCTTTGATGCCTATGATCAGGGCTTACCCACCCACACCCCCCCGAGGGGATCCCCTCCGCTCTCATGGTGTGGTTGTGGGGCTTGGGGATTGGGGTTAAGCCTGGAGTTTTGGCTTTAGGCCTTAGGGTTTAGGGCCGTGGCGTGGTTGCAGGGTTTACCCAACCCCCTCTCTTCCCCTTCAAGCACCGCATTCACAGGGCACAACTGCAGCTGCATGGTCATGCTCATCGTGCAACCCCGAGCCTGGAAAAATAACTATTGTTTTACTAGCGCTTTTGTTTATGGGGGGCTGACTACGAGCAAGGCTCCCTGTCTGGCATTCTCACGGCAAGCTTGAGCTTGCTGACTCGGATGTGTGTTTTCATAGGCCCACCCGAAAAGAATCTTTAAGCCAATCGAAGTCTGGAAGCGCATGACGCTGCCATGAACAACAGGGCTGCGGTTTGTCGTGGAACACAGAATGAAGTCAGGGTACCATCCCACACGTGTGGCCAGCCACTACTTAAAACATGTCGTAATTCACTGCACGCTTCCCCAACTCGAGTGCTCTGGAGCGATACTTGCGATACGTTTTTGTTGTTTCTGAAGGGCCACGAACAACACCATCAAGGCACGCTGTCCTGAAGAGTTGACAAAGCCTCCTCGGAGGCGCCCTTCTCCGCCTCACACTAGAGGAGAACGACAGGTGAAGCCATGATTATATACCTGCCAGTTGGCTGCCAAGCAGCTGCAAGGGTCTGGGCCAATGCGACAAGCAAAGCCGCTTCTCCATTCTTGTCTCCCTGCTGCCTCATGATTACATGTGCTGTGCTGTCCATCGTACCAAGCCAGCCACAGCACAATCTTGCTTGCGGATGCCAAGCCACCGTACTTCAGACAGCGCGCCCTCAGCAGCCTGTCTTGCCTCCGCCACTCTGTTGCATCCGAGCAGAGCTGCCACCTGGGCCAGAACGCTCTCGTACATGTCGTAAAAGTGCTTGTGCAGGTGCCACAGGTGCTGCAGGTGCCGTAAAGGTGCCACAGGTGCCGCGGGCTCTGACGGACTCTGACGGATGCTGACGGACTCTGTCTAAGTAGGGGCAGCCAGGGTGCAAGTGCCTCGTGCGCTGCAGCAAGACAGCGGCCCCTCTCAGAAGAAAGGCGCACGGCCTCTCTCGCAGGCCTGGCAGCACAGCTTCACGTTGCGACGCCATGTGAATCTCAGGGTTCCCGAATGCGAGAATGCATGCCTTACCGCTTCGTGGCAGGCATCTTGAGCAACCAGGACCTCACATGAAACGAAACGGCAACGGAGCGTAGTAGTGGTTCAAGCATCAAAACTGAAGGACCCCGCCTGAGCTAAAGAGGATTGCGCTGCAGCTTCTCCAACTGGATCGTCCAACGCTCGAAAAGCTACTAGTGCCTCTCGCAACATGAGGCTGCTGAGGGTTCAGGCGTGCATTCTAAAACAAACGCACGCAAAAAAAAAAAAAGCGCACCAGACCAGCCTCCCTGATGCAAGTCTCTGCATCTGATGCGTCCGACGATACCAGTTGAAGAACTCTGGCCACTGCCATACACGTCTTCGCTCGCATCTTCCGGTCAACGATTTGACGACAGAGTTCATAAGCATGTTGGGCAGCTTCAGATGCTTTGTCTGATTCTCCCAGCTGCAAGTATGCATAAGGAAGGACTGCGAAGGATGCATAGCATTCCAGAGACCTAGCAGCTCCAGCAATGGAGGTTGTTGGGTTATGCCGGTTCTGCTACCAGGTCAGCTCAACATAGGCAGGCCTGAGCGACAACCGCTGTGCAAGCAGCAGTCCTTCTGTTGCAGCCCCAACGGCTGCACGCCAGTTCCGAAATGCTGAAAGACACTCTGCCTGCACGATGCTGCATATTTCAGACTGGAAACAGCAGGTGGCGAATCACTTCAAACTCCACGCACCGTCTGACTCAGATGCAGAGCCTCTGCAACGAGAAGAACTGCAACGCCTTCCTGGCAGCCCGCATCGTGAAGCTTTTGCAGATTTGTCTGTGCCTGCAGGCAAAGCTTTCTTTACATGTTGATGAAACAGAGTACAGAACGAAACCATACCAAACCAATGCGGGAAAGCTTAGACTCGCAACGTAGATCCGCGAGAGCAGAGTGTTGGAATTTCTGCAGTGCCACCAGCCATCGAGTCGGTTCTCTCGGGAGGCTCGGGTTCGCGATGTTTCGACTGTTCGGTTAGGTCAGTTTTCTCTGGCACGGCATGGTAGAGCGGGGACAACATCTTTGATCTCCTCTGAAACATCCGACCTCCGTGAGTGCAGGCGAGTACTCGCCCTTTAGAATCTTGGCGTGGATCGATTCGTGTAGGGCGGTCCAGGATCCCACCTGGACAGGGGAACTAGGAAAAACACCGCCGACTGTCATAACGGTTTCAGCGTGCTCGTCCCGGGCCTTTGGCTGCTTTAAACTCTGGATATGCATCATTTTGGATCATTTGGTCACTTGCTGGGGGATACTTCATGAAGTTTTTGGGATTTCTCTGACACTTTTATCCGCCGGTCCGACCCTGGCCTCGAGACTGCCGTGCAAAAGGTCGGCAGCCTGCACGAAGAATTGTTCTGTGAAAATGGACCCCCAGCTGCCTTCAGCCACGTGTCCCCAGCCTGAGACCAATCCAACGACTCAAGTGTCATCATTGTGCTTGGCTTGCAGGCTCTCTTTGGCAAGTCCAAGCATTCAGCGTTTTACGCGCGTGCCGCTAGCTTTCGTGTCTTGCGGTCTTAGCTTTGGGGCTCGTTCACGAATAGGATCGACATGATTCAGAACTACACCAGCAAGGAAACGATTCGTAGTAAACCTAGTGTTGGGACTGTCTTGAATCAGGAACCAAATGTTCCTCTGAACCTCTGCACGCATTCAGCAAGCATGCACCACTTCAAGGGCAAAAGCGACCTGAAGCGCGTATCCAAACGGGATGACATGCAATTTTTTTAAAGCGCATACAACCTCATGCGGCACCATATAGCACTGGCCCTCGGTTCATCTGCATACTAAGATGTGACACCCCTGGATTGAAACACTCACAAGGGAAGTCAAGCGTTGTGCTTCTGCAGGATCTTAAGGACCTGTTCTTCAGGCAACACCCGCAAGAATCGCTTTGTTGTATCATCACTCAAACCAAACAGGCAAGCTGCCACGTTCTTGGTAGCTTCCTGGATTGCCAAATCAGGACCTATTCGATCCACAGTAGGGGGAAATCCATACTTGTCTGCCACGCTCAGAATGTAGTCGTTGGTCAACCGGTACTGAAAGCGCTCTTGCAGACGAAAGCCAACCTGAACAGTCATCAGAGGCAATGGTCGCCCCGTCCGTTTCTGGAAACGTTCCTCCAGGGAAGAAAGTTCATGCCATCCCACACGAAAGAAGAACCCGTTACGAGTACCATTCCATGCAGCTCCTCAGCAAGGATTACCACGCTCGCCGAGTCCGTTCCCAGCCTCTTGCTGATTGGTCTTAAATATTCCTCAGAGCGCTGGTTGACACAGGGCATAGAGAAGCAAGGACAAAGGCACACGCGAAAACTCCTCAGTGGCAGGTAGCCTGGAATGCATCACGATCTGTCTGAAGATCTCTGGGAGGGCAGATCACTCCTTAAAGCCCACGTGATTGGATACTCGAATCTCTCAGGAGTATTGGCCTCCTCTTGGACTTTTGGGCCAAGTATAAACGAAGCCATGACAAGCAGGAAAAAGCAACTGAGCAGCGCACGCAGCTTCAAGCCTGTGTCGGCTTGTAGCTTCTTCAGCAATCGCTCCAAGTACTTTTCCGTGGAAGGTGCCAGCAAATTCGTTTCATCAACTACATACAGGGATGCGCTAGCTGCGCTCTCCTCTTCTGCTTTTGCACTGGCTTCCACCTGCAGCTTTAGGAGCGCATCAAGATACAACGTGGTACCTCGACGTTGTTCCTTCCTTCGCAAGGCTTACATTAATGGCGTACAACCATCAGCACGTCACAACCAAGGGACTCCCATTTCGCTGGCAATGGCCCCTGCCAAAGCAATCCAGGATCGTCGCCTCTCAGAGCCCATGCCTCCACTAAGCACACGTCCTGTAACAAAGAAGCGATTTGGGTGGTCTCAGGCATGAAACCCGACAAGTGAAAGCCATCTCTCTCTGTCACAGCAGTTACTAGTGTGCTGGTAGCGTGTGGCATCATGCGGCATCTGTCCAGCAGGGGCCGTGTCCGGCAGCGACATGAAGCCTCAAAGCCAAGGATGCACACGGAACCCAACACAGTCTGACACATTGACAAGTAACAATCTGTAACAAAAGATGTTCAAAGGCTGATGCAAATAGGTCCAGTGGCCATTGCCAAGGTTCACGAAAGCAAAGAAAGGCACCACCAAGAAGGCTGCGCCGGCGGCGCTTCTGGCGGTGGCCATGATTTCTCAAGCGAATACAAAGGGCTATAGCGGACGACATGTTGGAACAACGACGCAGAGATACTGTTTCAGCTTTAGATAGTTTTGAGCTTCAGTTGTCCTGCTTGTTAACACTTGACAACGCCCAGGTCTTCAACCTCAAGTTTCCAAAATCATAGATCCTCATGCGGCCATGCTGTCAGCCAACATTGCAGCACGAAAAACCTCCAGTTCCGAGTTGCATCTCTGTAAGAGCTTGTCTCTTTAATGTGGAGCTTGGGCAACACGACGTTCTTGGAAAGCTGTTCACTTCGCAGGGAACTGCGGCAACTGATGTTCGCCGGATGTTCGCTGATCTCATGTCAAATTTCCAAAAAACGGCCAACGACGCCAACGACGCCAACGCTTGAGAGCATTTTCCAAGAGTCCAACTTCTGCCAACCTGAGCTCTTGGCTTTTGGAGTAGCGAAGAGCTTCTGCGCACATCAATTTGTTTTAAGTGTTTGCGGTTCACTTGGAATGGCTTCGCATGCTCAGCACCGAGTTGTCCGGGAACTTTTTACGGCAATTTGCCGTATCTGCAAAAAGTGTGGAAGCCAACAGCATCCCCTGTTTTATATATATGTTCTCGCGGTTGTATCTTTCACGGTAGCGGAATACGCGGCTGCCAAGAAAAGCCGTCTTGATGATGCTACACGCAGCAGGGCAAGCAAAGTAAAGCAGGAACGAAAGGAAGGTGCGCACATGCCATGGTGGCCTGGCGCACTCGCCTATCCAAGCTACTTTCTTGCAACTTGCATCCACCTTGGGCCTCAGACAAAACTTGGGCGTGCTGGCATCTTCTCCGCTATTCCACTTACAGTTAGGCATGATCTGAGTAGCTTTCTGGGTTTCGCGGACCGGTAGGGTACTCACCGGTGCCCTGCTCAAGACGTCACCCTTCCAGATACTGCAGAATTATGTAGAATACCTGTCTTACCAAGCGTAGAATTTCCAGACAGGCTGGCGGACTTTTCTTGGCGCTCAGGACTCATCTTGAGAGCTCGAAAGACTCGAAGACGATCTACACTTGACCTTGGTGTGCTGTCCATGAGCAAATTGCTCCAAATAACGACGCAATGCAGCTTTGGAACCAGAGCCGCTTGCAGCAGCTTGTCCACGGTGTCGCTTTGCCAGCCGTGAACAACCACACTAGCAGTTCTTGAGGCCTTGCCCAAAAGATTCCACAAGCAAAGGCAAGGGATCAGTGCGAGTGGAAACCGACCTTGCATGGCGCTGCTAACACTGCCCATATGTGCCACTTCCCCACTTCCACTTGCCCCATCTGCACCGCTAACTGATTTCTGCCACCCATTGGCCCCTTGCCTCACTTGCCTTGCAGGCCCTGTCGGCCTCTCTTCCCCTTCCTTTCCCCTCCCCTGTTCCGCCGCCCTAAGCCTCCCCGCCCCTTGGCTCACCATGGGATGGCCCCAAGTCATTTATGCGGAGGAGCAAGAGGGGCAATATCAATTAGCTCTTCCGGAAAAGCAAGTGGGGCAAAACGGGGCAAAACGGGGCAAAGAATGTTGGGGATTATGATGCGCCACCTCATCAAGTGAGGCTACCGAGCTCGACAATGTCGATGTGGAATCCATTTCCGATGCAACCTGCAAAGGCCATGGCTTTGACAAAGCTTGCACGCAGGATGCCAGCCGTGAAGCCTCGTATCTTCGGTGCCACAAAGAAACCCAAGCACCTCTGCATCTCTCATTCCGCTCAGAGGATTTGTTCAAACCTCCCTCCCCGTATTCTCATGCAATCTCGGACCATCTCAGGCGCCTGGAGATACACTCCAACAACAGCAGCTGGCCTGGAGTCATACAGGAACACGTCACTCGTTTGTCTGATGGCATCTAGAAGCCTCTTCCGACTTGTAGCGCAGGGGCATCTAGCTCCGTCTACATCTTCCACGCGCCAGCGTATGGCTCAATCACAGCATAGCTTCTGCTCTGGCAACTCTAGCATTGGAGGATGCTACGAATGCCAAGGTGTTCTTAGGGTTCTTTTAGTGTCACCAAGTCTGTCCTGCAAGCACCACGTAGGGGAGGGTGTGTATGTTGACAAGCAGTGCATTGAACCACTCTGACCGAATACTCTGGAATCAAGAATTCTCAGGTAGATGGTCTTCATGTCGCATCAGATACATCTAAACGACAGAGTGGGCATCCCGCATGTCAAGAACAGAGTACAAGTTAGATCAGACGCTGCCCATGATTGCCCATGCATCGTCGAAGGCACTCGAAAGGAAGGAGAGTTTGCGCACACGGATGGCAGGCCCTCAAAATACATGTTCCAGCGAGCATATGCAACATGCACCGAACCGTCAAACAGAGACGCATCAAAACCGAGCAAGGGAATGCAACACAGTCCAGACACCCTTTCACTAAACGCCTACGTGCACACAGTTTCTGGACTCGTCTTGCTGGCAGCTCGAATCCTGTCTGCATGATCTTGCGGCCGCCTTTGCCAGGTGCATGGCACTCACATCTGCAAGTCAGCGAAGTTCATCCATTCCTTTGGTGGTCGCTGTCGTCCGACTCGGAGTCCCTGCAGAATGAAACTTGCATGAGCCAAATCGGTCGCAGAAGAATGTCACGAATGTGTGCACTCTCTTCATCCTCCAAAATATGACAGACTCTTCCAGCCTGCGGGTGGGATTTGCTGGCCTCCGCCCAGCTCACTGAGCATCCCTCAACTCCTGACCCATACAAAACGAGGATGAAAACCAAATAACTGAGCAGCGTGGCCGGACTCTCATGTTGCTCCTCGGGCAGCATTTCTCGTGGCAGTGAACTGGGCAGGTCCTGACGCAAGGATCAACTAAGCACATGGTCACAAACAACGTCTCTGTCGTGGTTCATGGAAGCGTGCGACCTCAGCGTTGGTGCGTTACCTGTGCTATGCGCTTCTTACCACACCCCTCGCAAATAGTTTACTGCTGTTTGCTTGGCAAGCACTCTTTTGATGCCAGCAACGTGAAACATGTATCGACCACCAACGAGAAAGCAACCCACCCCAAAAGATAAACACGAGACTACCCATCAAACTACCGATTGCCTGTGGAAGGAAAGTTCACACTCAAAGATGTTCAAAACTCCCGGCTTCTGATTGAATTATAATGCTGGACAAGGAAAATTTCAAAAATGATTTGGCTTGAGGCATGCCCCACAACTGCTTCAGCATGGTGGTTCTTCGGTTGGACTAGTATCAATTCTCAGAAGAGGCCCTCTCCTAGAATCCAAAACGCAGCACGTGCCATTGGAGCCTGGTGTCGCAAGCTGCACTGCAACGAACGATGAAAACACGGAATGCATAATTGGATGGGTGCGCCGAAAAGGTCGGATTTCAGGGTCTGGGGGATGGTCTTGAAAGGTTATGATGCTTGGGTCTATGTGTAGCGGCTCTTGGCTTTACCTCCAAGGCTTCTAGGGGTGAGGGTCTTCAGATTCTTCGGGCAACTTCAGGGTTTCGGCCTTTCATCTGGAGGTGTGAGTGCTTTGGGTTCAAGGGGGTAACAGGCAAATCAGCCAAGCACAACTCAGCAAACAGGAGTGCAAATCAGAAAACACGGCGGTGCAAATCAGAAAACACCAAGGCACGAATCAGAAACAAAAGTCAGCAAGGGTGGGCGCAATGTTTTTTCCCCCCTAAAATCAGTCAACCCTAAAACCCCAAAAACCCCTAAACCCGAAAAACCCCGAAACCCTTAAAAAAAACCTAAACCCTAACAAACCCCTAAACCCTAAATCCTAAACAATAAACCCGAAAAAACAATAAACCCTACACCCAAAAACACCTAAGCACTAAAAACCCCTCAACTTCAAACCCCGAAAACTCTAAACCGTACAAACCCCAAATCCAAACCGTAAAAAACCCTAAACCCTAAAAACCCCTAAACATAGGCATGCCTTTTCAAACCCATCATGCGAGCATTGTGTTTGCAAAGGGGGGGGGGGAGGGGGGGGGCTGCCCCCCCCCCCCCCCCCCCCCGCCCCGCCCAACCCCCCCCCCTTCCCCCCGCTCTATTTTTATTCGAACCCATCATGCGAGTGTTGTGTTTGCAAATGGGAGGGCGGGCTAAAAATCCCTAAACCCTAAACCCCCAAAACCCCTAAAGCCTGAAACCCCTAAGCCCTAATACCATAAAAAAACCCCGAAACCCTAAACCCCAAAAGCCCAACCCTACACCCTAAAACCCACTAAAGCCTAAAAAACCCTGAGGCCTAAACCAAAAAAAATAAACCCTAAAAACCCCTAAACTCTAAACCCCCAAAAACCCTGCAAAACCTTGAACCCTAACCCTAGGAACCCTAAACCCTAAATCCTAAAAACCCCCTAAAGCCTCAAGCCCTCAACCCAAAACGAAACCTGAGCCCTAAGCCCTAAACCAAAAAAACCCCAAACCCTAAAACCCCCTAAGCCCTCAACCCTAAAACGCCCCAAGACCTACACCCTAAAGGCCCTAAGCCCTAAACCCTGAAAACCCCTAAACCCTAAACCCTAACAACCCCTTATTTAAACAAAGCAAACCTTGCTGCTCGAGCGCAAGTGACAAATTTGTTACCATAGGGGTCTGTATAGGGGTCTATCGGCGCCTATCATAAGGAGGGTACTTAGTAGACCTATCTCCAATAAATGTGTTTTGGGGGAGATCCCTAAACCTAAACCCTAAAAGCACACCCTTAAACCTATCATGTTAGCTTAGGTTAGGTTAGGTTAGGTTACGGGCCTGGCCTCTTGCATTGCAGATTAGGCTAGGGTTGGTTAGGTTAGGTTAGGTTAGGTTGGGTTGGGGTTGGGCTCTTCTGTCCTTGCTCGCCCACTCCAAGCTACGGCGGTGGCCCGCCAGTGAGAGAGACCGATGTAAATTCATGGCTGTCCATGCATGCTGCTTCAAACCTCGCTGTTTTCTGCTGCTTTCTGAACCATGGGTGCGTGATTCATGGTCTTGTTTTCCGATTTAGGTAGCATCCGGGTTTAAGGTTTAGGGGCGCCTGGGCTTGTGGCTATTACGGCGTCAGGCCGCAGGATTCCTCCCTCAGCTTCCTTTCTCAATCTTGCTGGTAGGGTTTACGCTTTAAACCGCAAACGCTTCTGGGGCAAGAGGTTTTTGAGTTTGCCGTCCTTTGTGTGTGTTTTTAGAATTTAAGGGCTTTAGGTCTGAGGAGTCCGGGCGCACGTCTGACGCAACAACAGGCCTCCCTCCGGCCTACGAAAACAAGAGATAGAGCCCTTGCAAATCTACATGTCTTCCTTGTCCTCCTACAACATATGCTCCTGACCATCCAACTTCATCTGCACCAAGTGCATTGCCAGGGCATACTCCGGCAGAGTCAGGCATCCATCCTGCCCAGGGAGTTAGTTGAACGGAGCGGCCAGGCCAACGAAAGCCAAGAAGCCGTTCAAGTCACCGCCAATTCGGCACCCACGGAAGCGACATGTCGCGCAAATTGAAGGATTGATTTGGGAGGAGACGCGGGTCTGGGTCGAACACTCGAAAGCAACATCATGGCAAGAACCGCACAAAGGAAAACAGAGGATCACAAAGTGCATCATGCATCGGCGCGTCGAGTGCTGTGTTCATGCAAAGGAAGAAGCCACGGGCGCCTCTTGCTGACAGGAAAGAAAACGGGTGGAGTTTTTTTTTGGGTATTTTTTTTTTTTTTTTTTTGGGCCTTTTTTTTTTTGTCGATTTCCTTGGTTTTCTCTAGGAAAAACCCTACTTTCCTTACATTTTGGACGGATTTTCTGTCATTTCCCTGAGGTTTTCGTTGGTTTTTCATAGGGAAAAACCTATTTTTTTACATTTTGGACGGATTTCCTGTAATTTCCCTTAGGTTGAAGCACGCTCTGCACGGCTTAAAAAAAAAGCCGGGGGGGTTGGGGGGGGCGCAGCCCCCCCCCATTTGCAAACACAATGCACACACGATGTTTTTCAACTAGTTTCTTGGGCTTTGAAGCACGCTTGGTACAGCTCAAAAGAAGCGGGGGGGTTGGGGGGGCTCTGCCCCCCATTTGCAAACACCCTGCTCACATGATGGGTTTCAACTACTGTCTTGCACGCTCTGCACGGCTTAAAAAAAGCGGGGGGGTTGGGGGGGGCGCAGCCCCCCCCCATTTGCAAACACAATGCTCACACGATGTTTTTCAACTAGTTTCTTGGGCTTTGAAGCACGCTTGGTACGGCTTAAAAAAAGCGAGGGGGGTTGGGGGGGGCGCAGCCCCAGCCCCATTTGCAAACACCCAGCTCACATGATGGGTGTCAACAAATTTCTTGGGCTTTGAAGCACGCTCTGCACGGCTTAAAAAAAGCGGGGGGGTTGGGGGGGGCGCAGCCCCCCCCCATTTGCAAACACAATGCTCACACGATGTTTCTCAACTAGTTTCTTGGGCTTTGAAGCACGCTTGGTACGGCTTAAAAGAAGCGGGGGGGGCGGTTGGGGGGGGGCGCAGCCCCCCCCCCATTTGCAAACACCATGCTCACATGACGGGTGTCAACAAGTTTCTTGGGCTTTGAAGCACGCTCTGCACGGCTTGAAAAAAACGAGGTTTTCGTTCGTTTTTCCTAAGGAAACCCTCTTCTGATTACATTTTGGACGGATTTCGTCAAACGTCAAAGCGTACGTTGCTTTTCCTTAGTTTGTCCTAGGGAAAACCCTATTTGGTTCGTTTTCTTGGTTTCTATCATTCCCTCTATATTTTCATCGGATTCATACTTTTTTTTCAACTAGTTTCTCGGGCTTTGAAGCACGCTTGGTACGGCTTAACAGAAGCGGGGGGGCGGTTGGGGGGGCGCAGCCCCCCCCCCCATTTGCAAACACCCTGCTCACATGATGGGTGTCAACAAATTTCTTGGGCTTTGAAGCACGCTCTGCACGGCTTAAAAAAAGCGGGGGGGTTGGGGGGGGCGCAGCCCCCCCCCATTTGCAAACACAATGCACACACGATGTTTTTCAACTAGTTTCTTGGGCTTTGAAGCACGCTTGGTACAGCTTAAAAGAAGCGGGGGGGTTGGGGGGGGCGCAGCCCCCCCCATTTGCAATGCTCACACGATGTTTTTCAACTAGTTTCTTGGGTTGGGAAGCACGCTTGGTACGGCTTAAAAGAAGCGGGGGGGGTTGGGGGGGGGCGCAGCCCCCCCCATTTGCAAACACCCTGCTCACATGATGGGTGTCAACAAGTTTCTTGGGCTTTGAAGCGCGCTCTGCACGGCTTAAAAAAAAAGCGGGGGGGTTGGGGGGGGCGCAGCCCCCCCCATTTGCAAACACAATGCTCACACGATGTTTTTCAACTAGTTTCTTGGGCTTTGAAGCACGCTTGGTACGGCTTAAAAGAAGCGGGGGGGGTTGGGGGGGGCGCAGCCCCCCCCCATTTGCAAACACCATGCTCACATGATGGGTGTCAACAAGTTTCTTGGGCTTTGAAGCACGCTCTGCACAGCTTAAAAAAAGCGGGGGGCGCCAGCCCCCCCCCCAATTTGCAAACACAATGCTCACACGATGTTTTTCCACTAGTTTCTTGGGCTTTGAAGCACGCTTGGTACGGCTTAAAAGAAGCGGGGGGTTGGGGGGGGTGCAGCCCCCCCCACCATTTGCAAACACCCTGCTCACATGATGGGTGTCAACAAGTTTCTTGGGCTTTGAAGCACGCACGCTCTGCACGGCTTAAAAAAAAACAAAAAAAGCGGGGGGGTTGGGGGGGGCGCAGCCCCCCCCATTTGCAAACACAATGCTCACACGATGTTTTTCAACTAGTTTCTTGGGCTTCGAAGCACGCTTCCTTTCTTCCTTCCTTGCTTCCTTCCTTTCTTCCTTCCTTTCTTCCTTCCTTGTTTCCTTCCTTTCTTCCTTCCCTCCTTTCTTCCTTCCTTCCTTCCTTCCTTCCTTGTTTTCTTCCTTTCTTTCATCCTTCCTTCCTTCCTTTCTTTCCTTCTTTCCTTCTAAAACGTACCAGAAATAACGCTTTCCTATGAAACCACAGAGAAATTACTGTTTTTCGTACCAAAAACCACGAAAATGCATCAAATCCTTTAAAAATATGGAGGGAATGGTGGTTTTCTTAGGAAAAACCAAGAAAATCGACCAAAAAAAAAAAAAAAGGCCCAAAAAAAAAAAAAAAAGACCCAAAAAAATAGGCCCTCCAAAGAAAACGCTCATCAGATCTTCAACTCGCCAGCTATCAGGCAGGTCATGCGGCTGTCAGCAGGCGGCCGCCGCAGCCGATTCCGGCCGCACGGAAGGCGTTTGCAACACGCGCGCGACCCAGCGAGGGAGAGTGCGCTTCAGGCCATTCAACGGAAATATCGTGAGTCAGCAATTCTCTGTGACCTTGCAAGTATGAACCATCGGGCCGTACCAGCACACAAGTACTCTGCAGCTGTGCTTGTTACAAACCTGCCTTGTCAACGTCCGCGAGGGACCAGATTCGATGGAGCACGTTCGAGGGGAGGTGGCTCTGCACAATGAGCTGCCACCAGCTAGTCATAACTCTTTGTTCGAACTCAAGGGTGCCTCCACCATCTTCTGCTTTGCTTGCTGGGCGTTGATTTTTCCGTCGACTGGCTGCAACTCTTCAAAGTCGGCCTGAACGTCGCCGGCGATTTAGCGAACGTGCTCTTGCGCTCGCCTGAAGTCTAAGTAACGCTGGACTTTAAGTGTCGAAGTAGCTCGGCGAATCTACCCTGGCATGAGCTCTAGTCGCTATTTTGGCGCCCGCCCCCCTGCCTCAGTTCAACAAGCAAAAGCAGGAGCAATAGAATGGAAAATGCATGTGGTTACAGGATTTTGATGATTTGACAAGCCGCCACGTATCAGATGCATTGTGGAATATTGTGGACATCATTTCTTCCTTCTCTGCGCTTCGCACTTTGTCAAATCTTTTCAGGCATCAAAGGCGGCTGCAAAGGCATTCATCCAGGGAGGGCGTCGGGGTGGTGTCATACCGAACACCACTTCTAGCTGCAAAAAAAACATGTGTGAGCGGCTTCCTGACGAGTGTATACCGACTCGGACATCGTCGCCGACGAACCCTCTGCGGGGATCGTGCGTGTCGAAGCGCTCTCGATGTGCGTTTTTGCATGTTTTTGCGCATGTTGAAGCTCGTTGAACCCTCTGCGAGGATCGCGACTGTCGGAGCGCTCTCGCTTTGCGTTTCCGCGCGCTGTCAACGTCGCACCCTCTGCGGGGATCCCACGTGTCGAAGTGCTCCCGCTGTGCTCTTTTTGCAAGACAAACGTAGTGCGCCGCCGACCTCCGGGAGCAAACATACCATGGTCCTGGATTCGCTGGTTCCAAAACCCCCACCAAAAAAAAACAAAAAACCATGGTCCCCGAATTCGGTGCTTCATAAACCCTCACAAATACCACGGTCCCCGAATTCCCTGGATTGAAAAACCCCCCGAGCGTGTCGAAGCGTCCCTCACTGTACGTGTTTTCATTGTCAACGACAATGAACCCTCTGCGGGGATCGTGCATGTCGAAGCGCTGAGATAGTGCGTGTCACGAAATGCTTCCCGGAGGCGTCCCGGAGCTTCGTGGCCAGAAACTCGTTCTTTCGTGGTACAAACTTGGTACGCGAAATGCTTCTTTGATAACCCCGCAAATATCGTGTTGCTCCAATTCCGGGTGTTCAAAAACCTCGCCACATTCGTGGTTATTACGCAAATGTCCCGGCGTGCGAAAACCTCGCGCAACTGAAAAACCTCGCAAACATCGTGGTCTGTAAAGTGTTCATGTAATTCCGGGAAATCGAAAACCTTGCAAAATGCCGTGTTTGTTTCATTCCATCGGTCCGAAAACCCTCGCAAGTATCGCAATTTTTAATTCTGGGCCTCCAAAAACCTCGCCCATATCGTGGTTCTTCAATTCCGGGGCTCGGAAAACTCCGCGAAGTTCGTGGTTGGGAATTCCGGGCATCTGTAAGCTTCGCAAATGTCGCGGGAATTGAGGTTTCATCTTGCAAATTCCTTGGCCAGTGATCAGGGAGGAGAGGGGTGACCCGGGCGCGGTGGGTTGTCGGCACGTTCGAAGGTGCCCCTGAAAACACTAGGTATATAGGACCGGCTGGTCTGGTGGTGCTGGCGGTTCCCATCCTCTCGAAATGGTCAAGGGTTGTTCACTTCCTCGAGCTGGCAGCGGTGCTGCTGTCCGTGTGCATTTCCGTCGTTAGTTTGTTGAGGGTAACTAGCCGTCTCCGGCTTGAAGCACCTTCGGGACATGGTAGTCGAGGATCAATGTTAATGGGAGTTGCAGGGTGTGAATACTGTCTCTCTCCCTCTTTTTTTTCTTTCCCTTTTCTGCCCTGCGTGAAGGGTAAGGGTTCTCTCTCTCACCCACCTGGAAATGCTCGACCGCAGGTGGCCGCTGCCACTGGCCCTGATATTCGTTTTCAGCGCCATGTGCTTGCCAACTCTCCATGTAGCATCTCACATTGAGGAACCTTGTATGCAGATTGCTCGGTCTTGCCCTCCACTTTCATCACCGCAAAAGGCGATGCCAGCCCAACGACCTAACGCAAACTTTGCCGGCATAAGAACTTCACATCGATGCATACTTGCGAGCGGCCTGTGCCACGGCTGCCTCCTCCACACCGTACCGCATCTGCTCCTGCACGAGGGCTGTCATAAACATTCTGCATGCAGTTTAGGTCCAGCACGACTTTGGCGTTTAACAGGCTAACTTGAACGGGTTCACATGGAATGGCACATGGAAAATCGCGCGGTGAAGGAAGGTTAGCACTGGATCTGAAAACCTTCGACATGGTTGGAGCAGTTTCCACTCAACATGCACAGAGTTGCACTGCAATCTGGCACCATAAAAAGGCACGAACAAACCGGCGAGGGGCGCAAGCTCTCTCACCCAAAGCAACACAGATTGACAGTCATTCAGATGAGTTTCAACTGCGCAACAGGAACCTGCTCGCCCGGAACCGCCCATCCCCAAGTCGGAGCATCGGCAGCATTAGCATCATCGAATCATCGAGGCCCCGTTTCTTAGCCGGAAGGTCCTCTGTGATTCCCTACACGTCAACGTCACTCCACAGCATGCCCCACAAACGCCAGAAATGGGAGCTCGAAACCCCATGCACTCCGCCATTTGTTGTTAACCATGACATCATACCCCACCCCTTGATAAGACACCAGCCAGTCCTCCGGAATCAATTGTAAAAGCTGTGGCAGGTCCAGGGCAAGCAGGGTCTCCACTGCCTGCACAGGATATCATGCACTTTCATGCACATTGCGCAGACGACACAGGCTCCTGATTAGTCTCTGTGCCTGCAGCTTCTCCGGATCCACCGGCTTGAACGTCGAGAAATCCATCGGAGCAAGGATTTGCTGCAGGGAAGGTCATGCACCAAACTTGACATGGCCAAACAAAACTTTCCAAAGGCCCTGTGCACTGCAAGGCACATGCAAGCAGCAAGTATATCCAACCACATCCAACCTGCATCATGCGCGGATCTGGGAAGTCTCCCAAAGGAATGCCCTTCTGGACCGAGATCTGCACAGGCTTGAGAACACGCGAAAATATTCACTATAGTATGCTTCTAACGAAAGCTGCCACCAAAGCCGCTGATCATGCTTGACCGGGTCCACTCAATAGCCAAACATGCTGGGGATCTCTACAACAGCTGCTCTCCTGCATCTGTTTCCAGTGGAATAGCAACGTCCTACGCTTCAAGAACAACCAGCCTATCATTTCGAGTTGCCGGAAAGCAAAGATTGCTGGGTGTGGACCAGCGGGGGTTGGGGCAAGAGTCGAGCTTCTCGATTGGGCGTCTGTTGTCCAACTCCAAGCACTGCCAAAACTCTCCAAACACCAATAGTTATCAGAATGGAACATAATCGGCACCCCGGCTTCATGCTTTCCAAAGCTATCCGGTTCTGAGAACTACAATTGCCTCGCTTCCCTTGAAGTGCACATCCCCTCTGGACAGCACCCTCTCGTTCTTTTGCTGCATGTCCTCGTTCTAAAACTTTGCTGCTGCTACGGTAGCAGTGCTACCAACATTGCAACAAAAAGCTGTTAGGGCTGGAGTTGTCAAGCTTTATTACCCGTTCCTCCAATTTTTCCGCAACACTTTCAGAACTGCCATCTAAGCCCCTTTCCCATTCTTGCGCACTATTCGTTTTGCGTTGGTGTACGTCTACGCACAATGACTAAGACTTGATACATAAGATCTCAAAGTCGCTACCAGTAGCGCTACCACCACTGCCAAGAGAAACACACACACACACACACACACAAACACAAACAAATACCACTGCCCCTACACAAGAACAACACGCCCACTGCCACAGGTACTCCTCCTACTACTCCTATTCCGGACTCAAGTACGGCGTTTCCACTTCCCATCTCCGTTGAAGCTTGACGCTTCTGAGCCAACCCATCTCTTCCAGCCACTGCCCTGAGAGAGGCCCAGGGGAGGCACTGGAGGCCTGGAGGCCTTGGCACTGGATTTCCACAACAGACAGTTCGCTTGTCAAGGCGGCCTTGAATGTGCAGTGCCCCATCGGCACTTGGAATGCTGACGCAAGATCTTCGCCGCACACCAAAAATGGCAGTGCCAAGCGCAACACTGTCGGTAGTGCCTCTTGGTAGATCTTTGGCAAATCCTGTATCATCCTTTCCTGCTCTTTTGCATGTCCAAAGAACGTCGGCATCCTCTGGTAAAAGTAGTCCTTACACAAGCTGGGAAGCAACCATGTGGTACAAAAGGAGGCGGTAGCACTGAGTCGCCATCCAGCAGTAACGCATGAACCTTCGCCAGGCGGGCTCTTTTAATCAAGTCCTTGGCGTTCCACGCAGACTCGGATATTGAAGACACTTCTCTGACACAGGGTCACAAAGGCTGCCACATTGACTTTACGGAGCGATGCACTCCTGGGAAGCTGCGCAATCTTGGTGTAAAGGTCGTTCTCCTGTCTACGACATTCTTGCTGACAGTTCTGATTCAGGAATCGGTGTTCCTGTCCTCCTGCTCGAAGAGTTCCCGAAGCTTTTCGTTCTTCAGTGGCTGATCCCAGAAGGTTCCTGGCATCCGGCAGCTACAACTATCAGAAACTATCATCGAACCACATCTCAAAAGTCAGGCATGACAACCAAAATTTGTCTGCGTTCCAATAGTGTTCCAATCCAACCAAGTATCCGACATAAACACGAGCAACCTCCGGAGTGTCCAGCACCTTGCCGAGCGACCACATCAATGCCTTACATCAGGTGCAATGACAGAATCAGAGACAGCCTTTCCTCCCGAGAACGGTTGACAGAGTGCTTCTCTTAAACTGAGCGTCCCACTCCATAGACCCGCATCAGCTGCTGCGTCGTGACATTGTCTGCCTTGTTCAGCAAGATGCAAATTTTGTGGTCATTGCCTTTGGTGGCCTGTATGACTCTCCTGCAAGGTTGATGCATGTGTGAGTGTCTGTGTGTGTGTGTCTGTCTTGCGCCACAAGTCTCCTGAACTCATCACTGATGTCTAACTTCGACACGTCGAACAACAGCAAGATCATGTCCTTAGGCAGGGTACAGATCAATGTGCGCACCTAAACAGGATGTACATTTTCGGGATGCATGCTCTTGTGCCATCGTCAAGGCAACCAACATATTCCCATGCGTGAAGGTGCATGCTACGAAGGCAGGCGTGCAAATACACCGAAGTAAACATGTTTGTCCAGGTCCGAGTTTGCAGAAGAATCTGATCAGGGGGCATCACGGGAGGGAAGTGATATGAAGTGATGCGGTCAGCATTTCAACAGCTCTCTAGCGGCTGCTCTGGTGTTGCCATGGGACACTTTTGTCAACATCTGAGCGGATTGTGCAAGACTTCAAGCTCGGGTAAGGCGCATGCCACTCGATCGGCAAACCACTTGACGACAGCTTCGAACTCATAGCCCCTGAACAAACAAGCACTCACTTGCACTTGCACTTGCGCCATTTTTTGCCTCAACTCGGCTTGTACATAATTAGGGCAGACTCTGGCTGCAGCGTCCTGCAACACTGAACTTCACGCCCACGCCCACGCCTACGCCCACGGCCGAGGCCCACGCCCACACCCGTGCCCGCGCCCACGCATGCTTGTGCGCGCACGCACAGACACACAGAGACACACACACACACACACACACACACAAAACACACTTGGACACACCCGAAGAGTTAGCTAGAAAGTTATACTCACTGCATCTGCGTACAGGCACGTTTTCACCGCGCCCTGGGGGCGTCTTCGTTGGCCAGCGACCCCCAGGGAGAGCGCTGGCCCCCTGCTTTGTGACTACACAAAAAGGACTCCTTGGAACACGGGAATGCACACACACACACACACACGAAACAGACACACTGACAGACAGACAGCCACATGCACGCACACACACACACACACACACACACACACACTTTGGCTTGGCATGAACTGATGCTGTGTGCAATCTTAAGGGTGTTTTGGGGCATGAAGGTGAAATGAAGATTTTTTACCAGACAGCCAGACACAAGGAATGGCATGTGCAAACTTGATGAGATGATGCAAACATGAGGTAGGGTCCTGCCTCGCTGTACCAGACTCAGAGGAATGGTACAACGCGAAATGAAGTGGAAATGAAAATGAGGGTGAGGGCCCTGCCAGCTACTCTAGACAGAGTCCAGGCACAGACCAATGCAGGTACGTTTACCTGGGGTGTGGGGGGGAGCTTCGGCGGGCAGAGCCACCCCCACACCCCCTCTGCCCCCCTGCAGATTGGCACAGAGTGACTGATCACCATGTTCAGGTGTTTACACACACACACACACGCCCCGAAGGGCGCAAAGGCATGACTGACATGAACAGCAACAAGAGACGGGGCTAGACAACAATACAGGTCCAGCACCAGGAGGCAACAAGAAACGAAAAAACAACGCAACAGGGGGCCAGCGTGCAGCATGCAGAATGCAAACGCAGACACCCTCATGTAATATGTATTCCTCACCTTGAGCGTGTGCCTGCCTGTTCAATTGTCCTGCATGAACGTGTACTGACCAACCCTTGTCCGCGGCCCTTGCCCGTGCAATCGTCCGATGATCCCGATGAAGCCCACTGCGGGCACATGTCATCCTCCTGCAGATGATCCCGATGGATGAAAAACTGGCGCCTGCAGAGCTGGTATTCACTCATCCGCTATCGCGGGCTTGGGCACATGCCCCTGAGATCTGGCCCCATGTCGGGAATTGCCAGAACTGGTACACACTTTGTCTTGGCATGAACTGATGCTGTGTGCAATCTTAAGGGTGTTTGGGGGCATGAAGGTGAAATGAAGATTTTTTACCAGACAGGCCAGACACAAGAAATGGCATGTGCAAACTTGATGAGATGATGCAAACATGAGGTAGGGTCCTGCCTCGCTGTACCAGACTCAGAGGAATGGTACAACGCGAAATGAAGTGGAAATGAAAATGAGGGTGAGGGCCCTGCCAGCTACTCTAGACAGAGTCCAGGCACAGACCAACGCAGGTACGTTTACCTGGGGTGTGGGGGGGAGCTTCGGCGGGCAGAGCCACCCCCACACCCCCTCTGGCCCCCTGCAGATTGGCACAGAATGACTGATCACCATGTTCAGGTGTTTACACACACACACACAGATGCGTGGAACGTTCTCTCGTCATCTCTCGTCTATCCATCACTTGTGGAACTGTGTGTTGTGCTCATTGGCTCCCCCGCCGCACATAGCAGTGCCAAGGAGCGACGAAACCTTATTGCGGTCTGCGTTTTCACGAGTTGGGGACGGGGGCCTTCGTTGACCGGGACCCCCTCTTTTCTCTGCACAACACATCTGCAGCAGGACGGAGGACACGCAGACTATTGACGTACAGCGAGCGTATTCAGCTAAATTATAAGGAGTGAAGCGAAGGCATGAATTCAATTGACTACGCGTACAGCACTTGCCCCGATCATATTATTCTTGTATTTCGGAGTAAGATGTACGCGCGAATGAAGAGAGCGCCCCCAACATCAGGTTCTCCAGCTAGAACCTCCTGATCCCTAGGACAATGCGCCCACAAAGCTGAATTAAAGGACCGGATAACCCCACATGCAAAGTTTTCCATTCAGAAAGAGTAGAGAAGTGAGAGTGAGAGAGCGATGGAGTGAGTGTGGCCATGAGTGAGTGCGTGAGTGTGAGTGCGTGGGTGTGAGTGTGTGTGCGGGAGTGCGAGTGCGACACCGCGCGAAAGTAAAGAGTGACGCAAGAATAATTGCACAAGTAACATGTGTGTCAGTCGTACATTGGTGAGGCGCGACCCCAGGTCGCAGAACCAATGTAGCTGCCGATCTTTGTTAAATGAAGGGGCGACGCTAGTCGCCGAGTGCGTCTCCTGAGCAAGCGCTTGATCTCCTTCCCAATCCGGGTCGGCAGATACAGCGAGCGTCGGCGGTGCAAGGCCGCTTTCCGCCCATGAGGGGAGATCATCTGTACCTGCACGGCCGACATCTAAGCAGCGCACGCGGCAAGGGTCCAGGGCCCCTAAGTACCGCGCCTGCCCACAAAGGACGCATGCGTCGCGCCTGCCAGCGTTTAGCGAGCCGCCCAGCGCGCGCGCGGCAAGGGTCCAGGGCCCCTAAGTACCGCGCCTGCCAGCACAAAGGACGCATGTGTCGCGCCTGCCAGCGTTTGGCGAGCCCCCCAGCGCGCGCGGCAAGGGCCCAGGGCCCCTAAGTACCGCGCCTGCCAGCACAAAGGACGCATGTGTCGCACCTGCCAGCGTTTGGCGAGCCCCCCAGCGCGCGCGCGGCAAGGGTCCAGGGGCCCTAAGTACCGCGCCTGCCAGCACAAAGGACGCATGCGTCGCGCCTGCCAGCGTTTGGCGAGCCCCAGCGCGCGCGGCAAGGGTCCAGGGCCCCTAAGTACCGCGCCTGCCAGCACAAAGGACGCATGTGTCGCGCCTGCCAGCGTTTGGCGAGCCCCCCAGAGCGCGCGCAGCAACGGTCCAGGGCCCCTAAGTACCGCACCTGCCAGCACAAAGGACGCATGCGTCGCGCCTGGCAGCGTTTGGCGAGCCCCCCAGCGCGCGCGCGGCAAGGGCCCAAGGCCCCTAAGTACCGCGCCTGCCAGCACAAACGACGCATGTGTCGCGCCTGCCAGCGTTCGGCGAGCCCCCCAGCGCGCGCGCGGCAAAGGTCCAGGGCCCCTATAAGTACCGCGCCTGCCAGCACAAAGGACGCATGCGTCGCGCCTGCCAGCGTTTGGCGAGCCCCCCAGCGCGCGCGCGGCAACGGTCCAGGGCCCCTAAGTACCGCGCCTGCCAGCACAAAGGACGCATGCGTCGCGCCTGCCAGCGTTTGGCGAGCCCCCCAGCGCGCGCCCGGCAAAGGTCCAGGGCCCCTAAGTACCGCGCCTGCCAGCACAAACGACGCATGTGTCGCGCCTGCCAGCGTTTGGCGAGCCCCCCAGCGCGCGCGCGGCAAAGGTCCAGGGGCCTTAAGTACCGCGCCTGCCAGCACAAACGACGCATGTGTCGCGCCTGCCAGCGTTTGGCGAGCCCCCCAGCGCACGCGCGGCAAGGGTCCAGGGCCCAAGCACCGCGCCTGCCAGCACAAACGACGCATGCGTCGCGCCTGCCAGCGTTTGGCGAGCCCCCCAGCGCGCGCGCGGCAAAGGTCCAGGGCCCCTAATAAGTACCGCGCCTGCCAGCACAAACGACGCATGTGTCGCGCCTGCCAGCGTTTGGCGAGCCCCTCAGCGCGCGTGCGGCAAAGGTCCAGGGGCCCTAAGTACCGCGCCTGCCAGCACAAACGACGCATGTGTCGCGCCTGCCAGCGTTTGGCGAGCCCCCCAGCGCGCGCTCGGCAAGTGTCCAGGGCCTCTAAGTACCGCGCCTGGCAGCACAAACGACGCATGTGTCGCGCCTGCCAGCGTTTGGCGAGCCCCCCAGCGCGCGCGCGCGCGGCAAAGGTCCAGGGGCCCTAAGTACCGCGCCTGCCAGCACAAACGACACATGTGTCGCGCCTGCCAGCGTTTGGCGAGCCCCCCAGCGCGCGCTCGGCAAGGGTCCAGGGCCTCTAAGTACCGCGCCTGTCAGCACAAACGACGCATGTGTCGCGCGCGCGCCTGATGTTGTGCAGTATGGTGATGTGTGTGCATGAAGTGCGTGATGTGCATGTATCATGTAGTGCGTCATGGAGCTATGTGGCGCATCAGGTGCGTGATGCGTGATGCAGTACGTGCCTGATGTTGCGCGGCGCATGAAGTGCGTCATGTGCGTGATGTGATGCGTGATGTGCGTGATGTGCGTGATGATAGAGGAGGAAGAAAGAGGACGAGGAGGAGGAGAAGGAGGAGGAGGAGAAGGAGGAGGAGGAGGAGGAAGAGGAAGAGGCGGGACAGCCCCAAAAGTAAGAACCCCACACAAAGATGTGGGGAAAAAAAAAAGCACAAAGCACGGCCAACGACCGCCCTGACCAGGCTTCAGTTTGCAATGCGCGTACTGTGTGGTGCATGGTGCGTACCGTGCGGTACATGGCGCCCATGGTGTGGTGCGGCACGCATGATATGGTAGGTGGCGCCTATTGAGTACCACGCCTACCAGCCCAAACGACGCGCGTGTCGCGCCTACCAGCATTTGGCGAGCCCCCCTAGCGCGCGCGCGCGGCAACGGTCCTGGGCCCCTGAGTACCGCGCCTACCAGCACAAAGGACGCATGTGTCGCGCCTGCCAACGTTTCGCGAGCCCCCCAGCGCGCGCGCGGCAACGGTCCAGGGCCCCTAAGTACCGCGCCTGCCAGCACAAACGACGCATGCGTCGCGCCTGCCAGCATTTGGCGAGCCCCCCAGCGCGCGCGCGGCAAGAGTCCAAGGCCCCTGAGTACCGCGCCTGCCAGCACAAAGGACGCATGTGTCGCGCCTGCCAGCGTTTGGCGAGCCCCCCAGCGCGCGCGCGCGCGCGGCAACGGTCCAGGGCCCCTAAGTACAGCGCCTGCCAGCACAAAGGACGCATGTGTCGCGCCTGCCAGCGTTTGGCGAGCCCCCCAGCGCGCGTGCGGCAAGGGCCCAGGGCCCCTAAGTACCGCGCCGGCCAGCACAAAGGATGTGTCGCGCCTGCCAGCGTTTGGCGAGCCCGCGCGGCAAAGGTCCAGGGCCCCTAAGTACCGCGCCTGCCAGCACAAACGACGCATGCGTCGCGCCTGCCAGCGTTTGGCGAGCCCCCCAGCGCGCGCGCGGCAAAGGTCCAGGGGCCCTAAGTACCGCGCCTGCCAGCACAAACGACGCATGGGTCGCGCCTGCCAGCATTTGGCGAGCCAGCGCGCGCACGGCAAGGGTCCAGGGCCCCTAAGTACCGCGCCTGCCAGCACAAACGACGCATGCGTCGCACCTGCCAGCGTTTGGCGAGCCCCCGCGCGCGCGCGGCAAGGGCCCAGGGCCCCTAAGTACCGCGCCTGCCAGCACAAACGACGCATGCGTCGCGCCTGCCAGCGTTTGGCGAGCCCCCCAGCGCGCGCCCGGCAAAGGTCCAGGGCCCCTAAGTACCGCGCCTGCCAGCACAAACGACGCATGCGTCGCGCCTGCCAGCGTTTGGCGAGCCCCCCAGCGCGTGCGCGCGGCAAAGGTCCAGGGGCCCTAAGTACCGCGCCTGCCAGCACAAACGACGCATGTGTCGCGCCTGCCAGCGTTTGGCGAGCCCCCCAGCGCGCGCGACAAGGGTCCAGGGCCCCTAAGTACCGCGCCTGCCAGCACAAACGACGCATGCGTCGCGCCTGCCAGCGTTTGGCGAGCCCCCCAGCGCGCCCGCGGCAAGGGCCCAGGGCCCCTAAGTACCGCGCCTGCCAGCACAAACGACGCATGTGTCGCGCCTGCCAGCGTTTGGCGAGCCCCCCAGCGCGCGCGCGGCAAAGGTCCAGGCCCTAAGTACCGCGCCTGCCAGCACAAACGACGCATGTGTCGCGCCTGCCAGCGTTTGGCGAGCCCCCCAGCGCGCGCGCGGCAAAGGTCCAGGGCCCCTAAGTACCGCGCCTGCCAGTACAAACGACGCATGCGTCGCGCCTGCCAGCGTTTGGCGAGCCCCCCAGCGCGCGCGCGGCAAAGGTCCAGGGCCCCTAAGTACCGCGCCTGCCAGCACAAACGACGCATGTGTCGCGCCTGCCAGCGTTTGGCGAGCCCCCCAGCGCGCGGCAAAGGTCCAGGGCCCCTAAGTACCGCGCCTGTCAGCACAAACGACGCATGTGTCGCGCGCGCGCGCGCGCGCGCGCGCGCGCGCGCGCCTGATGTTGTGCAGTATGGTGATGTGTGTGCATGAGGTGCGTGATGTGCATGTATGATGTAGTGCGTGATGGAGCTATGTGGCGCATGAAGTGCGTGATGTGCGTGATGTGATACGTGATGTGCGTGGTGTGCGTGATGATAGAGGAGGAAGAAAGAGGACGAGGAGGAGGAGAAGGAGGAGGAGGAGAAGGAGGAGGAGGAGGAGGAAGAGGCGGGACAGCCCTAAAAGTAAGAACCCCACACAAAGATGTGGGGAATAACAAAAACTGAAGGAGAACCGACACTCTCAGCCTCTTGATGCGCTGCTTCTCACCCGACAGAACTCCAGGCGTATCAATCAAAGTCAGCCTGCAGCCGGTGACTATTGAACTTGCTTCAAGGAATAATTGAATAACTAACCGATGTAACCGGGTGCCTGGCCCTTCCAAGATCGGGCTGGAAAGCCTCGAGGCTTCAAGCCTGCTGAGGAACGCATTGCCAAAGTGGCTGAGCCTCACAGAGTGCCACAACGAGGCATAACAACTGTCATAAATCACAACGGTGCGAAGCGAATACTGCAAGCGACTTTCAACACTGACCTGTTGTGATACACAAGCAAGGCGGCTCTTTGACTCGTTTACAGTAGGACTCGACAGCTTGGCAAGTCAGTGTTGCAAACAAGTGCGACGACTTTCTAGGGCTTGGACTGTGTGAAGGGCAGCTCATGGTCCACCACCAAGGCATTGCCAGGAATGCTGCAGTGGAGGGTGAAGCTCATTTTAAGGTACCCAGATCATATCCGAAATCATGGCAAGAACAAGACATGCCAGGCAGTCGTGACATCCGATTCCCCATGCAGCACGCACACAAATCGATCCGTCGTCGGTTCCGGCCCAATTCTCATCCCAGGATAGTCGCGTTGAAGCAAATGCCGGATGAATGTCGTCTTGCCCGTGGAGTATTGGCCCATCAGCAGCACCATGGGTGCAGAGGCAAAGTCGGCATCCTCAGACATGCATGCCGCTGCCAGAATCCGACCATTAGCATCCAATGCTGACATCTGTGCTGTTTTGGACTGTTCAGGGAAGTTGCTGTCAATTCCGGGGAGTAGAACTGATGGAACAGATGATCCTTCTCAATCGGCAACAGCTTGGTACGGTAGAAGGCTTGCAGGCCGGTCGTCACAGAATCATAGACTTGAGATACCTGCACAAAAGGGACGCACGATGCGGCCCATGGTGCAACGACATGCCCATGCTGCTTGATGGCGACACGAGCCTTCACGCCAGAACCATCTGACGAATCCAGCCATTCCAGCATTGCTCCAGCATGAAGGACATAGAATGTCAGTTCGCACTTCTTCATATCAGATTAAAACTTAGCATTCAGCCCGTCTTCTTTTTCCTCGATATCTATTCCATGGCTATTCCACGGCTGAAACTGCAGAAATTCGCATTCTTCCAACCCTCCCCAACGGCTCCCACTTTGTTGCACAGCTGCTTTACTCACCTATGAGGTCTGCGTCAAGCTGCGGCGACAAAGCTGACCAGCGCACCACTTGACATGCCACGCTTTGCAGAACCCGGCGGCGCCATCAACCAGCCAACCCTGCGACCGCTCTCTTTCCAAGCAGATGTCAAGAGCGAGGTCTCGCCTCCACGTACACATTGGAATGCCTCCGCGGGCTGTTGGAAGGCACAAGTACATCAAATTGCAACCTATGCAACACATGGAATCAAAATGCTGAGCTACCTGGCCTGTCTGGCCTTGCCTCTGCGTAAACTCGACCTGAATAAGCTTGAACGTCGTCCGGCTTGGCGTGTTTGCAGGCCCAATCTGGTCTGGGAAGCTGCAGCTCTTCGTTCCATACCTCCTGTGCAGCTCTGACGAAATCCGCGAGTTTTTTGCCTTAAACTTACCCTTTCCTGAGATTCTTCGCTTCGCTCTCCATGTACTTACTGTTGATTGCCACGGGCGCCCACAACACCACGAATAAGGGTTGTCTCTCAAGTACTTGGTACCTTTAATAAGCGGTAATAAGTGGTATAATAAGTCACAGGGACATGCGTTAAAGTACGTAGGATGATAGCAGTCGAGATTAACAACCCAAAAAATGAAACTATGCGCTAGACCTTTTGCATTGTACATGTCAAAACAGGAACACGAACAACTTCATGTCCACGGCTTACATGAAAGGCGGATGAGTGGGTGTGGGGTGTGTTGTTGAGGGGTGCGCGGGTGCTCGGGTGCCTGTGCGTGGCTCGGGTGCCTGTGCGTGTGCACGTGCGCATGCGCGTGCGTGTGCGTGTGGGTCTGCGTGTGGGTGTGCGTGAGGGTGTGACTGCGGCGCGGCGGCCGTGGGTGCGTGCGTGCGTGCGTGCGTGAGTGCGTGTGTGGTCTTTGTTTGTGAGAACGTGGTTCGACCAACAGCACCAACCACCACCTGTGTTCGTATGTTTCTTGACCTTAGGCAATCTCGCAAGCGTGAAGTTGCAACTACAAGTATCTCTGCCTTCAACTACCTCCAATGATGACCCCGACAGCGACCAACCAGCCCAAATGAAACCGGCTTTCGCCTGTCCTGACCGAACTGACCAAGTAATGCAAAGCTCTGGGAGCTTGCCACAAGCCAGCACGGCCAAATAACTTCATAACTTCATGCTGACCGCACTTCACGACTGCACTTGGTATGCTATAGCAGAATGTGGGAAGGACCATACTTTCACAATACGTCATGCAACGGGAACTCCTGTATACTGGAACAACGATTCAGACGCACCTCGGCTTCGTCGCTGCGGCCTTCACCTCGTTCCTTGATACGTTTGGCCTCGGCTACTCTGTGGCATGATCTCGCTGGCATATGCTGGCATACCATGGCCATCCTGTCGATCCTTGTATATCCTTGTCATGCAAACGCCGTGCAAACGTCCAGGCCTCCTCTGCATCCAGAATCGCTTGGTGCTTTTCGAGCATATCGACTATCGCATTACATCCGTTGGTGAGCGCGAATGTCATGGCAGTCTGCCCACGGGCGGCTTTGACATTCATGTCGGCCTGCATGTAATACGGGCACTTGAAGACAGCGGTGCTTTCGAAATGAAAGGTATGATGGCTAGATACTCAAGGACTCTTCCAATCGAAAAGCCACCGGCCACCTCGCAGTCCAGAAGCATCTTGACCGAATCAGCAGAGTCTCTTCCGGCTGCCCACATGAGTGGAGTGAATCCTGCCAGGTCTTGGGCATTGACATCCGCCATGCCTTCAATAAACGTCTCAATGGCAAGAGCATCATGTTCTGTTACCGCGAGATGAAGAACTCCGCGTCCACGGGGGTTTACAGCATGCACATCAGCACCATGATGCAGCAGCATCTGAATGGTTTCACAGCGTCGCGATTTAGGAATCGATTCATCCCAACTGCCCGATTTCGCCAGAAGATGAAGTGGCGTCTCGCCTAGGCTGCAACCACACCCCACCAAACTAGCCTGCCATGACACGTTGACTCCTGCGCCCGAGGCAAGAACAGCACGGAATAACAGCTCGTTTACCGCGTGTCTCAACGGCAAAGCTTGTGCATTTTTTCTGAAAGGTGCCGAACTGATCACGACCGTCTGGATCTGCACGGGCTTCACATAGAGACTTGACCAGATGTGGGAAAGCCTTTTCCGATGCCTTATGAAGAGGCATTCGCCCGTGCTGTCCATGAAAATTCACCGATGCACCTGTGCAATTTCCAAGAGCAGGCAGAACTACTTGGAACATCTTGTGCCAGCCCCAGGGCACCCCGATTGTATCCCA
The DNA here is from genome assembly GCA_905221605.1 of Symbiodinium natans. Lineage (NCBI taxonomy): Eukaryota > Dinophyceae > Suessiales > Symbiodiniaceae > Symbiodinium > Symbiodinium natans. The sequence continues at coordinate 32,203 of CAJNDS010000023.1, forward strand.
ACAAGACAAGCCTCGGCGCACCAGCTCTATGGCTTCTTCTTGCGTCATGTTCTTGTAGGTGGGCGCATCCAGAAGATCCGGATCCACATCGGGACCTCGAGGCATGTCTTCCTTGACTTCTTCCCAAGTCGGTGGCCTCCGTCGCTCTCAAGATATCCCATGTCTCACACATTCTCGCACTCTTTCCGAATGAGTCCTGCTGACTGCAAGCCTTGCAGAAGAGGCTACATGTAGCACTATTGCATGTCCGGGGAGGTCCGCAGACCATGCGTTGTTTATGCATCATGTTGAGCCTTTGAAGCTGGTGCAACAGTCGTCCGGCCGCATCAGCTTCCTTTTTGGTTTCGAATATCCTGAAAAACTGAAGCCATGAGCAAAACAAGTTGTGCAAGTGACGGATGCCGAATGACAGTGCTGCTAAGTCGCTCCGGACGGATGTCCTTGACATAATTAGGCTGCAGAAGGACTTTCAATGCCTCCTCCTCAGATTTTTCGACATTGGCGGCACCCTGGGACTGAGGTGCCCAATCTTCATCACTTTCATCGCTGCCGCATTCCTGTCAACGATGCAAGCGTCTACAAGTCAAAGCAACCTGACCACTGCCAAACCATGTTCAATGCACTGAATGCTTCATGTCAACACGCCAACCGCTTCCGAATGCAACCATGTCGAAATCGCTCATGATGCACTCACAAACCGTCAGCCTCCGCAACTTCATCAGCGGTCAGCTGCTTGGCTTCAGCTGTCAAAGACTGTCGGGAAGAATCTGCTGTTGAATATCCTGCTCCGCCTTGCATTAGCGGATTCCATTCATCTTCGTCTTCCTCTTCCTCCTCGTAGTCGGAATTATCATTGTCGTCATTTCTGTCATGCTTCTCCTGTAGGCTCGATCGTTTGACTGTTGCAACCCAACTGCTTGTATTCTGACGAGGTGCTGACAAAAAGTCCAAAGCTGTTTGCTCCACCGGCTGCCAATCATGCCATTCATCTTCTGCAAGTATTGGCCCGGCCGTCATTGCGCCGCTAACGTTAACTTTGCCAGCAAGTGCTGTGCTGATCTGAACCATACAAAAGTAGAACCAGCTGACTTTCATGGAACATGTACATGTTCAAGAAACTTGGTCCGGGACTCGCTGCTCCAGTGCAAAGCTACCCGTGTTCCAAACTACATGTTCGGTCTCCTTCTCGTGCGATTCTATTTCATTTGCATACCGAGCAACAAATGCAACAATGCACATATGCCACATGCAAACAAGGCAAGCTGCTTCTTCCACCTCAAATTTGATCTCTTCTTCAAAATGAGCGGGGAATCCGCGAACATTTCGATGGAAAACATCTGCAAGTGCTCTAGACTACACGCTCAGCCATTTTGCTACATAAAAAATCAGGTAAAAAGTGGCACGATTTTGTGAATTGCCGGTAGGCTGAGGCAAAACGAAGCCATGTATAACTTAGACCCCGCAATTAAAGACAAACGTCTCTACAAGTAAGGCCAGCCAATGAGCCGGCGAAGCTCGAGGAACGCAACACCGGGCAAGTCCAAAGAGAACAACGGAACCAAGATGGCTAGGCGAGGCATATTGCAAGTAGGCTAAAATATGTAGAATTGAAACACACACACACACACACAAAAAAAAAAAAAAAAATGCTTCAAAAAGCTACACAAAAGCGTGCAAGGGCTAGCACTCTTGTTTGGGACGGGTGGCATCGGCAGGTGGGCTGCCTGAGCCAGAAATTTGCACCGCACTTTCGAGGCGCAGGCAAAAGAAACGATGCTTTTCGTGTCAAGCATTCGGCAGTAAAGCCCCCCTTTGCGTGCGGGTTGAGAAATAGGCGGCAGAGTAAAGACAATGCCACGGGCACAAGTTCAAAGTTAGGGCAGGCTTTGTGCAAGAAGTCGCATAACTTCAGGCTTTTGCTGCACCAGGTGACTTGTCAAGGGCCATCAAACTATATGGCACGGAGTGAGCGCCCGGGGCCTCTACAAGCCCTAACATGTTGGGCCGCCCTTGGTAATCAGACTGCGTCAATGGCACGGATGACAGTGGCAAGTACTAGACAAAAAGAAAAAGATGAAACTGTACAAACAAGAAAGGCTGGAAGCTATGCACAGGCTTCTTCAGGCTGGTACTTTTGCAGAGCCTTGGAACGAAGCCAGGCGCAAGTGAACTCTATTTGGGTGTGCCTTCGACGGCTGAAGCGCATGCGTTGCGCTTGTCGGTTGGCCACGGAATCTCGGGCGATCTCTGCTCACCGCGTCTGCGAGCTTGCCAAATGGGACATTATGTGATTTTCGAGTGGGCATATGGCCAAGATGCCACCAAACACCAAAAGCATGCAAAAAGCAAAAACATGGAGTCCCCATGCCTGCTTCATACTCTGTTCCTGAAGGCAGGACGCAGCAATCCCCCAGCATACCCACTGCTTGTTAAGCCGCGCAAGCTTGCTTCAGGCATCTTTCAAACCCATCACGCGAGCATTGTCTTTGCAAATGCTTGCTAATTCCAATCCATCATGCGTGCATTGTGTTGGGGGGGCAGCGCCCCCCCTTGCCCCCTCGCTTGTTAAGCCGCACATGCAATGGGGGGGGGGCTGCGCCCCCCCCACCCCCCGCTTTATTTTTTTCTGAGCCCATCGTGCGAGTGTTGTGTTTGCAAATGGCAGGGGGGCTAAACACCCCAAACCCCAAAAATCCGAATCCCTAAACGCCAAAAAGCCCCTCAACCCGAAAAGCCCCCTAAAGCCTAAAAACCCCTCAGCCCTAAACCAATGAAATCCCTGAACCCTTAAACTCCAA
>CAJNDS010000023.1:40000-105000 GCA_905221605.1 Symbiodinium natans
GCCGGCCGCGCCTGCGCCCCGCAACGAATGCGAAGCCTCTCGCATCGCCAAAGATCGGCCTTGAAGACCTCGGCAACCTCCTCCACTGAGTACTTCGCTGAGCGAGTTGCGGAGGGCTTGCGACACCTTGGAAGCACAAACATGGACCCTACGGACTATGTCTGGGCACTTTTTTCGGCCAACAAATCAGGCTCCGACGTGGCAGACATGGCGCAAGTACGCTAGCTGTGGCCTAGGAGCTGCTTGAGGCAAGAGAGCGCTCAGCGAGCAGCGGCTCAGACGCAATCTGTTGAAGACACATGGCCCGTAGGCGCACAAATTAGCAAAAGTCTCTGAGAGTCTTGCAGATCTCAAGGCATCTTGAAAAAACAATCCGGCACAAAATCCAGCAAAACAGGTCTACGTGCAAACAAAAGCAAAAGTACATTGCCAAAATAGCAAACAAACGCGCAAATCTCCGAAATCTCCTGTAAACAAGGAACAACATTTAGGGCTGCTAAACACAAGCTAAACGACAACCGCATGAAAGTGGCCTCCACAGTTGCAGCTCCCTTTCTGCTGCAGCATTACAAAAGCAAGCAGCTGCTTCGGACAAGCCCCTGATCCCCAAGCTTATGTTCTGCACGCTGCTCCCCAAGGTTCCTGGAACAAGGGCTGGCGCAGGCACGCTGACGAGACCCAGCTGCGTGAGCCCAGGGCTCAAACTTGCGACCCCAAAAATGGGGCCGTCTCGCGGCCCCAAAAATGGGGCCACGAAATGCACCCAGCTTCCCTTATTATAATGTGTAAATACATGAAAAGGCTGGAACTGCGACCCCAAAATTGGGGCCGCCTGGCGGCCCCAATTTTGGTGTCGCTAAATCTGCATTTTTCGAGCCCCTGCGCTCCCCAGATTGCGACGCTACAGCAACTCTGACCCACAGGCAAGCTCCTAGCGTGGAGATTTTTTTTTAAGAACAACGACCCCCCACAGGCAGCTTTCTTGCGGAAGTGATCAACATAATAGAAACGGGCACCGGGGAGGCCACGCACAAGCGGACGTGACTTTTGCACACAAAAGCGGACCCAGAATCTGGCCTCGGAACAATTTCCTGCGCAAAGACCCGGAGCACATATGGAAAACCTTCTCCTGCGGAAAAATACAGCAGAAATTCAAGGAAAACCTCCGGAAAGTTCAAAAACTGCACGAAATCCCACGGAAACCCTCACGAATGCCCTTGAGGAACCTACCAAAACCATCCAACAGGTTTTAACACATGCACGAAATCAAAGGAAACCCACGGAAACCCACGGAAACCCACGGAAACCCCGCGGAAACCCTCGCGAAACTGTAGGGAAACCCAGGGAAACCCTCCAGAAGCTTAACAAACATGAACGGAAACCCTGCGGAAACCCCTTTATCAGGACTGGATTCACCCTTTGGCAATTTACAAAGTTATTAAAAGGACAGGTGCAGGAAACCCGCCACCCAATCACCGCACGCCAATGTCAGTATTATGCTACCGGTCGTCCCCTAAAGGGTGAAGGACGCAAGAGGTGTTCTTCTGCTTCTGGCCATCAACCGCAGCGCCGAAGGTGGGGCATGCCTGCTATACGAATCAATGGTCGCTGACCGTCTAAGAAGCACTTCGCGCCTTCAGGCAGAACGTCAAGGTACACATTGGTCTTTCACCAATCGGGTTCAGAAAAAGGAATACAGTCTACGTCTGCCTGGCTTCACCGTCCACGTCACAACTTGCTATAGAACAAGACTGACTTCCTGCCTCAGGGTTCATGTCAGACTCAACCCAAGGACCTGACTGAAGGTATGACTGGTTTCTTTCACCCAAAGCTTTGACCCCGCGCATGGCTGTTGCTACAACCATACACAGCTAGGCCACCAAGCAGCGCACGGATGAGCTTGAACACCTCCGGCCGCGCACCGGCCGGCCGCGCCTGCGCCCCGCAACGAATGCGAAGCCTCTCGCATCGCCAAAGATCGGCCTTGAAGACCCGGCAACCTCCTCCACTGAGTACTTCGCTGAGCGAGTTGCGGAGGGCTTGCGACACCTTGGAAGCACAAACATGGACCCTACGGACTGTGTCTGGGCACTTTTTTTTCGGCCAACAAATCAGGCTTCGACGTGGCAGACATGGCGCAAGTACGCTAGCTGTGGCCTAGGAGCTGCTTGAGGCAAGAGAGCGCTCAGCGAGCAGCGGCTCAGAATCTGTTGAAGACACATGGCCCGTAGGCGCACAAATTAGCAAAAGTCTCTGAGAGTCTTGCAGATCTCAAGGCATCTTGAAAAAAACAATCCGGCACAAAATCCAGCAAAACAGGTCTACGTGCAAACAAAAGCAAAAGTACATTGCCAAAATAGCAAAGAAACGCGCAAATCTCCAAAATCTCCTGTAAACAAGGAACAACATTCAGGGCTGCTAAACACAAGCTAAACGACAACCGCATGAAAGTGGCCTCCACAGTAGCTGATGGAGTGAAAAGACTGCCTTGAGTCGCTTGGATCTTTCTCTCTCTTCAGTTCTTCTGGTCAATCTTGGTTGGCCTCTTGGTCTTCCAAGTGTCCGGTCTTGGGTCCTAGAGTTCTTGGGTCTGATTCATCAGGTAAGTACAGTTTAACTCTTAAAGAAGATGTCCTTTCGAACCACTGTGCTGCTGATGTGTTGAAAAGGCACAAGGTCAAAAAAGCTTGTCAGTTGACACTGGCAAGTTCGACCAAACTGTGCTGCCCTTCAACATCCGTGGCCTTGTTGCCCAACTGGAACGTCTTGGCATTTCCACTACCGTGCTTCTTGCAGAAGAATCTGCTCACAGCTCTGCTTCTTAAACTCTAGTTGTTCTAACAATAGAAAACACCATTTATGCAAATTGCAAATTCCAAGAATGTGGCTTGAAGTGTGGTAATGACATTCTTCGGGTGAGGGAAGATGCTGATGTATGGATTGCCCCAAGAAGCGGATTTTGTCTTCTTGGAGAGCGCGATGGTTTGAAGGGTCCATCAGGTCCGCAGACTGACGTAAAGGTCAAAGGTTAGGAGGTGCCTGTAGGCCTGTACAAAGCCCACCAAAATGGTGGCGGCCCTGGAGTGCGGTACGTCCGCCCTCGGCAGTAAAGGACAAACCGAGTGTTGCATTGCGCTTGCTGATGTGAGGCTTGTTGGGCTGTTTTGCTCTGGGCATGTGTAGCAGTAGTTCCCACCGAATCGTGCTGAAAGCCTGCTTTGCGTAGCACGGCAAATCATCCTTTGCGGGGTGATCACGATTTCGATGTCATGCATGGGGACACTCAACCATGTATTTTCCTTGTGAAGATTTTGTGTGGTGGGATAGTTTGTTTGCCCAGAAGCTTTACAATGTCTCATGTCATGTGCCGACGCAGCTGTGCTCGTGAGTCTCAAAGTTTTCACTTGCTGAGGCGTTGCTTGTCTTGAAAGTCGATTGCGCCGCATAGTGCGCTCTCAAGGCCTTTCATCTTGTCATGGCCGATCTTTCCGGATGCCTTTTGTTATGATGTGCCCGTAACCAACACCTCTGCAAAGTCGCCCTCTTGTGGGTCGGGTTGGAAAGGTGAGACGACTCCGAAAAACAAAACAAAGCAACCGCCAAACCACCACAACAAACCGCCAAGAAACAACCGATCAAAGCGGCACCTCAGGTGAAACAAAGCCCCTCTCTCAGTCCTCATCAAAGACGATGTAGAAACGCACCAATGTAGCGCAAGCTCAATGCGGTGTGAGGCACATGGATTCCACCGGCGCAACGGCCTACTGTGCTACTGATGTAGTAAAGAGGCGCCCGTTCCAAAAAAAACAAAAGTCATGGTCACAGGTGCCCCAGGCAGTGGCAAAACCAGAGCGTGCGCACTCATGGGGGTCCTCCTGGCGGGGCTGGCGCAACGCAGGGTCCTCTACACGGCGCATGGCAATGAGTCAGTGCACACCTGCGTGACTGTGTGAGGGACCTTGTTGCTCGCATCCCGGCCAGAGAGGAAAAGGACCAGCGTCTCCTGCCTTTCGACACGGCCAAGCTCATTGCTAGCACGCATGGTACCATCAATTTGCATCTTGGGTACGCGTACTCTTCGCTTGCTAAGAGCTTACCCAACATGGAAATGACCTTGAGGGATGAGGTCAACAGCCCACCCGCACATATCAAAGCTGCCCTTGACATCATGATAGGTGATCATAGGCAGCCCGCCGGCGGTTCTAGACCAAATTTCCGTTTTGTTATGGAACGAAAAGAAGGCGTGCGGGCTCAATGCCATACCCGCATCCCCCTTTGTGCCATCTAGCCTTGAAGCGGCGCTGCGAAAACAACTACAGAAAGGCCCAGGGCCTTGGCAGAGGGGCAAGCCTGCCACCTCCCAATGGGGCCAGCGCGCACTTGTAACACCGCCGCCTGACGCAACGGGGACTCTTGCCGAAGTGCCGGCGGTGGGCATTCTGTGCTCCATGCTGGAACTCAGTCAGCAACGTCCTGCGCAGGCCGAGTCGGTTCTTCAGGCGGCCGGCAAAAAGGAATAGCTGGGGACAAGCCAATCAATATCTCCGACCGCCTGAAATTGGTTGCCTCCTTTACGTGGGACGGCCTGTCGTTTTGCCATGAGGAATGGAGAACCAAGCCTGGTTTTCCCGGAAGGCCCCACCATTGAGCACCTTGGTAACAGACCGCTACGCAGTCAGGCGGGGAGGCGGATGGAAACCTGCAGATGGGTGAGTGTCCAGGAGAAACAGAGGACAAAACGAAAATCGGGCAGAGCTACGAGCTGGCGGTCCTCCTGGCTGATATCGCCCTGACCTTCGGGCACTCCATCACTGAAGACACCCCCATCGGACTGGTGTCGCAATATGAGAAAGTTGTTACCCAAATCAAAGGACACCTCAATCTTCTCCATCACACCGACGAGTTGGGGACCCCAAAGATGAATATGCTGGAAGCTGGAGGCATGTCGCGTGTCAGTCCTCACGGCATGCGCCACGGGATCTGCGTCTTTGTTACCTGCAAAGGCTCCGGTTTTCTTTTCCATAACGAGGCGGGTTTCGCCAGAGCCACTGCTGCCCTTACCCGAAGCCTCGGGCCGTTGATCCTGATGACGCCCCGCGGGCCACATTTCGGTTGAGGAATTCGTAGCGAGAACGGCCAGCCGGCCAGCCTTTGGCACATGAGTGACCCTGGGGTGTCCAGGATGCAGCATCAGCACGCGTATAAGGGAAAGGCAGTGGCAGCAATTTACCTTAGGCAAGACAGACAAATAGGGATACACCATTTGCCAAGCCTCCCAACGTTGAGGTTGCGTGGGCAATCAAGGCCAGCAAAGGCGACAAATTTGCTGTCCTGCACCGAGGGACGAAGGGGGCGGCCAGAGGGCACAATCCCTACTTCCAATCGCGCCGTCTGTCAGGCACAATCAGTGACCTGCGAAGACATGGCTTTCAGTGGGAGCCACTCCCACACGCGGTGCACTGCCTGCCATACCAGGCAGCACAAGCTAGTGATGGTGCGACGGAGTACCTCCAGTGTCTACTGGGCCAGGTGAACATCTCTTCTCCGCCTGAAAGGGGTAGGGATAATCATCCGGATGTCCAGCGCCCTGGCATCCACCAAACTGGGGGCGGGGGAAGACTGCTGCCAGAACGCACCGGAGGACAGGCTGGCGCATCTGAGGGAGGTGGCGAGGCATCAGCCCGTGTGCCTCAGCCAGCCTCGGGCCCCTTCCCAGGTGCCAACATCTAGCAGGTGAAGAGTCATGGAGTACTTTGAGGAGTTTGCCATTTTGGGAGACCACCGAAAGATAATGTTTCATTGTTTTGAGACAGTCATCATTTTTGCACTAAGGCATCATTTCGGTACCCAAAAGGATTGGTACGTTACAGCACCGTACCATGGCCTGCTTACGCAAGCGACGGCTTGTGGTGGGCAAGGTACGTGCGGAACAGAAGAAGTGTGGGCTTTGTGGTTGGCTACTGGAGGAATAGAAAAAGTGTGGGCATATGAGGGGGACATGTAGACATAGATATGTACAGGTACATACATATATATCCAAGGTCGATAGGTGGAATTTTCTTGGGGGCGCACTCTTCATATACAATACCCATGCACGGCAGCAAAAAATATAGAGCGTTTGTAAGTTAGCATAGCATGTGCGCAAAGGGGAGATGTTTTTGTGTGGTTTGCTACGACCTTTATTTGAGTCCGCTCAACCTCTGTCCGCACGGTGCCGGTTCGCTCCCGTGTACGGGTAGCCAAATGCCACCTTCTGAACACACCTAACCTCCCGTAAGCCAAATCCTTCCACGATCTTGTGAATTTCCTTACTGACATCATTAACGAAGAAATCATCTCGCAATTCACGCTGAGTGCCGTTGCTCAAGGTTGCCGAGTGTTTGGGTGCATGTTCGAACAAGCTGACAGAAACGCGTCTAGTTGTGTAGTCAGCAGGACGGCCAAGACATTGAGCGCCAGTCAAACTCGCATGTTTGTGTCCGTGTCAAGCATTCATTCCAGACCAAGCACGGCTTGTTCCATCGGATTTCGATTTTTAGTTAATGTGACTTCACATTCGCAGTTCTCGAACGTTCAATGTTGCAACAACTCTGTTGAGAAGATCCCCTCGCCACGGAGCCGACGCGTGTTGGTTTGGTTGGGGGCCCGTTGCAGGCACCGCAGATTCTACACCGCAGATTCTACACCTGTTCTGATTTTACTGGTGATGCAAACGAATGTTATTGGCAGATGTTGTGGTGACTTCTGCAGGATGATCAGCTGTTCGGCTGGTTGGAAGGAGTGATTTGCTTGCTTATGTGGGGCTGATGCCGCTTTTGTTGGTTCTGCCATGAGTACAGTTGCTTTAGTCGCAACTGTTCAGGTGCAATCAAAACGTACTAGGTTTCAAGTCTGTGTTCTTAAACATGTGGGTTAATGTTTGGTAGCCTCGCTGTGTCTTCAAAGACGCTTCTTGGCAGTTGATCGAAGTTACGCTTGTCCATGAAACTGCACAACCTTGCCATTGGAGGTTGCGTTTTGCCCACGATTGTTCGCAGGAGCGACCGAGACTGTCCAAGTCTACATCCTCAAGAAGGTTACCGTTGTGTCGACAAAGCCACACGTCATGAGCAGTAGTATTTGCCTTCGATGGTGGCGCACAGCTTCAGCAGGATTGTGGTGGCCAGCGCTCTTCTGCCAACCAGACCAGTGTTGCGAGCATTTTCATGCTTGTGTTTTCTGTGCTTTATTTACGTGCCAGGACCTTTGCAGCACATAGTCGGTACTTCAGCGTCGAGAGCTCAGAGGTTCTCAAATGAAAGTCATTTCCACAAGTGAGCTAAACCAAACTTGCCAGGCATGGCTTGGGCAGAGTCGTGTCCTCAGCCACTATGGGATCCTGGACTAGTCCAGCTTTCAGGCGGCAAATATTGCTTGCAAGGCATTGCTTGCATTGGCCTTTCGATCAAAACCTTGGGCCGAATTACTTTTTACGTCATTCAGCCTGAGAGCGACTGGATCCAGACTGCACTCCGCGAGAACATGGCAACAATGGAGTTAGTGGTAAACACCAGGCCGGGAACCGTTCATGGAGAGGCCGTGGGACCGTGACCGCTGCCCACAGTCACAGATATTTTAAGAACGGATGCCATATTGTTGGTCGTTGTCTTCTATGTCATACAAAGTCAGCAAGACTGAAGTCGCTAAGCGAGGTAGAACATATTCGTCAAAGGCCACACATGCCAAACCATGCCAAACCATGCCAAACCATGCCAAACCATGCCAAACCATGCCGCACTAAAGTCGGGAACCTGCATTGCTTTTTGCTTCTACAGCGGCCAAGGCTGGCAGACACGTCCTTCACAACGATCTGGCAGAGGTTTCATCAGCAGTTTCAGCACCAGTAGCAGAGAGTAGCGGAGACAAGCAGCTGGCATGTCAACTGTTCCATGGCTGCAGCAGTTCATTTTCTGAGGATTGCGAGCAGCACTCGATGATTTGGATGGGGTCGTGTTGCATCCTCAAGATTTGAATCCTTGGGGGGCATCCAGGGCATTCCTATGCACATTGCTTGCACATTCCTTGCAGTCCTCGAGGGTGCAAAAAGTCGAGTCGCATTCGCCGCCATGTTTCGAGGCTGGTTCCAATGGCCGAGGATGACGTTAGCATCGAGGACATGAAGTGGCCCGACCGGTTTTTGATAAAGTTCCTCTTTTCGAGGGACTGGCACAGGTCTGTTCGGGTTGGGTTGCAACTTATCGAAATGCTTCTTCAACCTTTTTTCTGTCTCGTTCCAGGCCTCCCCCTTTGCCAGACCTCGAGGCGCGTGACGCTTCTTAATGTCATTCTTTGCGCAACCCCGTGAGCGCAAGGTGGGAGAGAAGCAGGAAGGTCCGCGGAAGCTGGCTCCTCAGACATGCAGTGACATGGTCTTGACATATGCGGTGCAGCTGTTGGCATGAACCTTAATGACGTGCAACGTGTAACATGGGAGGAGTAAAGCGGGCAGAACAAAGTTTTCATATACCTTGCCACATATTCACGCAAACAATCAGTGCTGCATGGGCTGCATGCTGCATATTTGATCCTGAACTTCTGGTGCAGCAGCAGCCACCGCAGCAGGCAAAAGTCGCAAACCTTCTCTCCGTGGCCTTCGTTGTTTGTGATGTGTGATTGGTGGTGAGTGTAGGCAGTGTAGGCTAGGCTTGGATGTTGCAGGACATCTCTTGACAAGACATTGGGAATGGTGTCGAGTGTCCAGTGGCGTTTCAGCGAAGTCGCCAACAAAGTGTGCCACACGTGACTGCAAGGTTTCCTGCTCTCGAGGGTATGGAATCTCCGAGGCCAGTTGTGCCACGGAGAGAATTAGGCACCTGAGCAGCCTAACCACGGCCACATGATTTGGGCGTAGCATCTAGCTTCCGTGGCTGAGGCAGCCACATGAGAACCCTTGTCTTGCTAAAGCTGATGAAATTTTTGAAGGGCATGGAGTTCTTGCAGCAAGTTTTGTTGGCTCGTCTTCTGATTCTTATGATAGCAAGCACTGCGCGGCTTGGAGTGGCTCAGAGCAAGCTTGGAGTGGGAGTAGCCGAAGTAGCTGGTAGGATCTTTTGAGGGTTGCGATGGCTAATGCAGACTGGGGTGGGCATTCTGGAAGCCGCCTAGGCTTGGACATTGGTGGAACGCTGGCGAAGCTTGTGTTCTTCGAATCGGAAGTTTGTCCATCTTGGTGCACTGGCCGGTTTGCCGAAGTCATCAAAGGCTTGGGCAAATCAAAATCCGAGAATCCGGCGAGCGCTGACTATGGTTTCAGCAGGCAAGGATCGTTCTGGGGCGAGCAGGAGAACGAGCTGTGCTTCTATGATGAGGAGCTACAAGGCTATTTCCATTTCTTGTGCTTCCGCTCTGAGCAGATGGAGCGGTTTGTTTCACTGATAGCGGCACAAGAACTGCATCACGACATCGATGAGATTTTTACAACAGGAGGTGGTGCTTACAAGTACGCGGCATTGTTCTCTGAACATTTGGGAATTACTCTCAAGCCTGTGGATGAGCTAGGCGTGGTTGTGAAAGGCATCTCATGGTTGCTGAAGAGACCGATTTCGGATGAGGTTTGCTGGCTGGGAGAGGAGGAGAATCGGACGAACAAAACTTTTGAGTCTGAGTGTCACTTCATCGATTCCTCCACGAATCATTTGTTTCCGTTCATTTTGGTAAACATTGGGTCTGGAGTCAGCATCGTTCGTGTCGATGGCACAGACAAGTTTGAGAGAGTCAGTGGCTCTGCATTGGGGGGCGGCACCTTCTGGGGTCTTTGCAACCTGCTGTGCCCGGATTGTAAAGACTTTTCCGAGGCCAGCTGTAAGGCAGTGGATGGAGACTCTTCATCACTGAATCTCACAGTTGAGGATATTTACGGCGGTGATTACGAGCTTGAGGGTGGGCGCAAGCTCCCTGGCAGTTTGGTTGCCTCGTTTTTTGCAAAGGCTGGTCGTGGAGGGAACTTGCACGATGATGCAGCACTTCTACATGCACTGATTACCATGGTCTCGCAAAACATTTGCCAGATTGCTTTCTTGAATTCCCGCATTCAAGGAGTCACAAAAATTGTTTTCACTGGAAACTTTCTTCGACAGAACCAGGTTGCACGACAAGTTATTGCGACAAACATGAGGCGGGTCACTGCCACATCTCAGCAGGGAAAACAGTTGCAAGCTCTCTTCTTGCAGCACGAAGGCTATTTTGGTGCTCTGGGTTCTTTTCTGCACAATGTGGAAGGAGATATGAAGAGGGTTCCCACCTGCCAGCGATTGCCAACCTTCCTCGGAAAGCTGTCCGGTCGATCGCCCAAAATGGCAGAGCGCAGTGCTTTCCAACCCATCGAGTTTATCTTCCAGCGCTTCCAGCGATGCATTCGATGCTTCGGGAACAAGAAAGCCCATCAGACTAGGAAAAGTACTGACACAAGTGCAGAGAAGTTTACTTCCGTGCCTTTTCCAAAGGAATCGGGTCACCAGCCGATTGCAAGAGAACATGCCGTGTAATCGACGTATGTGGCCGATATGCATTTTTTTCATAAACTTCTGACGGTTCCCCATCTTTCATGGGAGTAGAAGGTAAGTGGTTTCCAATCAACTTTCCACGGCGAAATGCAAACATATGCCCAGGATGTTGGTCCTGAGGGCTAATGCAAAAAGGAGGTTGACAGTCGGTCACCCGCACCGTGTGTCGACTCCTGCTTAGACAAAGGCGAAGCCTTTGAGGACGTTGCCCAACTGATCTCTGGCTACAGCATACAGAGAAGAGCACCCCGAGCTTTCTCTTGTCAGCTTGTGAAGTGTATGTGCATTGAACCCTAGATTCATGCTGCAGCGCTACTTGCCTTTTTTGCGCATGTGGTACTCAGAAGGCAAAACAGCGGGTGAACACTACTTGCCACTCACAGGATAGCGAAGTTGCCGGATGCAGAGGCTGCCGCTGCTGCACTCATGCACGATGCTCTGTGTTCAAGGACGTCCTACTCGCACGGTTCTTGTAAAAGCTGCAAGTGGGTGCCGTGCGTGGCAGGGCTTGGAGGACGGAAAGCGGTCACTCACTGGAGAAGTCATTGCCACTCCGGGTATGGAGCTGTCGCTGTCGCAACCTCAGAATATTACGCTTGAGTTGGGATTCTACCCGGAGAGCCGTGCGAGCATGCTGGAGCCTCCTTGCTGCCTTGTGCCTTGTTGCAATTTGTTGCAAGCGAACCCGGTGTGCTGTGGACTTATTCACGAGTTCTTGTTTTTTTGATAGGCACACGAGCACTGATTTTATGACAAACTTTGTATCTTCGTTATAGGGCGGCGCCCCAAGTACAGCTCCTTAAACACCAATGTGGTGCTAGCAAAGCACTAGCAAAAAGAAAGGTAAACATGCACGCATTTAGCCCCAAGTTAGACTTGTAACATCTGCCGTGAACGGTTTGGGACTTGGTGATACTTGGTGCTGGCGGGGCTTGGGGCTGAAAAACCATTGTTCCCAGCCTCCCCTTTTCGAGCCGATGGTTGGGAATCATGTGGAACCATGCTCTTAGCATGCTCTGGGGCTGGAAAGTACCGTGCCAGCGAAGTGCGGTGTTCATTTCGAGAGGAAGAAGTTGGGAATAATGGTGTTGACACGTGTAGGGACTGAAAACACCATGCCAACAAACATGGTTTTGGCGCATTTCGCGGCTGGATAACGGTGGGATGTTGGCGCTACCACTGCGCTAGTATGGCGCTAGCAAAATGTGCACGAACCTGGGTTTTCCCGACAGTCGGTCACTACACGCAAGCCAAAGGTTTGCAGGCCTGTGAGGGATATCCCCACATCCCAATCTCTCAACCTCAACCGTCAATGATTCAACCTCAACCCAAGTCTTTTCTCTCATTCATGTGTTGGCCCCTGGAAGGATTTAGTACTCTCCAGCTTTGTGGGTGTTGAAACTCAACATCAACCCCTATACGTTCTTTATATTTCTTCATAGAATACCCCCGCCTTTTACTGTTTCAAGAGGGCACTCGCTCGTTTGCTACAACAACGTGGGGATGTACTACTTGCTCATCTCCCGCATGGGAGGCTTTCTGTAGGCGGCCCCCCTCAACAACACGCATTCCGCGACACACTTTGGATGAGTGGCAAGTCGAGGAATGACCATATGCTATTCTTGTGTTGCCATGTGCTTCTGAGGCCGAAGAGCAAAGGGAAAGCTGGCAAGAACAAGCGCTGGCTGAAAGGTGGGCGTTGCATGATGTCCGTGCGGTGCACAGTCCTGAAGCTCCTATTGCTTAAAGCCTAAGTTTCAAACCCAAACCCTAAACCCACCCCGGAACCAATAAAACGCCTAACCCCTATACCAGTAAGTCCTCCATTCTTATCAATCCTCTCGAAGCCATCATCGGAAATTACGCCTTGAGCTTCAATGCTGACATGAGAGCGTGTGCAGCCCTCCACTCAATCTCATGTGGCAGCGCAAACCAGAAACAGGAACGACCATTCCACATCCGTCAAAACTTGCGAAGGGGAACCCAAAGTGGCGACCGCGACGAGGGAGAAGTAGTGCTCCAGTGAAATTGGGGCTTCCTTTTTCCTTTCCCTGCGATTGTCTCGAGTCTGTCCGGGGAGCTTGACAATTTGTTCGTCCTTATAGCCGCACCCGAGCAGCAGGGGGGCGCCGTCAGCCTCTACCTGAGGAACAATTCGCCAGATGACGCAGTTGAACTCATCCTTTCATGCGCTGAAAAAGCCTATGTGTTGATCTTTTCGTTTAGCCACTTGGGGCAGTGGCCTTTTCTACACAGCTCCCAGCCTGCAAACTGAGTTGCAGGTCCTTGTCGGCCCTGAAGGCCTTGATGAAGCTTTCACGCCATGAATAAAGCTGACCACGCTGCTTGCCAAATACTTGCCAAATACAGCGAGGTTGTCAATTCCGCCATCAAACTCGCCCCGATGACACGAGCTTCACGCGATTCAGTTCGGAATCCAGCGGTTCATGATATACAGGAAACTGCCCGATGCAACAACAACACGATTCATGGAATGGCCGCTTCAGGCAACTTTCAGGCTCAGGCAGCGAAAAAATGTCAGTGTGCCGCACACAGCCAGCTACGGTAAATAAGCAAACCCTTGCAGCAAGAGCAAGCCAACTTGAGGCCGGTTAATTTCTAAGCAAGCCTTCGTGCGATTGACAGGCCTTTGGAAGTAGACAATGCTGATTGCTGGCAGACCTGTACCCGGCCACTCGGTATCTGAGGCAACACCCTGTATGTGTTCAACACGCACATCGTTTGTCCTTCACATCTCGCCTTCAAATTCGTCGCGGAGCCACAGACTGACTTGCTTACAGCTGGGAAACGCTTCACCGCTGGTTGTCAAGCCTGTTACAGAGAGGTGGGCATTGCACAGTGCCACTGTTTGCCATCTGATAAACGACAAGAAACTTGAAGAAGCCTCAATAAGCTCGATGAAGAACTCGCTTGTCAATGGTTTGCCTGTTTTCTTGTGTCGCATTCGAGTAGCCATGGACGAGAGGAACTAGAGATGCATCCTTGATACTGATTCCCTGCAGTGTCGCTCAGGGCACGTTGGTGCTACACAATGCCGCAGTTTCATGATGACGCAGCTGTGGTTGGTTGTTTTCATGCACAGGTCGGGGTGCTGCGAAGCGTCGGAAGTTGGAAGAAAATTCCAAGCTTGAGAAGTGGCTCGTGCTGAGCCCAGTGAAAAGATGTCAAAAGGATGACACAAATGCAAGTTTCAACTGAACTTGTATTTCCCCAAATCTGTTGCGAGCCGAGGAGGTGAATGGTGTATGGGTCTCTGAGAAAGCCTCTTGGGGCCAGCCGGTGCTTTGACCACGTTTTTACTGAGGGTAAGCTGAAGCGACCTTCCAAACAACATAAACGTTTGCTCTGATTTGCCTCTTCTTAGTTGCAACTGTGTGCTATGTGCTCCTCATTCGACCGGGGGTGTGTTTGAGTGTCGTGCCAGGCTGCCGGCGTGTCCATGGCTGTAGAAACGCGTGAGCAAACCGAGAACGAAGTCTCAGGCCTGATGAAGTTCTGTGAGAAAAATGGCGTGTTGGCCTTGGCTGCCTTGCTTTTTTCTCAGTGGAGAGGTCGCGGCTTGGTCGCACGCCGTGCCGCCGTCCGAGAGACATGTCCAGAGCAATGAGGAGAGAGCCAGACTGAGCCAGACTGAGCCAGATCCCGTGAGGACATCGAGCAGTACGAGGATTTGGCAGTGGTTCCGCTTCCTGGCACGATAATCATGCACTTGGAAGCTAGGCCAGAAGAACAAGCTTCATTGTACACATTGCCACGAAGTTAGTGGTTCAAGGCAAAAGCTCCTCCTGACGAAGGCACAGCACCGCGTTGCTTGTTCATGGCTTTCAGTGGTGAAATAGAAGGAGCGATCTCGCGAAGTTTTCGGAGAAGAGATCATCCCTGCAAACATGAGCAGCGGCCTGATCTTCTGGCACGGCACGAGTGACTTCGTGTGTCTGTTGTATATGTGTATTATAGCATGAACTATGGTGCCTTGGAAGGGTGATCTGTGCATTTGTAAGATTGACACCAATGTGCGATGATTGAGCCATCTTTGCTTGCTTGCTTGCATGCTGCGAAAGGTGAGTACCCTGCCATAGCACTGCAGCTGATTCATGAAAGGTTCGTGATGAAGGCTGCGCATGCTTCATGGGATCATTTCGCGGTTATTGAGCCGTCACATGCGAGGAGGATTCTTTTTGGGCTCCCTACATTGCCGTCTTGCCGTCGACAGAAGAGTCTATGGCTTATCTGCTGTTCTGATTCACCTTTGACGGGATCTTTCTCATTCCGTTCTGCAGGGTGGGTGCTTCCTTTTCCTGGTCAGACGAGGACACGCAGCAAGCAACATGGCACTTGTTTTTGCACTTTCTTCTGCTCATTTCTGTCGCTGGCTAGAACAGTCCTCAATGAAGACTGGTCGCTAAGATCTGTCCGGTCGGTTTTTTTGATGGCAACAGTACAGTGGGCGCATCGAGCACCATGCTTGCCTTGCAAGACGTGACGACTCAGAGCACTCGTTCTTGTTTAAAAGCATATGAACATGCGAGCATTGTGTTTGCAAATGTGGGCTGCCCCCCCCCCCCCCCCCCCGTCGCCGCCCCGTCCCCCCCGCTTCCCCCCCAACCGCTCGCTGCTTTTAAAGCCATGCAAGCTTTGAAGCATATGAGTTTTTGAAACCCATCATGCGAGCATTGTGTTTGCAAATGGGGGGGGCTGCGTCCGCCCAACCCGCCCTTTTTTTGCCGTGCAAGCTTGATTCAAACAAAGCATATGAGCCCATCATGCGAGCACTGTGTTTGTGTTTGCAAATGTGGGGGGGGGGGGGGCGGGAACCTTTCCCGCCCCAACCCCCGCGTGGTTTAAAGCCATGCAAGCTTGTTTCAAAGAATATGAATCGTTTCAAAGCATATGAGCGATTAAAACCTATCATGCGAGCACTGTGTTTGCAAATTGGGGGTCTGTGCCCCCCCAACCCATACGCTTCCCCCAACCTCCTTCCGTTTTTCAAGCTATGCAAGCTTTGCTTCAAAGCATACGAGTTTTGAAACCCATCATGCAAGCACTGTGGGGGGGTTGCCCCCCCCCCAAACCCTAAACCCTGAACCCCCCACTTTTTAAAGCACGCAAGCTTGTTTCAGAGCATGTGACCCCGAGCGTCTGAGTCTTTTTGGCGCCCATCATGCAAGCACTGTGTTTGCAGGGGGGGGCTGCGCGCCCCTCAATCCCCCATAAAGCCGTGCAATCTTGTTTCAAAGCATATGAACGATTGAAACCCATCATGCGACCATTGTGTTTGCAAAGGGGGGGGGGGGGCTGCCCCCCCCCCCCCCCCCTCCAACCTCCCCGCTTCCCCCGCCACCCCCGTTTTGAAAGCCATGCAAGAGAGGTTTTGAAACCCGTCATGGTAGCACTGTGAATGAAATGCGGGGCAGCGCTCCCCCCCCCGCAACCCCCTGTTTTTTAAACGCCGTGCAAGCTTGATTGAAAGCATATGACCCCCACATGAGTCTTTTTGGAACCCAACATGCGAGCGTTGAGTTTGCGAATGGGGGGTGGGGGTTGCTTTCCCTGCCCCCACCCCCCCCCTGTTTTGAGTTTGCCAGCAAAATTTATATGAATTCCTACGAAAAGCAGTAGTATGAATCTTATCAAAATACAGGGGAATAGAGGATTTCCTAGGAAAACCAAGACAATGAACCAAATCCTATGAGACATGGAGGGAATGGAGGTTTTCCCAAGACAACTGGACAAAAAGGACCCCCCAAAAAGAAACCCAAAAAACTCCACCCTTTTCTGTGCCTTCCCAACATCAAACAAACCTAGTCGCTCATACATCTTCTCGTCACTCCATGTTGCCGTTGTGTTGGAATCTTCCCGCCTCGAGGAGTTGAACACCCTCTTGAATGGCAGCATTTGTCGAAACATGTGTGGAACTCGGTTTCGAGTGCGACATTGAGCCCCGAAGTCTGCAGATGTCGCAGATGTCGCAGATATCGCAACCGAGTGAGAAGCCATAGCTTGGATGCATAAGGTCTATGTATTTGAAGAATCAGGTGAAGGAAGAGTTTGAAAAGCACCAGGCAGCGTTTCTGACGGTCATGCGAAGGTGGGCAATGTGCTCCTGCAAGGCTACAATCTTTCAGCAGTTCCCCGACAAGTTTCCAGCTGACGCATTTACGTACGACAACTATGTCGCGGCCTGGGATTGTACAAGCTGCTTGCACTGACTTGGAACCGCGGCAGCATGACAATTGACGAGAGGCTCTTTTGCAGTGTCTTCGAAAGGATTAGGCCCGCAATCGAAAGACTCACACCGCTCATTTCTTCAGCCATGCCGGCGGTAATTTGATCACCGTCTTGACGTCTTATATATCGGCTGAAGGAGTTTTTTCATGCAACGTCCTACCAGTGCACGCTCAGCGCTGGCAAACACCGTGAAGGCTTAGTCGGCGGGTAGTCAACGTAGTCGTCGTCGCAATTGTGTGTCGCCATTTGCCTGACGAGTTCCGTGTGCCTTGGTACTATTTCGTTCGGCTTCGTCTTTCGTGGTCCAATTTGGAGGCCTTTCTTCTTGCGTCTGCCTTCGCCCTTGGCTTCGGCTTTTAGGATCCTCTGTCTTGTGCAATATTGTGCAATGCATCCCCAGCCCAGAAGTGCGAAGGTGCTAAACCCCGCCTAACTTCGAGCGAAAAAAGCTCGGATGCCGCCAGCATAGGCTGCATAGAGCTTTGCTTGGGGCCCAACTTAGCCATGACGCTCCAAGGTCTGGGCATACGCCATTCTGTTCAGCAGAGCCGTGAGGCTTGACTTCCCGGAGCCCCGGCATGCAGCATGTCCTCGTCGTCGTAGAGGGTAGTAGCCGTAATAGTCGTCGTTGTCGCGGCAGTAGAAGCAGTAGCGGCAGCAGTAGCAGCAGCAGCAGTAGCAGCAGTAGTAGCAGTCGTCCGTAGCAGTAGTAGCAGTAGCAGCAGGGGAGGAGGCGGAGGAGGACGACGAGGAGGATAATTAGTCGTCGTCGTCGCCACCGCCGCCGCCGCAGCCGTCGTTCGTTGTCCGTCGTCGCTGCCGCCGCCGCCGTCGTCGTCGTCATGGTGGTCGTGGTCGTGGTTGTGGCTGTTAGGGGCAGTGGCAGTGGCTGTGGTAGTGGCAGTGTTGGTGTTGGCACTCGTAGTAGTGAAGGAGAGGTTGGGGCAGCTTGAATTCCATTTTGAACATGATGTTCACATACATGTCGTCGTGTCATTAAGGACGGTGCTTATGAGGAGGACTTGGTCGCACTGGTCCCATACATCGATCTCATCAACCACAACCCGAATTCTGAATCCAGAATACGAGGAGTGTGGCGCATAATGGAGCAGGTGGTTGAGGATGTGTAGTGAAGCTGGCAGTTGTGTCACGAGATGTTGCTGCTTCAGCAAGGTCAGCGAAGGTGCCGATGTGCCGGGAATAACAGCTACGGAACGATCTGTGGTTGTGAGATCTGACAGGCATGGTTGTCCTTGCTTGTGTTGCCAAGCTGTTTTTGCAGCTGCAGTCTCAGTGTTCTTCACGGAGACAGAATCTTGTCTTCATCCTTGTCCGTGGAATATCTCGAACCATCATCTATCAAGTGTACAGTGTACATGTTGAAAAGAAGGCAACAAAGTTTAATCGATAACATAACATTGTTTCGAGTGGTTGCGACCACGGGCTTTTGTTGCAGGTATTACAACAAATACGAGCAAATCTACATCTCGTATGGAGCGAGCCTCAGATACGTTGCAGCTGAAGCACCTTGTTCATGTCTGGCCAGCGCGAGGAAGAAAATCCAATGCTCAGCTCTTGATGTTGTATGGTTTCAGCATGGAAAGGAATACACAGGATGCGGTGTCGTGTGCTTTGCACGTGTCCACTGCCGACTCCGACTTGGGCTTTTCCGAAGGACTTTGTGACAATTGCAGCTGGACAGCTGATGGAAACCAGTCCATATGCTGATGCTGGCATCCCGGTGCTGCACATGTCTGCTGCTCAGTAGCGGCTACAAGATTTATGCAGAGTTAGGTCAAGAAGAAGCTTCTGGACGAACTGGAGGTCCCGCCAGAGGCGCAAGCTCAAGAGTGCATGTCTGAGCATGTGCGGAAGCTGGACATGCATGTCCAGGGAGTCTTCCCGCTGTATCGAGATCGCTTCACTGGTGAAATGATGATGTATCTCAGGCACAAGACATGTCATTTCCATTGTGAAAATTCCCTACACTTTCTGTAGCAGGCTGGCCATCGTCCAGCCCGCAGACCTGGATCTAGATGAGGATGCTACTGAAAAGCAGGCTGACTTCAGTCCTTGCTGTGGCTTGAGATGTTGTGTGATGTTGTGCGAGTGGTTGATCTATTCTCTTGTTGACCTCAGGTGTACAGAAAGCTGAAGCAGCTCGATATCAAGAAAGCCACGGGAGAGTGCCTTGGAGTTGTTAACTCTGTTGGGCTTGCTTAGATGCACTTATTGTCGGATTGTCGTTCTGTGGCAAAAGGGTAGTTGTTCGTGCGCACACTGTGGGGAAGTAAAGTGCTGCGGGTGTGTGCCGCCCGCAGCAGCGCACGGTGGAATTTGGAGGGTGTTTGGAGGGCGCCACGAGATTCACAGAGCGTGAGTGGTGGTTTTTCTTCGTCGCGGTGGATTGCAGGGTCTGCCGTCACCGCTTGGGCTGCGCATTAATGCGCGCCGCACACCATGCCGCGCATGTTGCCGGCTGCAGATCGCCACTGTGCACATGGCATGCGATGACCGCATTCATGCAAGTTTCCATGCAAGCACTTCAGTACTTGAGAGGGTCAGCGAGCGCGGGGCGCTGATCTGCTTGCGTGGCATCATACAGGCGCGGCTTCGCCAAAAAGGTTTTGGGAAGTTTAAATTGAGACCCAAACTCCAACTTCATCCGCGAGGAGCTGCAGGATGCATATCCCACAACTCTGCAGGAGGATGAGGTGCCTTGAGACGTCTTACACCTCTAAGAGTTCATGGCATCTCATGATCCTTGCTGTTTGCAGCACGGCCTCTCGAGGCCCTGATTCGGGATCGGCAGATGCCAGCTTCTCAGCCAGTTGCAGTATGTTGCAGTGATAGCTGCAGCGTGCAACTCTTTGGCAATCATGCCCTCGGAACGGCAGGTTTGAGCTGCTGCCCAGGAATCAGCGCAATGCTTTGCGAGTCAGGTGTGGCAGATTCCGGCAGTCAGCTTACAAAGGAGCATCTTTGCTGCAGAAGGTATGGCGAGAAACTGATCTATCGGGCGTCTTTGGCTACGATCGACCGCACCCTCAACAACTTGCCGAGGTGTCAACGTGTGCCGTGTTTGGCAGAGTGTCTTGTTGCAACGGTGCAACGGAGCAACCCCGTTTGAAGGCTCGGGCAATTGGAGAGAGAAAGGGCCAAGAGATACGAGAAGGCGACTTTGAAGTCTGCTCAGACTCTGACCGGTGGAATTTGTCGATCATTCAGTCAGTGGTGTTTGCGAAAATGTCCTCCCAAAATGCCTCTGCCTGCAGGTGTCTGCAGTGTGTTTATGGACTTGGCACCATACACTGAAGTTGGCGCTTGACCACCTAGAGCACAACACACACAGACACACCGCTCAAAACCGAAGCTTAGACGGGCAAGCATAATCTAAGTCGGAGCAGTACGCTAGCCTTGTTTGTGGATACACCAAGGGCCCTGCAACAAAGCGTGGAAGTTGTATGCAGGGTGCAGAGACTGGCAAAATCTGGCAAAGAAAGTAATGGACCCTGGAGCTGCACATATCTTCCTGTGCAGATGCAAAATTCAGCCTTTGGACGGCTCAGCGTCAAGTTCGAGTCGCCCTTCAAAGCCCGCAACCTCGAGGACAAGGGCGATTTTCGCAAGGTTGCATGTCTGAGAATGCGTTGAAGTACCTATTTGTTGTGTACACATGTAGTTTCGGGACAAGGAGCTTGCAGTATGGCTTGTGGGCTCTTATTTGAATACATATGTGTTTGTGTGTATTTTTCTGTATATACACATATATATATATATACATAAGTATCTAACGGGGGCCGTCGAACACAGCCGGGCACGCCTCGCACCGACTAGAGCGAGGGCATGGGTGCAAGCGGAGGAGATTTGAGAGGGGGAAGGGAGGAGGCACAACCACAGCAGCGGCAAGAACAGCAGCACCAACAAAAAGAACTGGAACAAGAACAACAACAACAACAACAACAACAACAACAACAACAACAACAACAACAACAACAGCAACAGCACCAGCAGCAGCAGCAACAGCAACAGCAACAGCAACAGCAACAGCAACAGCAACAACAACAACAACAACAACAACAACAACAACAAAAAGGAACGATACTAACAACAAGAGCAACAAGAGAGCCAACGAGGACAGCAACAATAAGAATACTAGCAACAAGAATAAGAACAATATCTAGAACAATAACAAGAGCAAGAACAGAAAGAACATTTCATTTCGTTTCGACCGCTTGCGCAGTTATGTCCCACGCCTTAGCGGACATCCTAATACAGCTACCTTGAAATCAATGTTCAGCCTTGTGACTTCAGCACGAGGATGCACAAGGTGAAGATCGATTTTAAAGCTTAGCATCGGTTTCAAGCTCGGAGTTCATAGGTGGCTTAACATTGATTTTTCCCCTATCGTGAAACCAGGTTTAAAACGATTTTGACCCCTTCGAGGCCGTGCTTTAATCTCTTAGCCCTTCTTAAATCCTTCCCCCCGGAGCCCGTCCCGATGGCAACGCAACCAAACTATTTATGATCTATGGTTTCCTGGACAGCAACATTTCGCACAGCATGCAGACATCCGGCTGTGCTGGCCGTATAACAAGCTCCGATGAGTATGGAACAGCCCCCCGAGAAAGACCAAGCTGTGCATTTTCCAATCTGTATTTCCAGGTTTAGACGCTGCCACAGATGGTTGCTACTAGGTATCAATGCGTCTCTTACAACCCCCGTACAACCCCCGAGTGCCTATTTCTGCGGTGTATGTAGTGGCGGGCGACCAAAATTTCTGTCGGAGACTTTCATTAGAGGAAGCAAATTATAGAGAGGTCTCTTAGCCCCAATCAACTCCGCTCTTGGCAAGGTAGTCTTTTCTTCTGCCTATGAAGATAGCATCCGGTAAGCGACCAGGAGAAGCTATTCCATTTCGGCTGCCACCACGAGTGGTCTAGAGACCACCCCATCAGAGTAGGGATGCCTAGCATACGTCCGTCTTCAAGGAACTTAGAGAGCACCATGTTGAGACTGCTATTCTTGCTCATCATGCCTCTGCTCATGATGGCTCAGTGTGACATGAGTCTGTGCGTGCAATCCCTATGTTGAAATCGAATCCCACAGGTTGGTTACTGTTCATAGCTTCTATGGTTGGAAAGGGTTTAGGAGTGATGTGGCGCGTGGCCAGGCCGAGAACCATATGTGTGGAGCAGGGGTTTGGGGTTGTTTTATGTGTTACGGGAACCCTTAAGCCTCCCCAGGCCCCATCTACCTTCACCCTCAACAAGTGCAGTGGGTTGTTTGCAGATTGCTTCACTTGTATTTGTCATCCATGCATCCCACAGCACTTTGCCTACTGTGTACCTTGCATGATTGATGCTTTCGCGCAAGCCCTCTGTATGGGCCATAAAGGGAACTCAAGGTATCAAGCCTGCGTGCCTTGAACCTCATTCCCCTAAACCGTATACTTTTGTTTCGGCTCAGACAGAAACGTAAAGTATCAAGTCTGTATCGGCCATAAAAGGCAATTCAAGGTAACAAGTGTGTATTGGCCCAAGCATGAAGTCTGTATTATCCCCAAAAAGGGCCTTCAAGGAATCAAGTCCGTATCGGCCCGAAAAAATTGGAAACTCAAGGTATCAAGCCCATATCGGACCTACGAGGAAACTCAAGGGAACCAAGTTTGTGTCGGTGCAAAGAGAAAACCACTAGTAGTAGTAGTAGTAGTAGTAGTAGTAGTAGTAGTAGTAGTAGTAGTAGTAGTAGTAGTAGTAGTAGTAGTAGTAGTAGTAGTAGTGGCAGTGGGAGTGGCAGTAGTAGTGGTAGTAGTAGTAGTAGTAGTAGTAGTAGTAGTAGTAGTAGTAGTAGTAGTAGTAGTAGTAGTAGTAGTAGTAGTAGTAGTAGTGGTAGTAGTAGTGGTAGTAGTAGTGGTAGTAGTAGGTAGTAGGTAGTAGTAGTAGTAGTAGTAGTAGTAGTAGTAGTAGTAGTAGTAGTAGTAGTAGTAGTAGTAGTAGTAGTAGCAGAAGTAGTAGGTAGGTAGGTAGGTAGGTAGGTAGGTAGGTAGGTAGGTAGGTAGGTAGGTGGTAGTAGTAGTAGTAGTAGTAGGAGTAGTAGTAGTAGTTGTAGTAGTAGTAGCAGCAAAGCCCGCCTCTGGGCGCCTGGTGTCCAGAGCCTTTTACCAGTCCGTGCGAGTGCCCAGGCTATGCATGTGGGGTAGGGGGGGGGGGGGGGCATGCCCAAAACACTGGTATTTGCAGCGTTTTCGCTTCTTTGTACAACGTACTGCACAGGGATGTGGAACAAGAAAGTCTGTCACAAGCGTCCAGGATTTCGCGCCCATGTCCAAAACATTGGTATTTACAGCGGTTCATGCCCAAAACGCTGGTATTTTCAGCGTTTTCGCCTCTTTGTACAACATACTGAACAGGGATGTGGAACAAGCGTCCATGCCTTTCGCGACCATGCCCAAAACAACGGTATTTACAGCGGTTTATGCCCAGAACACTGGCATACACAGCGTTCTAAGGGATCGAGTTTTCGCTTCTTTATACAACATTTTGCACAAGGATGTGGAACAAGAAAACCTGTCACAAGCGTCCATGCCTTTCGTGTCCATGTCCAAAACACTGGTATTCACAGCGTTTCATGCCAAAAGCGTTGGTATTTACAGCGTTTTCGGCTCTTTGTACATGATTCTGCACAAGGATGAAATCTGTCACAAGCGTCCATGCCTTTCGCGACTATGCCCAAAACAATGGTGTTTACAGCGGTTTTGTGCCCCGAACACTGGTATTTGCAGCGTTTTTTTGCCTCTTTGTACAACATACACAAGGATACGGAAAAAGAAGGAAATCCTGCAAACCTTAAACTCTAAACCCAAAAACATGACATAATTCAATGTCGTCAGTAGCAGTAGCAGTAGTAGTAGCAGCAGTAGCAGTAGCAGTAGCAGTAGCAGTAGCAGTAGCAGTAGTAGTAGTAGTAGTAGTAGTAGTAGTAGTAGTAGTAGTAGTAGTAGTAGTAGTAGTAGTAGTAGTAGTAGTAGTAGTAGTAGTAGCAGTAGTAGTAGTAGTAGTAGTAGTAGTAGTAGTAGTAGTAGTAGTAGTAGTAGTAGTAGTAGTAGTAGTAGTAGCAGTAGTAGTAGTAGTAGTAGCAGTAGTAGCAGTAGTAGCAGTAGTAGCAGGAGTCGTAGTCGTAGTAGTCGTAGTAGTCGTAGTAGTCGTAGTAGTCGTAGTAGTCGTAGAAGTCGTAGTAGTCGTAGTAGTCCTAGTAGTCGTAGTTGTCGTGGTAGTCGTGGTAGTCGTGGTAGGGGTAGTCGTGGTAGTAGTAGTAGTAGTAGTAGTAGTAGTCGTCGTCGTCGTCGTCGTAGTAGTCGTCGTCGTAGTCGTCGTCGTAGTCGTAGTCGCAGTCGTAGTCGTAGTAGTAGTAGCAGTAGTAGTAGTAGTAGTAGGAGTAGCAGTAGCAGTAGTAGTAGTAGTAGTAGTAGTAGTAGTAGTAGTAGTAGTAGTAGTAGTAGTAGTAGTAGTAGTAGTAGTAGTAGTAGTAGCAGCAGCAGTAGCAGTAGCAGCAGCAGTAGCAGTAGTAGCAGTAGCAGTGGTAGTAGGCAGAAGGAGCAGTTGTAGTAGTAGCAGTTGTAGTAGTAGCAGTTGTAGAAGTAGCAGTTGTAGAAGTAGCAGTAGCAGCAGCAGTAGCAGTAGCAGTAGCAGCAGCAGTAGCAGTAGCAGTAGCAGAAGAAGTAGTAGCAGTAGCAGTAGCAGTAGCAGTAGCAGTAGCAGTAGTAGTAGTAGTAGTAGTAGTAGTAGTAGTAGTAGTAGTAGTAGTAGTAGTAGTAGTAGTAGTAGTAGTAGTAGTAGTAGTAGTAGTAGTAGTAGTAGTAGTAGTGTAGTAGTAGTAGTAGTAGTAGTAGTAGTAGTAGTAGTAGTAGTAGTAGTAGTAGTAGTAGTAGTAGTAGTAGTAGTAGTAGTAGTAGAAGTAGTAGTAGTTAGTAGTAGTAGTTAGTAGTAGTAGTTAGTAGTAGTAGTAGTAGTAGTAGTAGTAGTAGTAGTAGTAGTAGTAGTAGTAGTAGTAGTAGTAGTAGTAGTAGTAGTAGTAGTAGTAGTAGTAGTAGTAGTAGTAGTAGTAGTAGTAGTAGTAGTAGTAGTAGTAGTAGTAGTAGTAGTAGTAGTAGTAGTAGTAGTAGTAGTAGTAGTAGTAGTAGTAGTAGTAGTAGTAGTAGTAGTAGTAGTAGTAGTAGTAGTAGTACTAGTAGTAGTAGTAGTAGTATAAGCACGAACAGCTCCCTCGTAACGATAGTAGATCGCCACGGGATCTGCTCCCGGCTTCTGCAAGAGCCCTGAAATACCGGCGCCAATGCCCCGAAGCACAACATCTGCTCCTTTGGCTTGGGACGTCGCATCGGTTGCGAACTTCTGGAAGCGCGCATAGGCGGTCCTATACTGAGCCTCGCCCAACATACCTTCGGCGTAACTAAGGGCCTCGTCACGGCAATCGGCTCGCGCCATCTCAACTCCCTGACTAAGTCGGACCTCGTGCTCGTCTAGCGTCTCGACATCTGGGTCCATCGCGCTCAAAAACGAGGTCTTCAACTCGGAGAGCGAGGCTCCCGTCTCAGGATCTTCGGCTCCCTCGACGGCTTCGCGAGTCAACTCCGACCGACTTCCACGGTCCCTGGAAACACCCTCGGCCACAGGGCCTGATGTTGGGGGTGGCGCAGGGGGAGACGTTCCTCCATAGGCTGACGCCACCTGCGCATGGGCTGAACCGAACACGAGTGGCTCCACTCGGTGGTAAATGCTGCTTCCGACGTGGTAACGGTGACACCACGGCGCTTCAACTCCTGGAGGAAACTGCCATAACGCTTGTTACCCTGGCTCCTCAGGAGCCTCTAGTGCCACTTTCTCTTTATCGGCCTGAGTCATAGCAGGACCACTCGGCGAGGTCTGACGCCTCGGAGGATCAAGACTCAAACTCCTAGGCCGCGGGCCAACGGGCCCGGCTGCGTAGCCTCTTGAAGATGGCAATGCCATTGTAGCTGCTTGGAGTGATTTCCCAGAACAGCCCCCAACTAGAAGAAGGTCCAGTGGACCCCGGGGGAAACGTCCAAAGCAAGCTACTTGGGTTCCTTGGCCTAGCGCAGTCACTCGGTCTTGCCGATTGTTTCCTTGCTTCTCACACGCAAGTCCCGGATCACAGTGCAACCGATCCCGATTGGATCGTACTCAAGAGCTCGCAAACCTGCTGCGCAGCTGCAGTACGTTAACAGGCACTATGGCGGGTGTGTTGCCTTCGGCTAATAGCTCGGCTAAGCTTTGAGCTACGACCTTTGAGAGGAGTGTCCACAGCTGCAGTCGGGATGACGTGAAGCTGTACAATGCAAGAGCAAACGACATGCAATTGCTACTTCACTGCATCACATGCTACAATGATGCCTGCTGCAAAATGCAACCTACTCACAACGCACGAAGCGAGGGGACATGTCTCTCATACACAGACACAGGCGCTTCCACTACTGCTACGACTACTACTACTACTACTACTACTACTACTACTACTACTACTACTACTACTACTACTACTACTAGGCTAGCGCGCCTCAGGGCGCCTGGTCGTTTTGCTGCGGCTGAACGTCCGGACATTGGTGTTTTGCGTCATTTCCGGTACAGGCCGAAAAGGTAACTTAAAAAAAACTACTCGCGGGCAAGGGAAAGGAAGGTTTCAGGGTTTGGAAGCGATGTGTTGCTGTATGCCGGTCCCTGTTCTAAAGGTCAAGTCTGCAGCCCCTAGAGAAACAAAAACACTGTAAATACCAGTGTTTTGGGCATGGTCGCCAAAGGCAAGGACGCTTGCTTCGCGCACCGCCCCCTCGGCTTGGGCATCAGTGAAAAACTGCCCATCAATGACCCTACCCGTCCTAACAGTAAGATCATCCACGTAGGCAATCCACTCCTTAGTATACTTAAGGCGCCTACCTCTGCCGGGGGCATAAGCCCTATCAACCACAAAGTTGAAGTCATCTGGGCCGTTAATCGGGCCAAAGGTGAGGCCGACAGGGAGATACTTCCCTGATCTTGCCACAATGGCCAACACCTCGCGAGCACGCTTGGTGTTCTTAATCTGATTAAACCCACTAACCGCATCCACGAAGGTATACCAAACCGAACCTACTGCGGCGGCGAGCACATCGCTGCCCCGCCGACAATAGTACGTGGAGCGCTTAATTCGGGCATTCACACGGCGGTAGTCAACCACCAAGCGTCGCTTCCTATGCCGCTTATAGCTGGGCATTTCCTTGGTCGGAAACGGCGCAGATCCCCAAGCCGAGCTGCCGCGGATCAACTGACCCCGCTTGCATTCCTCTTCAAGCTTGTCGTCGACCCATTGCGCGGACTCGCCCCTCAGACTGTGAGGCTGGGACGAGACCGGCGGCCCGGTGGGGATGCAGTCATGGGCGAACTTCCTGACCGTGGTCCTGGTGGTGTCCTCCACCCAGAACCCAGCGGCCTTTCGCCGTATGACCTCCCTGACGGCTGCGATATCAGCATCGGTCAGCCCGGGTCTGGTTGGTCCAGGCTCGATCTTCAAACCCGACCATACGAGGTCTCTATAGGCCTCGGTGCGCCTAGGATCCTCCGCGACCTTCTCGCCCGCAAGAGCATAGACCTCAAGGTCAGCCCGGACGGAATCCCAGTCCTTGGCGTCCGCCTTGGTCCGCCAAAACGCTTCCTTCTCCGCGGCATACTTATCCACCTCCTTATCCAGCTCCGCACGCTCTGCTGGCGTGAGGTCCTCGCCCGACCGCACGTCCGGGAGGGGAACGACTGGAGAGGGCTGTGGCGCAGCCGCGGCGCTATCTGCACCCGCAGTCGCTGGAAAGCTTTCAACTGCAGCGGTGCACAGCTCTTCTGCGCCCCTCAGACCAAGGTCCTGGAGCGAGGCGCAGAAAGCCGCCCCTATGAGGTTGTAGTCGGATTGCGCGCGCTCAACGTGCTTGTGCTGCACTGCGCCTAGCGCATCCGGCCTACTACACCTCAAACCTACCGATTCTAAACTGAAATCGGCGAGCCACAGGGCCCCGCTCTCAACGAGGTTGCCGCGGCCACTGGCCCGCGCGAACTGGCACATGTCAGCCCGCACGAAAGCCCAAGGCCAGCGTGGCTCTGCGAGCGTCCCAAACAAGGCGCCCCACTCCTCTAGCCGCCAAGGTTCCCACTCGCCTTTTTGCGCCTGCAAACGCAGCGCGACGTGGGCGCCCGCGCGTGTGCGTTCCTGCGCACACCGGACGACTAGCTGGAGGAAAGCCCGGGGCACATTCTTGCCCTCAAGCCCAATTACGAGCACCTTCGGCTCTGTGCGCAGAACAGCGCCGCTAATGGCCTCCAAGTGCTCTTCTGCGGCCAGGTTCCAGGTGATCCCGTAGGCCTGCTTGCCTTGCACAAAAGCGGGAACAACCCTGTACCCGTGCCTCCTAGCCGCGTCGGAAACGACCGCGTCACCCCAAGCAACCTCTAAGACATCGGCAACCCCACCAAGGAAATACTGCCGGAACCAACTCTCGACAGCACCCGACTCTGGGGAAGCCCTAGGCTGCAACGCGCGGGGTTCCGCGACCAAGAGGTCCGCGAGGGCCTCTTGGATCGAGAGCACACTCGTGCCGGCACGAGACGCTCGCTCGAGGGTCCTGTCCTGCAACGAATACGCCCCCTTGTCCAACTTTCTGGCCGAGGCTGCAGCAAGCACGCCGTCGCGGTTTAGGTCGATTTTGGAAATGATTTCCTTCACAGAAACCGCTTCATGGGCCGGACGGGTCCCTTCTGAAAGCGTGAGCGCTCCGTCCTCGGCGATATATGCAAGCCGCCATTTGACGCGAACCCCGCTGGCGTCGGGGAGATAGCGATGGACGCCAACCTGCGCACGGGCCGCATCCAGCGTGACCCGTCCTAACCTGCACACCTTCGGGCCTCCACCTACACCCCGATAGGCAATGCGGTCACCAAGGCGGAGGACGAAGTCCCTCCCGCGCCTGGTCAGCGTGAACTCCACCTGCTTGGCGTCGCCTTGAACCTGCTGCCCTAAGCTGGGGCGAGACAAGTCGTCCCCGCCGGTTCCATCGTCCTCAAAGACGACCGGCTCGCGGGATTCCGCGCCATCTGCATCCGCAGGGACAAGAATGCAGTCTTCTGCGTGCGCCTCCATCGGGCCGCGCCGGGCGGAAGAAGTACCCCCCGACTCCATCGACACGGGCTCCAAGGTGAGCCTGTGGCCCTTGACTTCCAACACGCGCCAGGGGCCGGTCAGACCCGGTTTCCAAGGCACACGCCCCGCCCCCTCTGAGCGGGCCCTCGGAGCGTTCCAGACCACTCGGTCGCCTGGTTTAAGGTCCACAGTGCGCCTATGACGGTTTGCAAGCTTCGCCCGCGCTTCTGAAGACCGCGTCCAGTGCTCTCGGACCGCAGCAGCTAGCTCCGAGAACTGTTTGAACTGGCTCCGAGCCCAATCAGAGATTGGTTCAAACTGCAAGGCGTCTCGCAGGACGTCCTTTTCAAGTGGTAGAGCGAGCGACCAGCTCCGCTCTAGGTCCCTCGGGGTATACCCGCGGGGTCCCGGAGTGTTGTCTATGACGTACTCCGCCACCACGAGCCAATCCGACCAAGCTTCGGAAAGGGAGGCGCCGACTTGTCTGACGACCGCCCCCAGCACCTTTTGAACTTCTTGGTGGACTCGCTCGTTTGCGCCCAACTCACAAGGCCTCAAGGGCGCGCTAAACCGCCACTCGGTCCCAAGCATCGCGCTGAGTTCTGCCATGAGCGCGTTCTTGAACTCTGGCCCTCTGTCCGACCTGATGAGGCTCGGGATCGTCCTGCTGCGAAGCACACAGCGCACGAACGCCCTCCTGACTTCCGGATGAGTCAGAGACCTCATCGGCTCGAGGAGGACAGCATGACTGAGGCAATCGAAGTACGTAAGCGAGTACCTATGCCCCTCCCTGTCCTCTCGGTTCGGACCCTCACAGTCCACGCTGACTTCCTGCCAGCATGTCTCGGCGCCACACTTGACCGCACGAGCTTCAACCTTCGTCGGTCGAGAGCGGCCTTTAATGCAGGCGAGACACTTGGCGACCCAGGTCCGCACATCTTTCTCCAAATCGGGCCACCAGACTGCCCTCTCCAGCAGTTTGATGGTAACCTCGGCAGACCTATGGGCCCCAAGGACTCCACAGTGGACTGAATTGTAGCAGGCGCGGCGCCAGGTCACCCCATTCGCGCCCGCAGCCCCGTTGGGAACCACTGGGACGACGACGGTTTGACCCGTCCTGAGGGTCACCTCGCGCTCCAACAACCCGTCTCCGGATATCACCATCGGCGGCTCCGGCTTGCGAATCGAGCCCGCCAATGAGGGATCGCGCCGCTGGCCCTCGTACCACGCCGTACGAAGGGATCCCGTGACTCGGAACTCCGAAATGTTCGCCGCGTCCCTCGCCTCGACCGCAAGCTGTTCGCGACGATTTTCGTCCTCCCCCGCGGCCAGGCTCAAAGACGGAACACCGCCCTTAAACTCGACCTTGACCTTGGTTGAGGAATGGTCCCAAATGCACAGGATAGGGCTTGGCTGACGAGCTCTAGAACCACAGCAGGGCCATTGTGCTCCTCACCCATAAACGCCAAAACTCTACCCTTCAGCTTGCAGTCATTGGCATTCTTCCCGCGACTGATAGCGCCCGCGGTCCAATGCCCTTCTACGCCCTCATTGGACGCAGAGAATTGAGCAAGGACCCTTGACGCCTGCCGGGTAGAACCGCGGGGATCCGAGGCTTCTCCGGTTGCCCGCCAGCCAATGACCTGAGTAACCCTACCCACAAGGGCTATCAGCTTGCCGAAGGAGGGGTCTAAGGCAACCTCCTTGCCCTTAGACCTCCAGAGCACTTCGCACTGCTCATTCACGACATGTCTGTGGCCGTGCCAGTTCACCACTGACGACCAATGCACGACGATGTCGCCCTGAACCGCATCCAGGGGCGAGCAGTTGTGCCCCGCCACCACAGCACCATCTTCTCTAACCACCCATGTGGTCCAGTAAGGCTTCACATCGCCCCACTTGGAAAGATCCTTGTGCTGGGAGCCGAGGCTGAGCTTCATGGAATGGCCCTTCTTCCATATCTTCCCACTCAGCATGCCATATGCTGTGGGAACTGGAGCATCCTTGGGCGTAGTCCTGAACCCTACCGCCCATTGCTGGATGGTTGAGGACCTAACCCTAAACAAACCTCCTGTCCTATCCAAAGTTGCAAGGACGGAGTTGACCTCTAGGCCCACCTCATGGGCCTCAAGGTCGCCCTCAAGCGGAGGCTCGGGCTCCTCCCGCTCGGCTATCTCTACCGAGGTATCGACTGCCTCTTTCTCGATGCAGGCGGGGCAGCGAGAAAACAGGTAGGTCCGTTTGCCGCAGATGCATAGACCCTCATGGTCCCAGAGGGGTCGTGACGGTTCGTCCAGCATCCCTCTAATGCTAGCATCATCGATGGAACGAACCGCGTCCAACCTCAAGGACCGCAGAACTTCCGCCCCCAATGCCTGCTTCCCTACGATCCCAAAACCTCGCAGGGGAGGCTCCGGAAAATCCTTCTTGAGTTCCGGACAAGCCTCGGCCACTTCCAAGTGGCCTTGCTGCGTGCGCCAAAGGCGTGGCCGCACCGCCCAGATAGCCTTGATGCCTGCCCAAGCCTCTCCTACAGCCCTAGCTTCTTTGCGCTGCAGGTTCCTTGCTTGGAGCGTAAGCTCAACAACCAAAGGCCACCTAAGGACGGCTGTGACCAGCCCGCCTTGCCCAAGTCCTACGAGGAACTGCGGACGAAACCCCGAAGCTTCCCTAAGAACCTTGGCACAGCAAGTCGACCCTGATCCGCTTGATCTTCTTGGTCCCTGCGAGCCTGCCTGCCCCGCAATCAAAATGCGAGGCGAGCCCGTCGGTATCCTCAAACGGACCCCAACAACCCCTGACAGCCACAGAAATTCCAGGGAGGCTCGCTTGGAAGACGCGCCTGATCTCAGTCAGCTCTGCGTCCTGCTCTTTCCAACGCGCGTAGTCAAAGACAACCATGACGCGCACCGGAAGGGCTGCGACGACGCACATCGGCACAGCCGCGGCCTGGACACGGCCCGCAGGCTCTGGGACGGCGTCGTTGCCGACCGCCCAGGGCACGGGTCCGTCACCCTCAGTACCCTCTCCGAGGTACTGGTCCAGGTCGAAACCTCGGAGTTGGCCCGAAAGGCCCTCGAGGTCTTTCGTCCTCGCCGCAAGGAGCGCATCCCGATCTTTGGGATTGCGGCTAAAACTGTCACCCAGCGTCGCTGAGCGACCGCTAAGGCTCCTTATTTCGGACCCATCCATAAGGATTTCTGCAACCCACCGGACGAGCTTCGGATCCATTCCGATGTCCGATGTTTGCGCTCGGGTAAGGTTGGCATGATCTGTCCAACACAGAGTCCGAATAGAGCCGAACATGCGGCGTGTCGCCCGCTTTACCTCGAGCTGGGCAAACGCCTCCTGTATCAAGGGCGGCCAGTTCTGCTGCGCGGGGGTCAGGCTCTTTGAGTGCGTCATAAGCACCTTGAGCTGACTCAAGTCACGCGTCATCTGCACGACGCTGCCCCCTACCGCGATGCCCGACGCATCCGCGATCTGCTCAAGGGGACACGACCCATCCGCAGCAGAGGCCTCATCGAAGGTAGCCAAATTGATGCGGTTCTGCATCATGCGCTTAATCGCTTTAAAGGCTTTGCAACCCTCGGTGGCGGCTGAGCCCAGCCCGCCTTCAGGAAAGACGGCGCCTGGCTTCTGCCACTGCCCTAAAATCTTGGCTGCGTGCCCATACTCAACAGGCAGGTAGCCGCGCAACCAGTTTGCGCAACCCAAAAATTGCTGAATGTGAAGCTTCTCCCAGAGCGGGGGAAAGTCAATCACCGCCTGACAACGCTCTTCGTCAGGCGAACTCCCGTCCCGCCCAATGTTGTGTCCCAGGAGCTTGCCTTTGGAGACACAAACTTCGGCCTTGCTGATTCCAAAGGAGAACCCAAACAAGATTGACTTATCTAGGAAACCCTCTAAGGAAACGAGGTGGTCGAGGAGGTGCGGGCACGCTTTAGGGTGCCGGGCGCGCATATCTGCCGCGAGCTTCTCATAATAGTAGTCCGTTGGAGGCTCTTCGATCATCTTCTCGATGTCCCAGCTCTCCACGATATGATAGCTCGGGCAGCGCGCCGTATCGACCGCGTCTGCTGGGCGCACAGCGTCACTTGCGCCTCTCCCAGCAGTGGCCGATCCCTTACGCCAGCCAGCCCAGCGTGGCCCCTTGCGCGTCCTAAAGACCGCGAGGCGTTCGGTGACTGGAACCTCATCGCTGCACGCAACGCTTTCCGCCACACGCAAATCCCTCGTGTCCCAGAGACGCCACGCCTCACCTACGCGCTGAAGCAAGCACGTTTCGTAAGGCGCCTTCTCGACCGCCAGAGTCCCGAGGTCCTTCTGCGCAGGGCGCCTACCCCACACAGACGCGTAACCACCCGGCGCCTCCCACCAGCTGTCGACGCTTGGAAGGTGGTCCAAGCAAGTAAGCACTCCAGGCTCCTCAACAGGGCGCCCAACCGGGCCGCTCCCGCCCCACACCGAAGCGAGAACAGTCACCGCAGCAAGGACCGATAGCACACCGATCCTGGCGCCGGTACGCAGCCGCCCAAAGGACCGCGCACACGAGGAACAACCTTGGAAGCTTCTTGCCGCGGCCCTGGACGCGGACCCGCAAGCAAAGCACGGGTCGTGGTCAACCGAGGCAACGGCGACCCCACAATCCGCACATGCCTGCGGAGACGGCTCCGACTCGAAAACCGTCTCAACCGCGCCACAACCACAGGCCGCAGTGCTTACGAGGCCGGAACGCACTTCCGCAACAACCTCGCCCGGCTGGAGAGAGTGATCACACTCTTGGGCTGCGAGCAACACAAACCCCTTTCCCTCTCCTGTGGGCCAAAGGCCTGGTACGGCCTCGACCCCGCATTCCACCGGAAGCACTACCTCGGACAGGGATCCCTCTGCGGAGACCCCGGGCTCCCGCACGACAGGCACCAGCACCCCGTCGCCTGGCGAGAGCTCGAGAGGCTCTTCCCCGTCGTAGCGGAGGAGCTCCCGACTTCCGCACCCAGGCTCGGTGCATGACGCGTCGTCCAGGCTCGACAACCGCGCCTCGAAGGCGTAGGCCCTGTCCTTCCGGGTCTTGCTGTGATCCTCGCACCTGGGCATCCTGATTCCCAGCGTGTCGAGGACGTGAAAGTCGGGACCCGGCCTGAAGCCCAGGCCCATCCTTCCGGCGCAGTCCAACGCTCTGCCGCCGAGGATCAGTCCGTGCCAATCGGACGTCCCCCTGGCTGCGATTTTGCATCGCACGAAAATTTCAGTGTTGGGGCGACAGTCGTCCGCCGTCCTGCCTTCCAGCAGCGTGACGCGCAAGACTGCTGCCCCCTTCAGAGGAACGGGGGCTCCCGAAGCAATGCCATGCACATATTCGGGGTGGACCCACTTCTCGAGTCTCACGACCGGGAAGCCGGGATCTTCGGTACCGATCCCCAGCTCTGCAGCCCGGTTCATCATGCCCACCACAAGTTCCTCGGTCACGTGGTTTGCGCCGGCGCATCCGTCGAGCATGCACTCGACCTTACGGTCGAGCACCTGGACTACCGTTCTGTGCTGGTAGCCTCCTGGCTCGTTGTCTGCCAGGCTCCACCAGTCCTTCGGCAGATCGTCCAGGGTGGCGAACTTGTCCCGCCCGCCCTTGCTCAACGGAAGCGCGTGCTGCTGCACCGCGGCGCGTCCTGCGGCTCCTGAGACGCCTGCCTGGACGCCTGAGCTGCCTATCTGGACACTAAACGCGGCGAAGGGGTTGGACATGGAAGCCCCGGAGGGCGCGGCCCAGTTGGCAGGCAAGGCCGGCGTCCCTCCCGAGGTCGTCAGGTTGTGGACCATGTCGCAGCTGGCTCCTTTCTTGCACGACCCATTCTTGGAGAAAAAGGGGCAAACAGTGCCTGGTGGCTTTGCCGCGCCTTTGGCCGCAGCCTTAGGCTTTGCGCTGGCCTTTGCCTTGCCACCTCCCTTCCCTTTGCCCTTGCCTTTCGCCGTGGCAAAGGTTTGGTCACCCTTCTTGGCCGCGAGAGCTTTTCTGCGAAGCTCCTTGTCGTGGCTGTACGGGCAGGCATCCCCTTTCGGGCAATTCCCGTGGTCGCGAAAGTGGAAGCAGATCTTCTTGTCCGCTCCTTTGCCAGCTCCCTTCGACGCAGCGGCAAACGTGTGATCCGCGCCAGCCTTGGCCGCGGCAGCTGCTCCCTTCGCAGCAGCCTTCGCGGCGGCCTTGAGGCTCCGAATCTCCTTCTGAGCCTCGGCTAGCGCGACCGACGGGTCCGCGCTTGGAGAGCCGGTCGTGGAGTACACAGAGTGGGAAACAGCACGGTGCGCTGCTTCCCTCTGTTCGTACTCCAAGACGACTTTGTGGCTCTCCTCCCAAGTCTGCGGCCCTCTCAGCCCGCCGTCCTTGGGATCGCCGGGCCACAACCGCTTGTCGTTACGTATCTCCTTTTGGAGATACGGGGGCATCTTGCGGAGGTACGAGAGATACAACTCTCGTGGGGTCTTCCCAAGACCCACCGCCTCAAGGTCCGCGATCGACGCCTCAAACAAAGGCTCGAATTGGTGGCCTGTGAGCTTGCCCTTAGCGAGGGAGGCATGCTCACCATCCACGCGGACTTCTCTTTCCTCCCGCGATTCCCCGAACATCAAGTGCTTGTTCTTGATGCGGTCGTACACTGCCTGTGGGTCGGAGAGAACCTCTCCCGACTTCCACGCTGCGCGGTAGGCGTTCGTGTACGTCTTCATGCGCGAGCCGCGGCAGCGCCCGCGTAGCGCTAGCAGCTTCTCGCGCGCACTCATACCGCGACAGTTGTTGGCGAGCGCGCAGACGTCCTCGAACTCCTCGTAGAATAGGACAACGTCTCGCGCGTCCGACTTGTCGTCGGTCAGCGTCGGCCACGTGAGGTCAGTTTTGACCGTCGTTATGGAGCTTTGCCCGCCCCTTTGCGCTAACGCTTCTTTCAGCGCTTCAGTTTGGGCGGCGAGTGCGGCGGCGAAATCGCCCGCCGGGTTTTGGGACCCGGTCTGCGAACCTCCGCCGTCTGAACCTCGCTTCAGGGCTTCTATCTCCATCTCCAGCGCCGCGAGCTTTGCGCGCAAAGGGGAATCGCCGTCCGTCGCGCCCAGGTCACGGGCCGCGGAAGGACCACCTGCAACCTCGGCAGTGTGCAAACCTCCACGGTCCAAACTTACCCCCAACCCACTTGCAGTCGCAGGCTGTGGGAGCCCTGGGGAACGCGGCCCCACGGCTTCAACTGGCACATCGGACGGGGAGCTCCAAACCTTCTCTTGGCTCGAGCTTTCTTTTCCCCCTAGCGCGAGGATAAGCTCCCCGATGCATTGGATTTCACGCTGAATCTCCTCTGCGTCTTCGGGGTCCTCGCCACCGCGCAAAGCCGCGACCGAGAACCTGGTCCGCAGCCGACGGACCATCTTTGTCGGATGCCAGTCCCCGCCTATCTTCGAGAACTCATCCGCAAGGAGGGTGGCTTTGGTGCTCAAGGCGTCAAGGTCACGGGAGCTCACCGTGACTCCATGCGCTTTGAGCGCGAGGACAATCCGCGAAACGCGCGTCAAGTAGTCCGCGACCGGTTCCTGGTCTGGACGGAAAATCGCGCGCAGCTCCGCCTGCAAGCCCTCTGCGGTGCCTGGCACTGAACCTGCTGTCGACGGCGGACCGGACGGTCCCGCCGGGCGGGACCCTGGTGCCGTAGCAGGGACATAGGCAGCACCGGTAGGGACCATGGCCAGCTCCCTAGCCGCGGCGCTGACGTCCACCCGCGGCGGACTGTCGCCTCCAGCGCCCGAGGCCTCAGGGACTAGCTCGGAGTCCTCTTCTTCTTCCTCTTCCTCCTCGTCCTCGCCTTCGGCGTCGTGGAGGAACTTCATGACCTTTCGCCAGAGAGCCGCCTCCTGCTCTGGCGTTGTGCTAACCCCATCCCGCTTGGACAACGGACGACTGCCGGTCTCCCTACGCCACTTAAGCCAAGCGACGTAGCTCATCCGCTCGGGATAGGGAACGTCACCACCCTCGATCGCTTCGAGGAGGGTGACGCCCTCGGCCTGACCTGCAACCTCTGCGGACATCGCCGCGCCTTGGTTAGCAGGCCGCAGGCGTGGCACACGAAGCGCCGCGCCTTGGTTAACAGGCCGCAAGCGTGGCACACAGTCCACGCGTCCAGGTCACGGACCGCGACAGACAAGCAAAGCAATGCTTGCCCACTCGGGCCGTAGGCACAAGAGCTGTACGTTTCCCAGAACAGCCCCCAATTGTGAAGTCGACCAGCACTGGACTTGCACTAAGCCAATGCAATCACAGCCCGGCCACGCTGTTTTACGACTTCGCGAGTTCAAGCACTTGTGCAGCTACGCCTGAGTGCGTCCGGTCGGACCGCACAGCAACCTAAGAGCTACTGTACGAAACTACCGTGCTCAAAGGCACAAGCTCGGTACTTGAGCCAAAACATTGGCATTGTTACGAATTGCAAAACTTCGCATGCAAAGGAAAACTACTACAGTACTGGCCCTGGCAGCTTTGCACATGCAGCGTGCGTGCATAGACCTGCTCACAGTATGTACTATGTATTTTGTATTATATATTATATATTATATATCATATATTATATATTATATATTATATAATTTATTATACATATTATATATTATCTGTTATACTATATATATATATATTATATTTAACATTATATCATGTGTATATATATATATATACACACTTATACTTATATATATATACATATATATATATATATCATTTCTATTAATATTTATATTTTCATATGGTCGTACATTATATGATATGTGTATGTATATAAATAAGTAAATATTAATATGAATAAATAAATAAATATATATATATATATATATTTATTTATATTGCATATTGTATATTATATGTCATGTATTGCATATCATATATTGTATATTGCATATTATATACTGCATATAATGCATATTTAAAATATATAATATATAATATATACTGTATACATAATATACAATATATAAAATATATAATATTATTTGTTATTAATTAATTTATTATTTATTATTCATTATATAGTATATTCTATATATTATGTAGTATGTATTATATATTGTTCTTTGAAGCCATCGGAATGCAAAGAAAATGGAAGTTTTTTGCTTAAAACATGTAGAAGTAGAGTTTTTCCGATGGAAACATAGAGATAATAGAGGATTTCTCATGGAAACGTGAAGACAGTAGACGTTTTCTTGTGGGAGTATGAAGAAATAGAGGCTTTCCCATTGAAAGATCGAGAAACTAGAAGGTTTTCCAACCACTACCACCACTTCTACACATCGTGCGAACATTGTTTGCAAATGGGGAGGGCTGCGCCCCCCCCAACCCCCCCGCTGTTTTTTTAAGCTGTGCAAAGCGTGCTGCAAAGCCAAGTGGGGGGGTGTGGGGGGGGGGGCTGCGCCAACCCCAACCCCGCCGCGTTTTTATCAAGCTGTGCCACTGCAAAGCGTGCTTTATGAATCTTGTTGAAGCCATTGGGATACTAAAAAGTTTGAGTTTTTCTTAAAATACATGCAAATAGAGGTTTTCCGATGGAAACATAGAGATGATAGAGGTTTCCTATGAAAACGTGAAGAAAATATTTTCTTGTGGGAATATGAAGAAATAGAGGTTTTCCTATTGAAAGATCGAGAAAATAGAAGGTTTTCCAACCGCTACCACCACCCACTACTACCCATCGTGCGAGCATTGTGTTTGCAAATGGGGGGGGGGGCTGCGCCCCCCCCAACCCCCCCCTCCCCCCCCCCTTGCCCCCCCCCACCCCCCCCACCCCGCCTACCCCCCCCCCCACCCCCCCCCCACCCCCCCCCCCCCAACCCCCCCCCCCCAACCCCCCCCCCCCCCCCCGCTGTATTCCAAGAGGAAAATGGGTTATTTTTTTTTGATGCTTATTTATTTCTTTTTTTATCCCTTGGGGTTATTTTTTTTTGATGCTTCTTTATTTTTTTTTTGATCCTTCACCCCCTCCTACTCCTCCTACTCCTCCTACTCCTCCTACTCCTCCTACTCCTCCTGCTCCTCCTACTCCTCCTACTCCTCCTACTCCTCCTACTCCTCCTACTCCTCCTCCTCCTACTCCTCCTACTCCTCCTACTCCTCCTACTCCTCCTACTCCTCCTACTCCGCCTGCTCCTCCTACGCCTCCTCCTACTGCTACTCCTACAACTTCTCCTACTACACCTTACCACTCCTCTTCCTACTACTCCCACGACTCCTACTCCTCCTACTCCTCCTGCACCTACCAGTCCTCTCCTACTCTTACTCTTGCTCCTACTCCTACTCCTTCTTCTTCTTGTTTAAGGTTCCTCGGGAGGCGTGATTTGGGGTTGGGCCCTTGCGGGTTCTTTCCGTGGGAGGCTGAAGTGCATGAAGTTGCTTCTGACCCTATGCCCTCCAACCACCCCCCCCGCGCCCCCACAAGCTCTGCGAGGCCATGATGAATGGGGCAACCCCTTTGCGCATGGCTTGGGGTCGCACTACCAGCAGTCGGCTACGTGCGGCGTGATCAGGGCTACAACCAGATGTACAGCCAGGGATGCGACGAGGCCTCCTTGCCCTGAGGGTTTGGAGTTGAAGGCTAATGTTTGGGAACGACCATCTGTCTGGAGCATTGCTGGGCATGCTTTTCTATGCAGGTTCCTTCGTAGAGCAAGTCTTGTCCGGTGAGAGTTTGTGCCTGGAACCGAGCTGAGGCATACCAACCAACCTGGAACAATGGCTGCGGCTATGCGCAGGCGGCCTTGAAGTGCTATGCCTGCTGTGTCTTTCTGCGTGCCCTGTGCCCTCGCCCCGTGCATCTTGATCGGAAGAGCTCGAGCTGATGCGCGCAGGGCAGCCAGCCATGGCAGCAGATGCAGCAGGAGCAGAACTGGATGCAGGCGCCGCCTTGCTGTCGGTCGGCGGAGATGAGCTGGGCGGAGATGAGCTGCGGGCCCCCGAGCTGCGCAGGCGATGGTTAATATCGGCGTGGAGCCGGACCAGTCCGGCGATGAGGCCAATGTATAACTTCTGGGGCTTGAGCGGTGCTCACCATGACGACGAGACACCAAAGCTTGCAGTTGGACCGGTTGGCTTTAATACTTGCTGGGCGGGGGGGGGGGGGGGGGGGGGGGGGGGGGGGGGGGGGGAATGGCGCGCAGGGGCTGCAAGGGTTGTCAGCATCACACCGACCAGCGCACAGAGAGCAGCCTGGCAGAAACCCGACAAGCTCTTGCGGACGATAACTCTAGGGTGGTGGCATGCGTGGCATTGGGTTCGTTGAGGGTGCGGTTGCAGGACACTCCAGCTAACTCGAAGCTGTAGCTTCCGGTGTTCAAGGCGTTCACATGAGCAGGATGTCATTTCTTGCCTTCCCTGTGCCTTTCGGGGGCCGGCAGGAAATGGAGAGCACGAGCGACGTGTCAAAGCGTGAGCTGGAGGACCTTGCCGGTTTCTGGATCTGACTTGACACGCTCGCGATATGTGATGCATCGCCTCTTGCTGGGCGGGGGGCCGGGGGGGGGTGGGGTGGGCTGGGGGGAGGGAAAGGCAGCCTGCAGGACACGCAGGCCAGTTGAACGGTTGAACGTGTGCAAGGCGTTCACATGAGAGCAGGATCTCATGTCTTGCCTTCCCTGTGCTTTTCGGGGGCCGGCAGGAAATGGAGAGCACGAGCGACTTGTCAAAGCGCGAGCTGGAGGACCTTGCCGGTTTCTAGATCTGAGTTGACACGCTCGCGCCTGAGGCGAGTAGGGTACGTAATGATGCGTGATGCATCGCCTCTGGCAGGAAAAGAGGGACCAACACCAAAGAGAGGCGCAAGACCTTGCTCGTGACCTGAAGGACACGCCCTTTGCTGCACCTGCCCAGGTTCACACTTTGGGCATAGAGGCCATGTTCCGAGCTGCTAGCAGATCTTGTGTCTGCGTACAGCGTGACAGGAGAAGGAAGGTGACTTGAAGAAGCTGCTGCAGGGCCAAGAGAGGATCGAAGCTTCGCAAGAGAGGACCGAAGGTGCGGTCTCTAGAGAGGACCGAAGGTGCGGTCTCTAGGCTGGAGGCCGGGGGTCCTACCGGGAACAAGTAGAAACCCTTAATCCCCAGACAATACATAATGCCCTCTATGTTAGGTTAGGATTAGGGTTCCTGACAGGGGCTCCTCCCATTTTCTCTTGACTAGTCCAACACTCCTTCTACTTACAAGAGACCCCCCTTTAGGGCAAACCTCCATATCACACGCCACCTCTGCTGCCCTACCCCCTCGAGCGGGAGCAGAAACCCTTATTTCCAACCCACCCTCGGGAGCAGAAACCCTTATTTCCAACCACCCTCCCGGCAGAGGAGAATGCGTTATTTCCAACCTCCCCCCCGGCCCCGCCAGCGCCGCGAATCAGAGCTCCCAAGCCTTCAATAAGAATTGCGTATAAATGGACGCAGAGCAAAATAATTATAACATTTAAAATTACAGTTCTACCATTCAAACGTCCATATACAAATATAAATATAAATACATATATATATATATATATGCAAATAGAAAATAAATACATATACAAATAAATGAACAAATAATATAATGCATATAAAATCTTTCACAAATAAGGGTTTCTCACAATGGTTTCTCCCGCCAGCCCTTGAATTAGGGCTTGGCACGTCGTGTCAGGCCCGGATAGAGTTCAGCGCTGGGCTGCAGCAGCTGGAGTCACCTTTCCACTGGTTCTGAAGGTCAGCGAAGTAAGTGGGGCGCAAACCGAAGTTACGGTGAGCTCGTTAT
Organism: Symbiodinium natans; assembly: GCA_905221605.1. Lineage (NCBI taxonomy): Eukaryota > Dinophyceae > Suessiales > Symbiodiniaceae > Symbiodinium > Symbiodinium natans. The sequence continues at coordinate 81,752 of CAJNDS010000023.1, forward strand.
CCTATGATGCGGCGGACTTGAAGCAGCAGCTCGCAAAAAGGATTGCCAAGGGTCCGATGCACTATTGCCTAAAGCTCTTCGTTGGCGAGAAGCAGTTGCAAGACGATGCCATCTTGCGATCCGCTGCTGCGGACCTGGTGGCGCAGCAGTTCAGTCTGCTCGTGGTGGTTGAGAAGGCTGCGCTGTTGGCGAACGGAGCCAGGAAACGGGTTGAAAAGGAGCTCAGGGAGCTTCAAGAAGGGCTTCCAGACATCGGCGAGATGCTGCAGGAAGTTGTTTGGGAAAACCCTGGCCGACAGCGGATCGTCGCCAGTATCAAAGGCAAGCCCGGGACACCCTATGCAGAAGGGGTTTTCGACGTCGAGTTCGTGTGTCCTGTTGACTATCCTTTCAAGCCACCCAAGGTGTCCTTCCGCACGGAGATTTGGGCGGCACATGTTGGACAGGGACGCATCAAAGGCATCAGAGACACCAGTGATGTTTGGAGTCCTGCCAACAGCATTCCCAAACTCCTTCAGGCAATCTACGAGAGAATGGAGAAGCCTGAGTTTATCCTTCCAATGTATCCACAAGAGCGAGACCGGGTGGATTTGCCAAATCCGGAAGCCGCTCGGCAGCTCCAGGACAACCCAGCAGAGTTTGATGCCCAGGCCAAGGAGTGGACCCGGCGATATGCCGCCCCAAGGCAGCAGCACGAGCAGCCTGAAACGGCCTGAGAGTCTCTTGTTTTGAGGTTTCCAGGGAAGCTTGCGAAGCGAGTGGAGGCCCAGCAAGCGAAAAGTTGCTCGTGTAACACGAGCACCGCTTTTGTACAGCCAGCAAGACGTGTTGGTGACCGCGCCTGGCCTTGTCTCCGAGAGGCGTGTCCCAAACACGCAGGACTCAAGGCTCGTACTTTCGCACCCGCTGTTGCGAAAAGCTCCGCTCTGGTCAGCCGACTTGTGCGGTAGTGCTGGAACAGCCAAACAAGAATGTACCTTCAAATGGCTTGCCGCAACTCGAAGCACCTCCTACATGTCCTGCATCTCATGCGAAATGCATCTAGGCCGCCTTCAACGGCCGCGCTTCAGAGCCTGGACCAAGCGAAGGAGGCCTTTGGGGATCCCAGAATGTCGGCCCTGTAGGCTTACCAGATCTGTGGGACTTTTCTGACATTTCTGACACTAGACACCGGTGCTAAGTGTGGTCACGCGAAAGAGCACCGACCATAGCCCGTTCAGTCTAGTGAGTCTAGCGGGCTTTCGAGTGAGGGAGTTTTTCAAGGTCATGGACCTCTGGCTTGTGTTTGTGGATGATCTAACGGATTATGTGGGAATCTTCACGCCAACGTTGACACCTCTGTTTCTGGCGTGCATACGAATCGTACGCTGTCTGGGAAGTTCTTCGCGAGTTTGGTCCCTAGAAACTGACCCTCAAACCGTAAACCCTAAACCCTAAACCCTAAACCCTAAACCCTAAACCCTAAACCCTAAACCCTAAACCCTAAACCCATAAACCCTAAACCCATAAACCCTAAATCCCAAACCATAAGCCGCAAATCCTCATCTGCCCTACGTGGGTAGGGTAGGGTGTCACTCTGTATCCCCAAGCCCTAAACCCTAAACCCTAACCCCAAGCCCCAAAACCCTACAAAACCCCAACGGAATTGCGCCTCGGGCCGGCAAAGCTTGCCTTCGTTGCACTATCGGTGGACTGCTTACAGGGCCCACCCAAACAAGCTTTAGGGTGTAGGGTTTTAGGGTTCAGGGTTTAGAGTTTAGGGTTTAGGGTTCGGGGTTCAGGGTTTAGAGTTAGGGTTTAGGGTGAGCTCGTTGAACTCCAATTGGTTGTCTCACGGCACTGCTTGTCTGATCCCGAAACCCTAAGCCCTAAGTACAAAGCTCTAAGCCCTAAGCCCGAAAACCCCCAGCGCCCTAATCCTTAATCCCCCCCCCCCCCCAGTTAGTGGAGACCATTTCCATTTTCTAACAATGCCCACCCCCTAGGCCACCCAAGACCCAAAACCACAACAACCTATACCTCAACCCTAAACTCACCAAAAGAGTCACGCCAATACCCATACCATGGAACCACCAGAAAACCCATAAAAAGACCCACATAGAAAAACCCCATCCTCAACCCCATACACCCGCACTCCCATAGAAAACCCGTATTCCCCAACCCATATTCCCCAACCCTTGAAAATGGACATGGTATTCTCTAAGAAAATATCTATAATAGGAATAAGTAAGGTTTAGGAATAAGGTAATAGCTTTCGGTTACTATCACTGCGTGTCGCCGTCCTAGGTCCATATCCCCACCAACCGGGGCAATATCCCCACCAACCTAGGTCCATTTCCCAACTACCACACAAAATCTAGGTCAATATCTATACCAACCTAGGCTACAAACATAACATTAAAACAGATCAATAATGCTATGGTTGCTAAACTATAGCGAAAACACATTCTCCACATACTCCATAGATTATTAAACTTTCAAAATCTCGTGTCCCCTAAACCTGATATTTACTTCGGCCCTGCAGCAGGACGAGCGCAGGGAGCCACCCTTGTCAGAAACCGAGTCTGCATGTCCGCGTCGTGAGGGGAAGCTGACAAGCAGCTTGCCACCCGACGCTGTACAGCGCAGGGGCCGATGTAAGGCTGTCAGCCCTGAACCCTAAACCCTAAACCCAAATTCTAAACCTTAAACCAAGGGCTTTGATCTGCCGTCAAAGTTTGCGTTCTGCTGGATTCCGAGACCATTGCTTAGGGTTTAGGAGGGTTTAGTTTATTGCTCTATGTTTGTGTTCAACCCTAAACCCTTACCCGAAATCCTAAACCCTAAACCCTGAACCCTAAACCCTGAACCCTAAACCCTAAACCCTAAACCCTAGACCCTCACCGTAGACCCTAGACCACAAGCCCACCCCAAGCCCTGATCTCTAGGTTTGAGGGTTTGAGGGTTTGAGGGTTTGAGGGTTTGAGGGGGGTTTAGGGTTGATGGGTTTAGGGTCTATCACCACATCTTACTGGCTCCTCCAGTAAAACCGCGAACTCCTCTAGTCAGCAGATACGAATCGTATCGTTGAAGACATACACTTTGTATGTAATAAAAGATATTGACCCGAAACCCTAAACCCTAAACCCTAAACCCTGAACCCTGAACCCTAAACCCTAAACCCTAAACCCTAAACCCTAAACCCTAAACCCTAAACCCTAAACCCTAAACCCCTCATTTTCCGTTTACATGGTCAGTTCTCTAAATTATGGTCCCTTGTTGGGTCCCTTAAACGAGAGCGGCAGCCTTGTAATAAGTCAACCCTAAACTTTCAACCCTAAACCCTGAACCCTCAACCCTAAACCCAAAACCTTCAACCCTAAACCCGCAACCCTCCCTCAACCCTAAGCCCGAAACCTTACACCAGGAGCTCGTGCCCACATTATATGGCGCAAGGTCGCCGGGCCCAACTACAACAGAGGGCTCCGAGCTACCTCGTTGTCATCGTGCGCATTTCAATCGTTTTAAGGGATTTGGAACAGCTGCCCGGCTCCCAAGGGGCGTGCCGAACCCCTTGCAGCACGCTGCGCCCCCCGCATGAAGGCGCTCAGCACACCGAAGGGGACGCAGGAAAAGACTTTCCCAGACACAGCTGCAGAATCCACCTCGCACCTCTCTACAGATACGAGAGGGTGGCACCTGACTTTAAAGGTGGCCCGCAGCGATGGATGCAAAGACGAGAACACGACGGCTTTCAGGCCCCTGAAACCGCCAACTCCCTAATTCAGGGTCAGAAAAAATACGAATAGTATTCCCTCATTGTCCCTATAGAGTTTTACTAGAATGATTAAATAATGGCCACCAAAACCCTTTTCTAACAATGAAGGCCCCGATATTAGCCCCTCTCCGTGACACATGCCCCCTAAACCCGAAACCCTAAACCCTAAACCCTAAACCCTAAACCGACTGGGAATGGGGACTTGCTGGCATGCCGCAGGGATTCAGGGCGGGAGTTTAAGCAGGGTTTATTTATAGGGTTGCGGATTGAGAAGCTACAAGACAACTAGGGCTTAGGGCTTAGGGTTTAGGGTTCAGGGTTTAGGGTTTAGGGTTAGGGTTTAGGGTTTAGGGTTGAGGGTTTTAGGGAATCATCAACACTCACCAAAACTTCTCAGGCTCCCATTAGTACATTGACTCCACACCTTTGTGCTATTGTTAGGTGACCACCCGTGGACTTCCAGGACACCCCAAATTACCTCCCATCTACCCCCATCACGTGGTCTCACCAATACGGTTACCTGCAAAGTATCGGATCTGCCAGGGCTGCAAAGGTTGGCATGATCTCCTAGGCCACGGGGTATGAGAACGACAGATCCTGTTGTGGGCTGTTCAAGGCGGTTACTGTGAGACATGTGTTCCCACTAATGTTGTGGGTGTCAGGGATGGTGGTTGTGCTACTTTGTTGGAGTTGTGCCATAGTGGGACCTTCCACGGCCAACACAAAAGCGGGGACTCGTAGCCTAGGGACAAGCAACAGAAACAACTCCCGGCACGAAAAGGGTGAGAACAGCTTACTCCCTCTTTCCTTGTTTCGGCATTGTGGGTTTGTTCCGGCACCGGCCTTCAGTATCATCAGGTGGGATGGCTACAAGAACAGGTCGTATGATATTTGGCGTGTAGCTGGTCCGGCTCCGCTTGAGGGATAATGACGGATGTGGAGTTGCCGCTTCCTCCTCCCTCGTTGCTCCCTCGCCTTTATACCCAGTGAAAACGACCCCCTGTCCGTCAGTCCTATCATGTCCTATCGGTCACCTCTTCTTTCATTCCTGCCTGCTTGCCATCCTTCCTTTCTTACAGCACGCCTAGCTCCCTGGGGTCACCCGAAATGTGCATGTCACACGGTCTCCTCCCATGAGTGCCTATGATGCTCTCTTCCTTCCTTCCTTCCTTCCTTCCTTCTTTCCGCACCTATCCCCCCCGGTTCAGCGTGGAGCTTCCCCATCACCTAGCCCCCAACACGAAACGATCCACACCCATACCATCATGGGTCGCCTCCCTGCGCACTGTAACTAGTACGACCCTTTTGGGTTCTGCTACATATCTCTAGCTCAAACGCGTGCCCGGCACTCCAAGTTGTCTGTCGTGAACAATCTGGGCCTCGATCTCCACTGCAGGAAATGTCCGAAGAGTTTTTGCAGTGTCTGCGAAGGTCTCCTGACAAGGACCAACCACAAATGGACCACAAATGTATTTGACTACACTAACAGGAACCCATCCTCAATGATCTCGGCACCGACGTGGGGAGTTGGCATCCGCTCACACAAGTGATGGCAGCGCACCCTGCTGGCCGAAAAGAGGTGAACATCGAGGAATGGGTTGGGGTATGTAGTGGGTGCCGTACTCGCGAGAAAACCCCCGATGTATCCCGGGCTGACCAGAATACACCTCAAAACAAACTGGCTGAGTTGCAAGACTTCTGCACGTGTTTGATGCGTTCCGTCCTGTCTCTGCTCGATCGGAGCGTCTCATTGCCTTGTACTTCAAACTCCTCGACAATCAAGACTTAATGATTTAATGCTTCTGTAGACATGTCCTCTGAGTCCCATAACATCACGCGTCCTCGACTGTCGACACCACCGCCGGTCCTGCAAGGGTCTGGCAGCATATGTCAACTTGTGTCAACTTCAGCTGACAAATTATCAGAATGTGTTGGCATTGAAATAGATTGAAATGTATCGGATCGGCCTCAGACAAGGCAGCAGCTGCTGGCGCGTAGGGCGTGGTGATGTGGTCGCGGACTGGCCGACTACCAACCTCGAAAGGCTCTGGGAACCACCAATGGCCCAAGCAGTATCAAGCATCTTGCGACTCCCTACCATCCACCTCTGGCACATCCTCGGGCAGCTCCGGCGCTGGGTTTTCTATGGTTGAAACAGCGTCGGAGAACTGAGCCGAGGCCTTCGGGTGGCACGAAAATGGCAGAACCACATCAAACGGACGCAACGCATTGTGATGATGGAACGTCTGGCTCATGTCGAGTCTTGAACACGTTCAAAGAGATCACGGGTGGCCACAAAGCCCCATGCCACATTCCAGCAGCGGCTGTTTGCGCAGCGATAAACACACATTAATTGGGTCCGGCCGGGCCACACTAACAGTCACCACCAGCAGACCCACAAGATATACCACCCTGTAAAATGAAAAAATTGATAGCCAGGGGCTGAAACGGAAGCTCCGTGATGCGGGCCCCCGGTTTTCTTTTTCTTCCCCGGGCTGGCGTTCGAGAGGCGTTCAAAACAAGCAGATGTTGCAAGTAGTGGAGAAATAAACAAGCTATTCAAGAAATGTTGCCCGCGCCAACAGGTATTAGCTCAGGGCTGGAAGGAGAATCGCTATAAACAGGTGTTGGTGTTCAAGTTGTAATCCAGGTGAGAGTATCCCTATCAACGGGTCGGGTCCGGGAGCAAATCCTTATATTCAATATTGGGAGACCAGGCTGAAACGTACATCGCTTCTCAAGAAATATGATAAGGCATCCATTCTATCAAAAAAAAAACATGCATCCCAAAACTGATTCATTCAACCACGCAGCACACGCTGTCTTTTCTTCCACGAAGGTAGCATGGGGAAATACCGATTGGCGATCACACTTGGCGCACACTACAGGCATGACGCCTTGACTTGCGGCACATCCCGCGCCCCATGCCACAAGTGCCGTAAGCGGCGTCAGAGGAACGCGTCTTTTAGCGCATTCTGCATCAGCGCCCTACTCACTTTCAGGCGTTGTCCTTTTGTCTTGATGATCTCACCGCGTGACGGAGCATCTGCTGGATTCGAGGCTGAAGGAACACTCTCCAGCCAACATGTGATTCCCAACTCCTCCTCACGCTGGCAAAAGAAATCAAGAATCTGAGCACGCCTCCTCACTTCGCTGTGTCCTCTCACAAAGGTGCCGAAGACGCCTTCATTGTCAGTAAAGAAGACAGTCGAGCTATCCTTTAAGACGGCTTTGAAAACCTCAATGGAAAGTGCAAGAGCCAAAGCCTCCAACTCAAAAATTACTGTCTCCTTTTCTCCATCAGCCGTCGTCCTCAGACGCGACAGATCCTTCGGCAGTATCTGCTCACCAAACCACGCGAGGATCTGCCCACCTTCGCCTACAACTAAACCGCCTATACCACCGAACCCATTCGGCTCAAAAGCAGCATCGACGTAAACGTGGAAGACCTTGCCAGCAGTTGCACGCAGTGCCCGAGGGCGTCCGGTCGCAAGGAGCTCTTTTAGAAGGTTGAGAGCTCGCCGAGTTTCATCAGACAATTTCCACTGCCTTTGGCGCCCATGAGCGCCCAACTGCTTGAGCGCCGCCTTCGGGCGCCGACCGAAAACTTGGCAACTCGCGAACTGCGACCGTCCACGAAGCCTCTCGCAAGTCTTGGGGCCCAGCTCACCCTTTTGAAGAGCGACCTCAAGAGCAGTTAGCGTCTCCTCTCTGCGCTTCGGCGTGTTCCCGATGTAGGCAAGCCCAAGCTTGGCATCACTCAAGTTGAGCTGCACTCCCAGCGCCACGCAAAGAGAACTGTACGACAGAGACTTGTCCATGGCGACATCCCAGCCAAATATCTTGAAAAACATAGTGATGACTAAATCAGTGTGCCTTGAAAATTCCTTGCCACATACACTCAAGTAGTCGTCAAAGAAGACTGACCACACTAAGCGTAGCCGCTTTACACCAAGTCGCCACAAAGCGAAAGCACACCGGATGAAACCCGTCACACTAGCTTTCGATCCGAACGGTAAGACTCTTTGTCGGAATATCTCCGGCCCGCCACTCTCGCAGTTGAACATCACGAAGAAGCTGTCCAAAGCAAAGGCGACATCTGATAAAGGTAGCTGCTTGTACGCAGAACGTAAATCCCAAGCCTTGCAAAAAGGGCAGCTTGGCCCCAAACCTCCCATAGACAGCCAGGTTCTCACCCAAAGTATAAGCACACCAGCAACGATGTCAATCGTGTGAACTGGCACCTGCTCGACCTGAGTGACAGAAGCGTTGACCTGTGAAGACAGGTAATTGTCGATGGGACGAATACGGGGACCCTCCTCGGTTTGGCCCTGGTGGACTCCAAAGCGATGAGTCAGCGAAGCCGTCTCAGGCAAAGCTGAAAGTGGTACTGGACCTTCGATGAAGCCTCTCGCCAACTCCTTGCACGTCGCCTCCAGCACGCCGCCATCGATGGCAGGATCGCCAGAACTGCGCACTGTAGCCAGCAAACCATCCCGGAGCCGTTTAGCTCCTGTGCGCAGCTGAGCCTCCGACTGCTCTGCCGGCCTAAACTTGTTCAAGAACACGTTCGACCTGGGCAGTTATCCAGTTAAGTCGAAGCCACGGCTGATGTCATCCACCAAACCAACATCCTCATGGCCAATCGACTCCAAAGCTCGTTTTAAGACTAGAAGTCTCTTGAGCAAAGAACCTGCCTCCTGAAAGGGGGCATGTCCTCCTTCAGGGATTCTTCTGCAAGGGCCAGCTCAGACGACCAAGCAATCCACTCTCGCAAGATGGCCGTCCGCTCCTTTGCCACTTCTGCTTCTCCCTCCGCTAGGTTGTGTTCGATTGCCACTTTAAGCTCTGGTGGGACAAGTGAGTCGAGCTCAGTTGGGTGCCCGAGCTGAAAATTCTCTTGGACAAACTGCTCCGGGGTGCGATACACACCCACCACTACTCTGACGTCGCTGCCCCCACGCTTTAACGCTTTCAGCCCTCCTTTTTCTAACCTGAAGCCAGAGTCAACAAGGAAAGCTTTGTCCTCAGCGCTGAGCTTCTCCATCCCCCGGGGCATGTAGGCAACCATTACATCTCGGCGCCCAACCCATGGCAAGGTCGCATGCAATCGATGCCCATCAAAGCGAAAACCCGCAGCATCAACCAGCGCCCGCACGCCTTGAACATCTCTCCCTCCAAAGTCCATCCACATCGCCAGTAGGATCAGCCATCCAATCTTCGCCCCCTTTGAAAATAGACAGCGCTGCAATGCAATTTTCGGTGCCCATTTCATTGTTGGCATCGGAATGGACCTGCGCCAGAACGTTTCTGAGCCCGGGAAAAAGATCCGCAACATACCGGTTACCCCTTCTGGCCACACAAACCTGAATAGTGGAAAACCCACTTGTAGGGCGTAACTCTGGCACGTATGGGCCTCCATGGCGACAGCTACCTGCGGCAAGTGTGCCAGAAGCAGAGTCCGTTTAGAGTTACAACGCAAACCGCGCAGTCAAAGCATCAAACCAGACAAACCAAGGTCGAAGGAATCCGAAGAAGCCCCACCCCAAGTCCAAACAGCAATTCCCCGCATCGCCCCCCACCCTACTGCTTTGAGCCGACGGAAGGGCGATGACAACAATGATGCAAGCGCTGCAGTCCAGGCTTCAGATTAGCAAGCAGACATAAACCTTATGAGCTGCTCGGCGCAGAGTAAGATGCACGCAGCAGATGTTGTTCAAGGTGCGCCTTGATTAGACACAGCGGATAGTCAGCTTGCGACTTGTCCACAATCGCCCGAGCCCAGGCCAGAACAGCTACTTGCTGGGGGCCTGGCGGGCGTCTGAACATGGCTAGCAGTGCCCCGTAGCCTTTGGCCAATGCATCCCGTGTCGTCGGCGATAACCCCCTTAGATAGTGTGCAAGCCAAGCCAAGTGGCCACCAACAGAGTGGGCTATTTCCGCTGCTGCGGTTGCGGTCGCAATTCTTTGCTCAGATTGGTTGTCTGCCCCCATTGTCTCCTTGATCCCTTGAAGGACAAGCAGCTTGGTAAGATTGATCCATCCAGCGCTGCAGGTGTAGGCTGCGCCCTCAAGTATGGGCTCGCCAGAGAAGACCTCCGGGTGCTCATAAGGATAGCACAGCGCCCAATCGCTATTTGCCTTCTCGTTGGCCGAGGAGTACCCAAGACAAGGGAGGCCGCCATGTTGCAAACGAAAATTATCTCTCAGGAGGGGGCAGGCGGGCGCCTACTCGCTGTGATCCAATAAGATGCATAGCACAAGCCACTGCAATCCGGGCTGATCACCTCGACCCTACTGGTTTGCTGCTCAGCTCTGGGCACAATTTTCTCCTAGCACAAATGCAAGGTCCCCAAGCTACCGGCTGTGTGAGTGCGGGCGCCCTTACGTGCCGGACATGCCCAGAGGCTAGAGGAGTAGGACCCGACCCCTCGTAGAGGGGGGGTAGCAAAATGGGTAGGACGGGACACATGAGCGTCACGCGAGGTGGACCCTAAGGCAAGGTGGATTGATTGCCGTGTTCTGTAAGCGAGGTGCTGCTGTTACCAAGCTGCCTGAGGGTCAGATGCAAGTTGTTTGCCGTGTGAGTGCGGGCGTACTCACTTTCAGGCATGGTAAGCATACCCTTCATCCTGGCAGTGCTGAGATCAAGTAGCTCACTGCCGTGAGTCTAATGAAAAGGTGGGAGCAGCTTAGCCGAGTGACACACACTGCGCGTTGAGTGCTAGGGTAGACTGCAGCCATGGTCACATAACGCCTGGGGAAGCCCAAGCAGCAATAATTCCCCCCCACCTTCTGCATACCGAGGCCACAATGGCAGTCTCGCGGACTGATGGTAGTGCGACCTCATATCGTTCATACCCCGGTGCATTGTGGGGAAGGCGCACATAATTGCATCCCCATATGGACTGATGTCTTCGCCAAACAAGCACTTGCTGGGGTTCCGACAGACCTTCGGTCGGCGTGATTACGCACCCAAGACTCAAGCAGACAGTGCATGCACTGGCAAGAATGTCACGAAGTGCTTCAACCGGACAGAGTTGCAGGTGCGGAATTCCCCGAGATGCGGGGGAAGCTTGACCCGCTTGCAAGTGGTCGCGGTGTGACCTACTTTGCCCAACACAATCTAGCAAGGGAAGGAGACGCTCAACATGGAACCGAGGAGGTTCACTATTTGCCATGCCACTCTCGACTGCTATCAACAGAGAGCGTACGGATGCCCCTCCCCCCCTCCCTAGATTTGAGCCGACGCAGGCTGACCAGCACGCAATTGTTGCAAATGATTAATTGTCTTGCGTCAGGTTGAAATCATGCTGCTCTCCCTCCGCGTTAAGGGGACGGTCTCCAACACGCAGTAGCTGAAGAGGCTCCCCCGTGGGGGAGTGGATTTGTAAATGCATGAAGATGGTTGCTTCAGGAGTAAACGTTCTTCGCACCGTCATGCGTGGATCTGCTACACGTCCCACAAAGTCGGTAAGAAGGAAGGCCCTGGATTCTAGGTATCCATTGCTTGTACCACTTTGACCATCAAGACAGAAATCGGCCAGCGGTATGAGGCCCAGATGGAGCAGGGTTGCCCTGGTAGGTCAGGGGGGTTCTCGAGCGTGAGGTTCCAGGTGGGACGGACTCTCACTACGCACTTCAGGATGGGCAGCGGCTGCACAAGGTCCAGGCGTTTCCTGCTAAGAGAGAGATCCTCGCTGATGACCAGGACTTGGAATCAGTGTCGCGTTTCGTAGACTCCAACTCTGTGAGCGGGAGGATCGTAACCTGGAACAATTGTGCCCTTAAAAGTTTCAGTCGAAAACAAACCACAGTTGCGTTGTCTTCGAACCGCAAACCCCGCCCGAGTCAAGTTCAGATGAACTCATCCCTGCACAAGGGGCTAAAGCAGGAGGCAAAGGCCATGGGGAGGTGGGATCCTCCGGTCAAAATCCTCCAGGCAAGGGAGGTGAGGGGGCCAGGAGCAGTGGGGAGGATGTGGCAGGCCCAACTATGAAGTCAGAGGACTCTGCGCACAAGGGGCCTCCCCCGGTGAGACTTGTTCCCTACTATGTAGTGGGACCCGAGCCGCAGGAGCCCATTGCCACCCACTTGTGGGTTCAGTTTACAGGAAGTCCATTAAGAATCGCTGGCCGGAAAGGCTCAGAATGCAGTATTCGGGCCGTGACCAAATCCTCCATGAGTCGGAGGTGCCTGTCATTCCAACGGACAGCAAAGGATTGTCATCGCTTCTCCCTTCAGCGAGCAGGCCGTTTGGAAATTGGGCAGCCCAGGCACTCACTACCTGGAGCCAATTGCTTTTTACGAGGGCAACACCAGTTTATCGCAGAAGCATCGGCACAGTAGGGGTGACCCTCTATGACCCAGCCACGGAATTGACCACGCAGGAGGCCATGGAGTGTATTGTGGTGGAGCGAGTGGACACCTTTGAGAACTCCACCCAAAACTATCTCCTGGCCTTCGTGGCCATCACAGGCCGTAAAAGACCAAAGTCACGCACAAGACAAGCAACTCACTCGTGTTCCAAGCACCAAGTGCAAGTAACCCTTCACAGTCACACAGCTCACAGGCACTCCAAACACTTCTTTTAGCTTTCTCGCTCTCGCACGAGACTCCGGTCTTGAGCCAAACAACATGCGTTTGCATGTGGGGCTTTCTAGGTCAAACTCTGGGCTTTAAACACTCTCTCAAGGCGAAGCTACATAGTCGCAGACAGCTCACACAACTCAAAAGCCACTCAAGGTGCTTGCACAGCTTCACACTAATGCAAAACACTTTAAAAGCGTGGCAACGCGGGAAAACAGAGCTGACCTCTACACTACATACTTCCTAAGCAAAACTGAGAGCCCACAAAACGTTGACCATCTACACCCCCTTTGGGCTCGAAGCCTCGGCGCTTAGCGCGTTGGCCGTGGGAGGTTTGCCCGCTGGGCCCTATCCAGGCAGTACGTGCAAAGGTTCTTGACTGTAGGCCTGTTTCTCAAAGTGTGGCAGTCATCCTTCAGGTGATAGCAATCACCGTACGGCGAGAAGAAGACGTGCCCCGGGAAAACTGCTGTCCTGGCCTTGTATCTGCTTGCCGACAAACACCACGCACAACCGTAGTAGTAGTAGTAGTAGTAGTAGTAGTAGTAGTAGTAGTAGTAGTAGTAGTAGTAGTAGTAGTAGTAGTAGTAGTAGTAGTAGTAGTAGTAGTAGTAGTAGTAGTAGTAGTAGTAGGTAGTAGTAGTAGTAGTAGTAGTAGTAGTAGTAGTAGTAGTAGTAGTAGTAGTAGTAGTAGTAGTAGTAGTAGTAGTAGTAGTAGTTAGTAGTACTAGTAGTAGTAGTAGTAGTAGTAGTAGTAGTAGTAGTAGTAGTAGTAGTAGTAGTAGTAGTAGTAGTAGTAGTAGTAGTCGTAGTATTAGTAGTACTAGTAGAGTAGTAGTAGTAGTAGTAGTAGTAGTAGTAGTAGTAGTAGTAGTAGTAGTAGTAGTAGTAGTAGTAGTAGTAGTAGTAGTTCTAGTAGTACTAGTAGTAGTAGTAGTAGTAGTTAGTAGTAGTAGTAGTAGTAGTACTAGTAGTAGTAAGTAGTAGTAGTAGTAGTAGTAGTAGTAGTAGTAGTAGTAGTAGTAGTAGTAGTAGTAGTAGTAGTAGTAGTAGTAGTAGTAGTAGTAGTAGTAGTAGTAGTAGTAGTAGTAGTAGTAGTAGTAGTAGTAGTAGTAGTAGTAGTAGTAGTAGTAGTAGTAGTAGTAGTAGTAGTAGTAGTAGTAGTAGTAGAGTAGTAGTAGTAGTAGTAGTAGTAGTAGTAGTAGTAGTAGTAGTAGTAGTAGTAGTAGTAGTAGTAGTAGTAGTAGTAGTAGTAGTAGTAGTAGTAGGTGGTGACACGCTCTTAACTGATCATGGTGTTTTCTGCTGTTTTTTATCTTTTTCTCTCGTTTTATCCTGTTTTCTCTGCGTTCGACGGATTGGGGGGGGGGGTGGGGGGGGGGTCAATTACGTGCTGTGCTTTCTGCACACATGACCACGCTGAGGGGTTGGGGGGGGGGGGGGGGGGTAATGACGTGCTGTGCTTTGTGCACACATGACCACGCTGTCGACAGATCCTTTAGTAGTAGTAGTAGTAGCAGCACCAGACGATCAGGCAATCAGCCGATCAGTTGATCAGCCGATCGGCTGCTTGGTTGATTGGCTGCATGCAGCGCAGTCTAAAAACCAACTCTGCGACACAATGAACAAAAGGACCGGGGTACCTGAGCCTTTACAAAGTGACTTGTCAGGGCGCGAACTACGCTTTTCCAAGAGCGATTTTTTTGGCCTTTTGGGAATTGTGTGTTTGGGTAGAAGACGCAAATCAAGATGTTACATTTTTGCAGAGGATCATGTGAACTCGTGAACTCGTCTGCACATTTGTTGTACCTGGTTTTTGGCTTCTGAGCTGCGAGGGGGCTTGTGTTCCCGGAGCTTGGTAGGTTTCGTGCTGTTGCAGGAGCTCATGAAAGAGCTGGACATTTGATGATCCATCCTCCTTGAATGTAAAGCTTGCGATGCATTGGTCCAAAGGAGCGTGTACGCAGTTCTGATGTGCGCAGGGAGGCAACCAGCAACATCATGCAATGTTGTCCTGCACTCCATCACTGCGCTCGTTAACAAGTTGTCGCCCGGCTGAGCGTTACAAACTGCCTTTGGCGACGGAAGCCTTGAGTAGAAGGTTGTTCCAAAGTCTTCATGCACGTTCGTGCGGTCGAGATTTTCCACGCATCGACCGCGCGCTTACAGTGCATCGAAACCATGCATGTTCTGCCAGTGCCAAAATCAATGTCAAAACTCATCCCTTTCTATGTTGTGGCAGGGGTCGCCCTGGCCAATTGCCATCGCTTGGCCTCGGCTAGAAGGGGGATTCCTGCTCAGATGGCGCAACTTCGTGACATGCAGCACTCTCTCAAGGAGAGGGTGGGAGCCGTCATGTGATCCGGGCCACGTGTCTTGGCCGGTCTATGTGCGAATCAGTCGTTCTGATTCAGAGTCCATCCTGTTAAGGCCACGTTGTGAACATGGCTTCTCCCGCTCGGCTCACGTGGCACTGGCAGATTGGGTGACCGCTTGTCGCTAGTTAGTGTGCTGACTGCTGGTCAGGCGTGGTCAGTTGGTGGAGATCACCGGGCTACAGGCCTCCACTTTCGACCTTTTAACGTGTTCAGATTTTTTTTGCAGCTCACTTATGTCTATTTTTTGGTCGGCTTCTTTCCCTGCGTGCAGAGGCACCGAAGTCCACTTCAGATCGCTGGAGACAAGATGGTGACCGAGGTGCCCGAGATTTCAATGGCCAGCAGGCAAGCTGGCGAACGATGTTTCAAGCTTTTCACTGATTCACGCTTTCATGAGGCCAAGGTAACTGCGAGGCCGCCTTGGCCAGGGCGCCCGGGCGGCTAAGCGGAAGGACGAGTGTGGGTGAGGAGGGAGCAGGGGCAGTGCAGTGCAGGGGGGGTAGGAGGTTCTTGGGGGAGGAAGCAACGACTGCAGGATATGAAAGGAGCATCTGTTTGGCGGGGGGTACAAGAAGGTTATGGCGGGTGGCTGTTACTTGACACAAGAAAGTGGGCGACCGGACACCGATCGGCCAGGGGGGATTGAGAGGTTAGGGCAAGGTTACCTTTGCAAGGTTCCCTGACTAGGATCTCAATGTCCAGCCTCGGCGGATTAGATGGATCCCCTCCTCATACCTCCTCATCCCCTCCTCATCCCCTCCCTCATCCGCCTCCCTCCCCTCCCCACTGCCTTGAAAAATCAAACACTAGCTCCAAAAAAAGCAAAACGTTTCGTTCAAAACGTTTCGTACAAAACGTTTCGGTCAAAACGTTATTGGGATCCAAACCCTATACAATTTCAATAAACCTAAACCCTAAACCCTAAACCCTAAACCCTAAACCCTAAACCCTAAACCCTAAACCCTAAACCCTAAACCCTAAACCCTAAACCCTAAACCCTAAACCCTAAACCCTAAACCCTAAGCCCTAAGCCCTAAGCCCTAAGCCCTAAGCCCTAAGCCCTAAGCCCTAAGCCCTAAGCCCTAAGCCCTAAGCCCTAAACCCTAAACGCGCTATAAAACCTTTTTTAAACGATCTAAAAGTTGAAGGACAGCCCCATACGACATCGACGAACTCCCTTCATGCAAGGCTACAGCCTAGGGACGCTGTTATCGCGTTATCAAAAGACACTTTCCTCAAGTGCTTTAGGCGCCAACTTCACTGGCGAACCCTAAGCCCGAAACCCTAAACCCCAAAGCCTAAAGCCTAAACCCTAAACCCTAAACCCCAAAGCCTAAAGCCTAAAGCCTAAAGCCTAAAGCCTAAACCCTAAACCCTAAACCCTAAACCCTAAAGCCTAAACCCTTACACATACCTCACAAACCCGAATGCATGCAAGTCGCACAGTCGCACACACACAGATCCTACATCAAGTCGCAATCAATCAAGTCGCATCAAGTCGCAATCTTCGCACAATGTCGCATTCCACAATCCTCCACGAACCCGAATGCACTCATATCCTTCCAAGTCGCACTAATGCATACACGAAGCTTCACACACCAAGTCGCACTGCACACAAGCTGATTCAAAGTTGCACCAATGCAGACACGAGGCTTCACACAAGGCTTTGCTGAAAGATCGCAGGTTGCACCAATTTGGAGCCCGCCACATTCAAAATCAGATGTGGGGAATAAAGTTCCGCTTTTTTCTTTTCTTACTTGAGCAGCTTTAGCAACTGCTTTCGCAGGGCCAGCTCATTGACTTCACCGAGCAGACAGGTGAATGGACGGTCGCCACGTTTTCCGCGGACATGGCCAGGGCCTTTCTTTGTCACTCTGTTTTGAGGATGTGCCATTTCTACTTACGCTATAGATGGGATCGACTCCCTGGACAGCAGCAATGGATAGTAAAACAAGAAGAGGTCAAGAGAAGTCGAGCCTGCATACTCGTTTCTTGATTCGTGGCTGCTTCGATCCTCCTTGCCGTCGGAACATCAGAGCCGAGAGCTGTCTGCGGTTTGGTATGTTGTGAACCGCCACATGAATTAAGCCAATGACGCTTTGTGAGGTTACGGTGCCGGAGTCCAATCTCAGGTGGGCACCGCTCCTTTGTCACGTGAGTGTGCGCGGGGAGGGTCAGTGTAATCCACGCAGGCCTCTGTCAGCCGAAGATCTGCAGGACTGCGACATTGCTTTGGGACCTGCGTCCCCCACTGTGAAGTCGTCATAGACGTCATACCTGTTTTGGCACGCGGATCTTGCCCGGCAACTCTCTGATCTCCATGATAGCCTTGGCCTGTGAGGTCAGACACCGGTGTCATGGGGGCCGAGCTCACCGACAACCTCTCACAGAAAGGGTACGATGGCATTCAGGGCAACATCAGGAGAACCGGCTGAGGTCTCGGAGGTGCAAATGTTGATGCGAGGTACGCCCTTTGCAAGCTCTTCATCGCACCGGAAGACTTGACAGAGATGGTGAGCACGGCAGACAGGCACTCCCGCAAACTTGGTACTGCGCACTTAGTATCCACAAATATCCACAATGTAGACCCATCACTTGTGCCTTACATGGTCAGACATTTGTGTCACTTCTACACCCCGAGGATCGTCTGTCCTAGTTTTTTCGTTCCCCCGGCAGCCTGAGATGCGGGGGATGCGAGGGATGCGGGGGGGGGGACTCGAGGGACGCGAGGGACGTGGGGCACATGGGCTCGAAATCGTCTAGGTCTCCAGTTCCAGTCAAAGTTTTTTGGATCCGCAGGTTCCATCTTCGAAGAATTGGGAATCCGAAGCCGCAACACCAATGTACACCGTCAGCCTCCCTTTTCCTGCTCCTTCCTCCAATTCTTTTGGTCCTTGTTGCCCCTCGACAGCCAAGAGAGACTTCACGCAAGATCTGTTTCCGCCCGTGCCTCACAAGTCCTGTGCACAGGGCCGGCAAAGTGCGATTCGGTTGACCCTGGGACCCTGTAAAGCCCGAACGACATCCCGTAGACCCTAGACAATCGTAATCAACCCCTTAACATGTGGAAAAGACTCATCCGAACATCTCAACCCCAAACGAAAGTCGTATTCAAATCCGCAGAGATGCCCTTTCCAATCCTTGCCTCCCTTTTTTCAGCCTTCCCCTCCGCTGTATTGAAGCATGGTGAAGCAGTCTACAACTCAGCCATTGCTGCTTGCAGGCTGATCAAGACTTTAAGCAAAACTTACTCATGTAGGTTGAAGGCTCTCTTCTTTTGGGATCCGGGCTTCCGACTTCAGAGCCGGAACCATAGGGTTTGGGATGCAAGCATCCACGTAGGCTTGGAGAGCTGCGCTAAACCGTCGCATGATGAGGTCTGTTAGAAGGGTGTTTCTAATCCTGATGGTGAGAAATTTTCACCAACTCAGAATCTGATTCAGCTTTCTGCAGGTGCGTGGAGGGCGGGGCGTTTTCCCGACTTGCCCCTGAGCTTGAGACAGGCTACTTGGGCAAGGAGCAGCCAAGCATATGAAGCACATCAATTGAACCAAGTCCCAGCTGGAGTTCTGCAGGATGGCAAAGGGAAGACGTTGTCTGTAGATCTGGAAAGCACCGACACCGCTGACTTCCTTCGAGAGCTCGGCCCCCTGATTCCATCTTTCAAATCCAAGTAATGCTACGACACGATACGAAGGTCCCCTTTGAAGATCTTTGAGGATGCTATAGAAACTGTTGCCTCCTCAGCTTGTGACCTTGTCCTGGTCGTGATGCAGTCTGTGTATGTCCGTGTCATCGCCCTAGGTTGGAACATTACTTCGACCTTTCGTAGAAACCGAGCTGGGCTTCGATATCTATAGCCGAAGCAGTGCGCCAGGGTTCTGCCTCGCTGAGAAGGTTTTGGGAAGGTTTGCGCGTGCATCCCTGCGTGCGTAGGTGGGTGGGTTGTTCGATGTGTCAGTGGGTGGGTGCGCGGTGCGCGCGGACCTAAGATTTTGCTTCATCGCAAGGATACTCACAATCACTTTACACTCAAAAGACGCAGCCCTTGCTTCGGCAGCTGCAATTCCCGAGTACTGGCTTTCGCTTACCCTGCTCGCCACTGCTCGCATGTAAGAGGGATGCGAACCATGATCCGTATCAACCTTATGTCTTCGATATGGAGCGGCCCCTCGTCTACTGCTCCTGAAGCACCAGTGTGGTGCTAATAAAGTGCTAGCTTTGCCCAGCACAAAGTGCAACAGCAAGGTTACGGCCTGGCTAACGACCACGCTGAATAAGCAACTTGTTTTTGGGGCGGTGAAGTGCGAAACCTCGCTTTTTGCGATGTTTCTGTGCGTGGTTGCTTTGGAGTGCATGTCCGAAAGCCCCATTTTTACTGATGACCGAGGCTCACCGAAGTGTTTGAGGCTCGAATCCACTGTAAATAACAAACATCGTTTTGGCACGTCGACGATTTTTCGACTTTCAGCAGCCGCATTCTTGAAGAAGTTCTTTTTCGGAAATCCTGGTATTCACAGCGCATTTGCAGGTTCCGAGAGGTTTTGCGAGACGCTTATTTTTGAAAGGGCTTAGGGTACACGTTTCTGGACGAGCACACAGGTAAGGGTTCAAGGTTGTGTACTTTGCGTGGAAATGCTGGTGTTGACAGCTTGCAGGTTCAGTCTACTCTACTTACTTTGTGTAGGGTTGTTTTTTTCGGGATGAGGTTTGGAGTTTTGGGTTGAAGGTTTTGGGCTTGCGCGATTTTATGGTGGGATGAGGTTTTGGGTCTAGGGGTTTTGCATGATTTTGTTTGATGAGGTTTTGGGTTTTGGGTTTATTGTTTCGGCTTGCATGATTTTTTTGGGACGAGGTTTTGGGTTTAAGGTAGAGGGTGGGGCTTGCGTGATTCTTGTCTGTACGCTACCACCCTCCCACCCCACCCCCACCTCCACACCCCTCCACCCGCACCCCCGCCCCCACCCCCACCCCCTCCCACCTTCCGGACCCCCCCGCACTCACCCCCACCCCTCCCCCCCCACCCTCGTTCAGGGTAAGGGTTCTGGGCTTGCAGGATGTTTCTTTGGATGAGGTTTAGGGAATAGGATTTAAGTTTTGGCTTGCAAGATTCTGTTGGGACGAGAGTTTGGGTTAAGGGTAAAGGGTTGGGTTTAGGCTTGCGTGAATCTTGTCTGTACGCTACCGCCCACCCCCTCCACATCAGAAACAGATCGGCGCACCCCAAAGCATGCAAAACCTGCGGGGTCACTAACCACGCCAGAAGCAATAACAAGGCCTCTGAATCTCTAGATCTCCACATTCGCCCACTCCACGCGCACACTCCCCCCACTCCCCCACTCCGCCTGCACTCCCGGAAATTTGGCACTTTTGGGGCTGGACACCAGTGAGACGCAGGCCCAAAAGGTTGTAGGCTTGGCCTCGTTACGTTTCAGGAATGGATTAGCCGAATGACCCGAAACCCAACCCTCGGCCCCAAGCCTTCAAGCGCTCGCCCTCAACCCCTTCCCAAGCCCTCAAACTCTCAACCTTAATCATGTTGGCCCTGGAGGGATTTAATATGAAACCTGCAAGCTGCGTGACTCCTGAAACTTAGGGCCTTCTCGGTGCTGGTGGAGGTTGAGCCCTCTTGCATTTTGGTCACCAGGTCATCGTAAGGTAGCCACCAGAGGTTTCCTCTTTCAAGAGAGGCTGAGATGAGGAGATGTTGGACATGGGTTAAGTTGATTTTGTTGCGCAAGGCCTGATCAGGATGGGCCGTTGTCTTGTGTACACTGACTTAAGTGCATTCTGGTGCGAGAGATACTGCAGTCTTCTGACTTTTTCTTTTTCTGCCAGTAGCTGTCGCATAGTCTAGAGGCTACAAGCATCCACCGGGCCCTTTGCAGAGTTTTGTGAGGTACGATGATGTCACTTCCTTTCAGCGAGGATGAGGCGTCCGATCATGCCCAATGTTAGCTGTTGATTTAGACACGCTGGTCAGATGCATGTAGACATGTCGAACGACATGGCGCCAATGCAGTGTAACGCCAGACCACGAGCATGTTTTAGCGCAGTGATCATACACAAATAGTCTTCCAATCATCTTCAGGATCTCTACTCCGCTCCAGAGCTCGAGAATGAAGAAGCTGCCAGCTTCCTCTCGATGATGTGCGATCCCTGAAGTTAACACGGTTTATGGATTTGGTTGATTTTGCTCTCCAAAGGTGGCGAGCGAAAGTCATGATCCTGCTCAATTCAGGGCTCGACGTGCTTGTCTGCCTCAGACGGCATTTGAGTTTACTGCAGCTGTTGTGCAGGCCTGGTGCCACTACGCTGACGCTGACTCCAAAGGCCATCACTGATCAGGATCCTGTGGAGTGCGTGCCCCAGGAAGAGTTGTGGAAGGGTCGGAGTTTGATATACAATTTGACACTATTCCGTGCATTTTGTTATGCAATGTGCCATGCAGAAGGCCACAGCTTACCATCCTGCCGGGGATGCTTTGCATCTTCAGCATGGACAGGCAAAGCGGCACAAGCTCGTTCAAGTTTTAGACAGTTCAAAGTGTCGCGAGTGGCTGTCAACAACTGCGAAGGTATAAGTTTTCGTGCAGCTCAGATGAGAAAGCCTTGTCGCTTTCTGCTTTCTTTTTAGATGCTCCACGCGAGTATGCCCCAGCCTCGCTCTCTTGGTGTCAAGTATACCACGCGACGAGAGTGCACTTGCATCAAGGATATCAAGGCATGTGTCCTGCCATGTCAAGGTCATTGACAACATCACTGGGGACTTGACATTCTTAACTGGCGTGTGGACCTAAACCTCCTGATAGCACAGTGTCGTCGGTCTATTCCCCTATTCGCCTCCATTGCCAAGTCCATCAGCGGGCCCTCGCAGCCAAAGACGACAGAATGTGTGCCTGTCTGCGGCTCGGGGTAGTTCAAGGTTCCAGAGCCTGCCCTTATGCCACGTTCAGTGGGATTTTGCTCGAGGTCGTGTCCATGGGCATGAGATATGCCTTTGGTGTAGATGAACCATGGAAGACTTGGGTGGCTTACGCGAAAGCCGGCTGGGACACCATTACAAGGTCCGCTATTCGAGGTTGTTGCTTTCCTAGGACTTGCAAACGCTGCTGGATTGGCAGGCATCCCACAGCCAGGTGGGATCCTGATATGTATTACGATCCTGACGCAGACCAAACGTCTGGCAAGTCCTACACTTGCCATGGCGGTTTTTCTGATGGCACGGTCTCCCAGAAGCTGCTTTGCTTGTTGCAACTGCAGTAGTATTCACGACTCTGGGTCTTGATGCAGACGCAGCGCAATGCACTGCGTGTCTACTGCAGTGTTTCCCATAGTCTGACTTGTACTTAAACATATTTAATATGAACTTCGCAACGCACAGAAATGGAATGTTTGCACACGCACTGGCGTCACAATGCACCTCGCGCTCGGCACGCTGTACGGCATGCTTCTGCACTCATGCAAGTGTTGCAAGCGCAAGATGCTCAGCTTTTCGAATTCAGCACAAGCGAGGGGCTGTCATCCTGCGTACTGTTGTTGCTGTGAGGAGTAGATGGCTGCTTCAACTATCTCTCAATCTGTGCCACTGAGCCAGGATTCTGGAGCAGTACGTACTGTGTCATTACGTGCGCCCGTGCGCTTCACTACAATTTCGTCATCCGCTGAGAGACATCGGTTCACATGGTCAAAAATAGGGGCCTCGAATCGGATAAAACTTGGGCTTCCGCGTCCAAACCCTGCGGGCCTGGGTCTGGAGCATCTGCCTCCAATAGGGGTGGGGTCGGACTCGGGAGGCATCGGAAAAACTTGTTTGAGAAAGGGCATACGTGTCCTGGCCTTGCGCTTGAGTCGGATCAGTTTCTTCATGTTGGCTGCTCTCAGAAATCCTTCCGCTAGTATGATTCGTATCATGGTGACGGGCTCGCATTTGATGGAACGTGAAAGTTGAAGTACTGGCATCGTACTGGCTGTTTGCGTTCAGAATTGGTGAGTTGCAATGGTTGCCCAAGGAATAGAACTTTTTGATTGCCGTTTCTTCGACATATCCCCAGCTGAAGCCAGAGGCAAGGCCTGTTGAAAGTTACTGCAGCTATTGCCATGCTATTGCCCCCAAGCGACATGGGACAGCACTTGGTCGCTTCCTGTAGGTATGGATCCGACGCAGCGCCAGGTGTTGGAGGTTCCGGAATCTAGAGTTTAGACTGACAGGCTTGGACTGAGGATGTCGGACCCCGAGGTCTCCTACATCTCCTTGCAGGGCGCTGGTTGGACCAAGAAAAGTTTGCAGGCAAACTAAGGGGAAAAGCTCATGGACCAAGAGACAAAGCAGCTCTCGCGGGTTTCCGGGGTGCAGGCCAAGCCTGCCAACATTGGCGTTTTTGTTGGGCTGGACAAGAACGAATGGAACAGCATACCCAAGGAGAGAAGCGGTTTCGAATGTCACTGAGCTGCTTGCTTCTCCTTGTCAATATCACTTGTCAATATCACTTCCGGAGCAGGACATCTCTGGTGGCTTCGCAGCGT
>CAJNDS010000023.1:110000-117500 GCA_905221605.1 Symbiodinium natans
CAGGAACAACCGCTGCAGTTTTTCGAAGGCGTCGGTTCGAACAGCCGCCGTGGCATGGAATGGTTTTTCTGGTGAGAGTATCTTCGTCTTGTCGCATGTCATCAAACATCGCAAATCGCAACGGAAAAATCAAGAAAGCTTGTTGCAATTCTTGCAAAGTTCATGAAAACGATTCGGGGATTTGGCCTGTTGCTGTGGAGATGTGAATTACTGCTGCTTCCCGTGAGATTCAAGCCTTGAGCGCAACTCCGGAAACCGAAAGTCCTTAACTTTCATCACGCTGAACTTTACTCGCAACAGTTAAAGAATGACGATGCGGATGTATGGGTACGACGTCACTCTGCTATGAGGTGCCGCTTTCCTGTGTTCCAAAATGACGCCTTTTCCCATAGTCGCATCGACATGACTTTCATGCGAGGTCCGAGAACAACACAACACACACAGTTTTGTCTTGAGTCTTGAGGGCCTGTCCGAGGAAGACTAGCCTCTGTCCCACTCGAGTTACCCACGGACAAAGGCAAAGAACGAAAGCCAGGATTGTGTCTCCCATAGACCTGTGCACTTCCTTGTTCACCCCGGTAGCATATCGACAAGTGCTGTCGAAGAAGAGCCGAAGCCTGTATTATCTGCACGAAGTTCTCGATGCATGTCCACCGATGGTCCTGAGCAGCGTTTGCAGGCAAGTACCTCATTCAGACGGTTTTTGGATGTGATCTTCACTCGGCCAGTTTCGAAGCGGATGCCTGCTCGACTTGTCTTCAGGACGTGTGTTGTTTGCACCTCCTTGTGCGAGCGTGTGCTCATCAGCGGCTTCTGGTGAAGCTCTTGCGAGGCAGAGCTGCTCGGCTGATCGCGGGTGGTTTCAATCCAAGGGTGCAAGAAACACACGAAGGTTTGATCAGACTTCTCTGCGCGGCATGGTACTGTTGCACCGACTGTTGCACCGACTGTTGCACTATGTTTCGATGTTGCATGTCATCATTGAGGCATGAGTTTTCTTTCGTGCTGCGTCTGTGGGCTCCCTCTCGTGCAAGTGTCGCATCAGGCTAGCTGCCAGCAACTTGGCTACTTGAGCCTGCGAGCTGCTGATCTCGTGAGTGCTGCGCGGAATGGTCGCTGGGCCAAGCTGTTAGCCATGTGCACCAAACCCCATGCTGGCAAGATCTGGCAAGCATTTTGCTGTCACGTGTTTTCATGGACAGGCTCCGGCACGTACCCGCTGCAGCCAATCGATGAGGGCAAGGGCATGACGGCCCCGAAACAGACGCTCAACATCAACTTGAACTGGTGGCCTGTTCATGCTGCGCAGGATGAGGACAGCTTACCGAGGGCAAATGTGCATAGTAAAAACGTCGAGGGTGTGACGTGCAGCTGCGCAGGAAGTCTCCCCGGCACTTCTTTCCGCAGCTTGGGTGCAGCTTCATGCTGGCAAAAGTTTCGGAGTTTCTATGTGTTCTTAGAACGGTGGCGGCGCTGAAAAAACAGAAATCATGAAGCTGTGTGTCTGTACTGTCCCATGCATTCCACAAACCGAACATGAAACTCAGTTGAACAGAAGAGTTGTAGACTTCTGACCCGAATCAGACATCGAGATAAAGCAACGACATGACGATTCTCACAGGACCTGAAAGCACAGTTCCAAGGTCTCTCCTGTACATACAGTGCCTCGTTGTACCTCTAGGCTACAGCATGGCCATTCCTTGCTTTCCTCTTGCTTGCCCCAACACTTGTTGACTTTGATGCCGAGGTCGGCATCTACTCAGCGCTGGTGCCAAGCCTTGACGGTGTTTACTGGGTGGCAATCCGACTGGTGAGTGGAAGCAAAGTAGAGAGGCTGGGTAGCTTGGGTGAGCTTATGGGGTGCTGTGTTGAACTGATATGCAATTCGAGACTGCGGGCTCAGTTCTTCCGAATTCGGTGTCTCCTTGCCGAACATGTGCATATGTATGTTTTTACACATATTTGTATATACATGCTACTGTGATATACGTGTATATATGGACACGCACTCCGCCGCGGTCTCCTCTTGTTTTGTGTTTGTGGGTTGGTTTTACGGCTTAGAGTCGAGGAGACGGGTTTGCCCTCCTGTCCTCCCTCGCAGTGGTGTGGTTGTAAGGATAGGGGTTTTAGGGTTTAGCTTTTGTTTTGGGGTGTTAGGTTATAGGCTTGAGGGGTTTAGGCTCATGGTCTTGCTACCCTCCCCCGCCACCCCCCGGGCAGACAAACCACAGTTTGGGGCTCTAACGTTCACGGGTTTCAGGCTCAGGGTTTCAGGGCTTGGGTGTTGGGGGCTTTAGGGCTTAAATGGTTTCCCTAAACCTTAAACCCTGAGCCTTTCTACTTTCTTCCAATACGCAGAGTCATGGTTGTGGAACCTAGCGCGACGATTGATCGAGCAGATCAACCTCGCAACGAGTCGCAAAGCAGGTCCATCCGACAGCCACAGCTGCAAAGCGACGAATCGGCACGCGTGCCCAAACATTCTAGCCACAAAGCGAGATGAATACCGCTGAACATAGTTGAAAAAGCCGAAGCTCCGAACATATCAGAGCAGTGGTGAACCATTCAAGACCTATACAGCATCAGTGGGACAAATCCTGGTGCCGCTGAACCACACTCAGTGATTGCTGCTACTACGCTATGGCTACAGTCAATGTGCTACACAACAGCCCAGAAGAACATGTGAGGAATCATGAGCCTGCCACAAGAGTGGCAGACACAAGTGTGTTTGAATCTGCAGAGAAGAATTGCTCGCAGGGCGAACGTGGATTGCCGAACCAGCCGTATGAAATAGGCATTGCGTCCAATCCTCTGTTCATCTTTTCCTCTGACAGGCACAGCTGCAGTGCCATCATGTGCCAGCTATCCTCGCCACGCACCAGCAAATTCTCGATAGATGCATGCGCGATAGTGCCCTTGATCGGGGGCAAAAAGCCCTAAACCTAAACCCTAAACTTAAACCCTGAAGACTTAAGACCCAACACACCGGACCACACGGGGGGGGGGCGTGTGGACATTCCAGACGCCGCGACGTGGCCGCAGGCCCTGGAGCTCCTGCAGGGCGGAAAGGTTCTTTAAACTGTTACTTCGCACTTCCAAAAAAGTTTGATTTGCGTTTTTCAATGTGTAAAACCTCACTAAAACACCAAGGAAAAGCCAGATAACGATGTGCGGACAGTCCGGTGGACTTGATCAGGCGACTGATGTTTTGCATGCATGGAGGGACCATGCGATTTTAATGCTTCGTGCTTGGTCGGCTCAGCCCCCGGACTCAAAATCACATTCTCAGTGCAAGGTGTTGCTCCAGGTGAATTCTAACACGCGGCGATTCACATCGATTCACACAAATCGCAAATCCGGCAGGCTGTCTGCTCAAAACCTCTGCCACGAAGCAGCATTTAAAGATACAGGGCTGAAGCCGAAGCGGCCAACCCCGGTCTTGCTTCAGACCGTGAGTGGCTGAAATATTTCCGGCCAGCTTGACATGACAGCCACCGGACGCGTGATAGCACTCTACTTGAGTGGGGGGGGAAATTGGCTCATTATGTAAATGGTAAGCCTATGGCCCTAAAACCTGAAGTCCCTAAGAACCTGAAAGCCCACTACATCCTGCCCCTCCTCCACCCAGAAAGAAGACAAAAGAGTGCCAAACAAACAAGGAACGGGGCAAGCGCAGAAAACTCCACTTATTCTATCGAAGATAATAAGAACAGGCGACAGGTGGCAGCGTGTTAGATCCGGATTCACAGGACGAGCCAGAGGAGCCCACAGCACGAACGTGTTTTGCAGGATCCTGAGATGTTGGAAGATCAAGCTGAGCTTCAGCTGCATTGGCATTTGTTTCTAGATTACTGTTGCCTTTGTGGCTAAGTCATTGTGTGTAGGGACTTGCATGGCTCTCTTGTGTCGAGGGTGGCTGCGGCAAAGTCGAGTGGCTTGAGAGCTTCGATTTCCGGATTGAGGGCAGCGATCCCAAAATTCCAGCTCTGCTGATCGAGCTGTGGCACAAGGCAAGGGTCGTGAAGGTCGTGAACGTAAAGCCGACAGAGCGAAGTTCGTATTAACGCAGTTGCAATGATCTTCCTGACAGGCTCCCGGAAAGGCCGAATCGAAAGTCGGAACCCATCACCTCTCCCCAGGCAGCGGCTCAATGGCTTTGCTCTCCGAGAGTGGGTAAAGTCGTAGCTTGCCGTAGCACTCGTCAGTGCCTGCATTGCCTGCATTGCCTGCAGTGCCTGTGGTGCCTGTTTGGAGGCAGTGGCACGCGCCGATCGCTGGCTTTTGAAGGATCGGCTGCAAGGCTTGAGTACCGAACGTGGCTTGGAGCCGAAGAACATGGAAACATGGGGGGTCCCCTGCTCAGCTCGACCACTGGCTGGCAAGACTACAAGCCCAGCACAGAGGCCTAGCCCCTTTGGAGCTCATCCCCTATAGCTTCCTTTGCATCCAAGGTGTTTGTGCTGTATTGTGTGGGTGAGGTTATCTCACGAGCTAGCAGGTTTTGTGCGGTAAAGGGTTGAAGAAAATCTCGACCCACAAGTTTGCCATAACGGAGGTTGAACTACGCACTGCTTGCGACAATTTCCACAGCCTGGTCTGTCCCGAATCTGCTGCTACAGTGAATTTCGATTCAATCATCTGATTTGAGCCGAATACATCCCAATACTATGCCCCTGCAACCCACAGGAGATCATGTCACCAACATGCGGTGTTTACCTTGCTTCCGAAGTGCCCTGCTGAGCTCAGGCAGCTGGCCTGCTTCTCCAGGTCGGAGGTCGACCCCGCCCTACTTGTAGACGGCCTCTTGGCTATGTGTGCAGTGTATGTATGACTCTATGAATGCAGGCTGGATATTCGCTTTGTTGGAGATGCTTTGGGTCTCTTGCATCCTCCTGTTCTGTCAGGTCTTGCACCGATGCAGGAAGTGGCGGAGTCCGTCACGGAGACTGGGATCCCTGGGATCTCAGTGGCTGCATCTGCTGCCTCCGCTGCCTCCGCTCTCGCTTCGGCAGTGGATGGCATCGTTGCATCTGGAGCTTCTGGAGCAGTCTCCACTGCTGCCACCACCGTTACCAGTGCTGTAAATGAAAGCCTTGCTGCCATGGAAGGCGAGAGCGGCCATGTTGTCCACCAACCCCCAAAAAGAACTCCCTGTACAGGTGCCTACAATGGTCTTTCGGCTGCTGCAGGGGCGGGCATGGAGGCCGGTGACGTCCGTTGAAGTGTTTCTTCAAGAAGTTTAATGGGTTCGACTTTCGGGTTTGTGGGTCAAAGGCCTTCTGCAAGCCTTGCGCCAATCGTTCCAACAGCGTTCTAAAAGCGTTCCAAAAGCGGCATAGGCCTCAAAAAGAAAAATAGCAAGAAGCAAAAAAAATAGGGATCAACAATGATCAACAAAAAATAATAATAAGCATCAAAAGACAAATAAGCCATCCGGCCCACCTGTGTGGTCCTCTGGTCCCGTGGTCCTCTGGTCCCGTGGTCCCCTGGTCCCGTGGTCCCCTGGTCTTGTGGTCCCCTGGTCCTCTGGTCCTCTGGTCTGCTTGTCTGTCCGCCTGGTCCTCCGCGTCCTATGTATAAAAACAAATAAACAAATTGAATTAAATAATAAATAAAGAAATATATATACACACACGATACTGAAGGTCAACGTGTGTATGTATATATGTATGTGTGTATGTATATATGTATGTATGTATGCATGCATGCATGTATGTATGTATGTATGTATGCGTATATACATATATACACATATTACATAATACACGTTACATTACACATTACATATTACCTATTACCTATTATATATTATATATCATATATTTTATATTATATCTTATATATTACATTATATATTGGCTATTGTTTATATATGTTATATATTATATATATTATATATATTTATAATTCAGAAAATCACATTACATATTATACATCATTATACATTACTTATATATTATATATTATAATTAGATATTATATATTATAATTATATATTATATATTATATATTATATATTATATATATATATTTCTAGATATATTATTATATATATACTTATTTATATACTATATTATTATATATTCCTTATTTATTTTATATATTATATATTATAATATTATATATTACTATATATATATATATATTATATCTTATATAGTATATTAATATAGTATATATATTGTTATATATTGTTATATATTATATATTATTATTATATATTATATGTTATATATATAGAATATATATATTTATATTATATATATTATCTATATTGATATATTATATATTATATATTATATATTATATATTTATATTATATGTTATATATTATATATATAATTTATATTTTATACATATATATTATCTATATATCTTATACATATATATTATATATTGGATATAATAATTGTCTATATATATATGCAATATATATATATATATCAATATATATAATATGTAATATATAATATATACTATATAAATATATTATATATCGTAATAGTATATAATTATAATATATAATATATAATCTATTATATATAATAATATATAATATATATTTTATATTAAATAAAATATAATACTATAATATAATATATATAATACATAATAATAAATATATATTCTATAACATATAATAGGTAATAGGTAATATGCAATGTGTAATCTATAATGTATAATATAGAATGTACAGAATATTATTTATCATTTATGATTTATTTTTGATTTTATATTATATAGTATTTATTATATATTGTTCTTGTTGAAGCCAGGTTTTTTGCTTAAAACATATAGACATAGAGTTTTCCGATTGAAGCATAGAGATAATAGAGGATTTCCTATAAGTTGTGAAGAAAGTAGAGGTTTTCTTGTGGGAGTATGAAGAAATAGAGGTTTTCCGATTGAAAGATCGAGAAAATAGAAAGTTTTCCAACCACTACCACCACTACTACCCATCGTGCGAGCATTGTGTCTGCAAATGGGGGGGGCTGCACCCCCCCCAACCCCCCCGCTGTATTCCAAGAGGAAAATGGGTTGTTTTTTGTTTGATGCTTATTTTTTTGTTTGTTCCCTTGTTTATTTTTGATGCTTATTGTTTCTTTGATCCTTCACCCTGGGCATCCCCAAAGCGTCCCAAAAGCGTCCCAAGCGTTCCAAACCCAAAGCGGCTTGAAGAACGGAGTTCGGCACTTGAGATGCGCAATGATCTTGTCCCCCCGATGATGCGATGTTGCAGTCGAGCAAGTGGAGCTGTTCAACCGACCGTGCTTGCTTCAGCTGTTTCGTCACGCATTCGCATACACAGGAATCCGAAAGACTGCTTTCCAAGAATACTCATGGATGATTTCCACCGGTCTGGTGTGATCGAAGTGAATCAATGGGGCAATGGGGAGAAACTTGTGTGGGGGGGTCTGCAGGATTGGAGCCTGAAACGTGGTGTGGCAGTGGGTAGAGAGCAGTCCTGCAGAGTAATTGTGGAGGTTTTGTTCAGAGTTC